>JAWNPC010000199.1:0-600000 GCA_035045365.1 Drosophila leonis
TAGTGAAATACAAAATTTAGTAACACAATTCAAACAAGAAAGAACGTTGCAGACGGGTGTAACCGACTGCGTAATACTCTGTTCCCATAGGGGCTTCTGGCATATTACATTTTAAAGTTTATCTGAAATTGATAAAGCCGCCGCTCGAATTAACTTCCGATTCTAAATAAATATATATTTTATTAAAATTGTAAATATATACATATGTTAATGAGTAAAATTTTTATAAATTATGGCTCGTTTCAGTCGTTTGTATGAATATTATGATTTTATAAGCTAACCAAAAAATATAACGGTGCCATGCAAGTGTGTCCATACTTAGTTTTTATGCAAAGCAGTTAAAAGTTGTCTGTTAATTTGCAAGTATGACGTCACATTTTCTTTGCATAACCTACTGAGTCTTTTAACAGTGCCACTTAGGAATCGTCTGAAGCATTGCCAACATACGAAAAACACTAAATACCTAACCTAGGCTATGCAAAAACTATATTAATATTATGTGGTCAATCATTTCAAGCATTTAAACATTAAATCAAAATAAATTTATTTTTTTGTCTCTTACAATTTTTTCTGCCGACTTAGCAAGGAATTAAGCTTATGTATGTATGTAGGCGGTACACGCTTATGACTATTGCAGTTTAGCGCCACCTACTGTATTATCTTGTGAGGGTGATTCTGCAGCAATTTTAACTCAAGAGCTCTGCAAAATATAATTTGTTCCAATTTGCCACTTCCCCAGAGGTCATAGACATGTAATTTTTGGCCAATCCTGAGAAGGAGTCTAAAGTGACAACAGCAAAATTTGCAAGCTAACACTCCAAAAATATGGAAATCATAGAGTATTTTTCGGTGCGCCACGCCCTAAATGGCCTATTTTGAATTTTCTAGCTCTACAACTTTAGGAGATATAAATTTTTGCGGTTTGACATGCCCCCTATGGGCTTAGATATATCCGTACCATACCGTGTCCATACCTTTTTATACCCTGAACCCATTGAAAATGGGAAATCAGGGTATAATGTTTTTGTGAAAATGTATGTAACAGGCAGAAGGAGACATGGCAGACCCCATAAAGTATATATATTCTTGATCAGCTCGACAAACCGAGTCGATATAGCCATGTCCGTCTGTCCGTCCGTCCGTCCGTCCGTCCGTCCGTCCGTCCGTCCGTCCGTCCGTCCGTCCGTCCGTCCGTCCGTCCGTCCGTGTGAACGCAGTGATCTCGCAAACCACAAAAGCTAGAGATCTGAAATTTGAAATGTATACTCGTGTATATCCTACGCAGTACGAGTTTATCTTTTTTTTTCGATAACTCATCCCATTTCCTTATTATCGATAAAAATCGATAACTTTTCTTCGGTTTTGAATACCGTTATAGCTATAGATTTCAGATTTACTGTGTGTATCCGTGTAATGAATACACACATTTTGCAATTTTTGGATTTTGGATACCACGCCCCCTTCCCAAATTTGAAAAAAACGTATTTCAAATACTAGAGACTTGTGCTTTGGCAAATACATACATATGAATGTCATTGTTACGCTGTAAAAGTTTGATTACGAAAGTCCATCTAGAAGCAAACCTATTCAACAAATAAGTTTTCAAAATATAGCCCATACTGCAGCCCAAGCGCTGCCCGCGCGCAGTCGCTGCGTAAACTGCGCAGTAGCAGAGAAAGTGCTTGTGCGTGCGTGTGCATGTGCGTGTGTGTGTATGTGTTGTTATATGTGCATACATATATATAAAAGAAGCGTAAAATGATTTGAATATCGCATCTTCACAGGGTTCAGGGTATCTCTTAGTCGAGCAGTCTCGACTAGAGCACTCTTACTTGTTGATCTTGGGTTGTCAACGCGAGTATATATTTCAAATTTCAAGGCTCTATCATCAGTAGTGCTCAAGAATATAAGAATATGTATAAATCACTTTATAGTCAGTTCAGACTTGCAACGCCCACAGTAGGCGTGGATATATAATTTTGTCATCGATCTTTATAGGATCTTAACAGTAACTTACACGTCAAATTTGGGCATTCTAACTCCAAAACTGTAGAATATACAGTTTTACCCGATTGGCCACGCCCCCAATGGGCGTAGATATATCCGCCATATCTTTTTGATCTTAGGTTGTCAACGCGAGTATGCGTTCCAAAATTCAACTCTCTAGCTCTTCAACTAACAGGGTTTCTAACATACCGGAAAATGCATTTTCCGATTTGCCACGCCCCTAGTGGGCGTATTGGGAAAATCTTAACACTTTGTAATTCGAGGGCATACACGAGTATATTTTCCAAATTTCGAGTCTCTAGCTTTAAATAGCGTCGAAATGGTTTGCGTTCATACGGACTGACGGACAGACGGTCAGACGGACAGACGGACGGACTGCACGGACGGACATTGCACAAAACCAATATACTCTTTTTCCCTTTGGGAACAAAGTAAAAAAACTAAAAAGAACAAAAAACTTAATAGAAGATAAAAAATCAACAAGTAAGAAAACTCTAGTCGGGGGTACCCGACTAGGAGATCCCCTGAACCCCGTCCGATCTGCGTTTTTAAATATATTCCGTATCTTGTATACATCACAAACTTATACAAAATTTAATTAAATTGCTAATCTTGCACTTTCACAATCAAATAGAATGTTTTTATTTTTAAAGAATTTATATTTTAAAGAGTAATAATAATTTAATAAAAAAAAAAAAAATAAATAAAATATTAAGAAAATACGACATAAAAATATTTGACATCGGCTGGGTTTGAACCCAGACCTGTAAGGCACGACGTGCCCCGTTTCTATCAACACCGCCACCGCACTGCTTAGACAAGCAGTAGCAAATTTGAAACTAAAGGCAGCTAAGAATTATAACAAAATTCAAACAGTCAGCTGTTATTGTTGTGATTCTTAGAACAGACAAGAATGCTCACATTCGAATGTCTCAATGTATGTGTGCACATGTATAGAAAAAATGAAAACAGGGGTGGGTTTCTGGTCACATGTTGCAATTGACAAAACGTTTTGTTTAATTACTTCTGTGATACTTAATGGATTTCAATGAAATTTTTAGCATATGATCTACATATTATATTGAATATCTTGCAGTTGTATAAAATTGCAAACTCATTCACATATTGGCTATATTTGCAATTAACCTTCAATTTGAAAATTTTTGAAAAATTTTGAACAAATATCCAAAATCTAACAAAAACCGAAATTGTATAACATATAAATGAAACTAAATGCAAAATTTGGAGACTCTAGCTTCAAACATGTACTAGATATAATTTATTAACTTCATTTCGATAAGGTTTTTAATCGATAACAAAAGAACAGTTTCAAGTCTCTAGCTCTTATAGGTTCTGAAATCGACGCGTTCACACATACGGACGGACGGACAGACGGACAGACGGACATGGCTATATCGACTAAGCTCGTCGTCCTGATCAAGAATATATATACTTTATGGGGTCTGCCACGCCTCCTTCTGCCTGTTACATACATTTGACATTTTAACAAAACCATTATACCCTGAATTCCCATTTTCAATGGGATCAGGGTATAAAAATATTGTACAACAACCAGGAACAGGCAAACAAGCGACCGAACTATAGTAGTGTACGGCTCTCGGGACTGAAACAACAAAGATGTAATCACATAGAAACTGACGACACCTTGACACCCGAACAAGAAGAATTCCAGGCTCTAGCAGAAGACGAGCTTGAAGACATAGACAGTGATCTTTCGAACTATGATCAGATTAATTTTTTAGGCATAGCTCCCTGCTTCCCTTCATCGAAAGAACAATAGCAGGGAAAACAATTCAATTACTTTTAGATACAGGACCATCAAAGAACCATTAAAAGAATTGAAACAATATTATTTCAGTAAATAAGCCTTTTCGAGTGAAGTCGATCCACGGCTACAACGACATAGACAAACAAGTAAGAGTGCTCTAGTCGAGACTGCTCGACTAAGAGATACCCTGAACCCTGCGAAGATGCGATATTCAAATCATGTTACGCTTCTTATATATATACTTATACACAAGCAACACATACACACACACACACACATGCACACGCACGCACAAGCACTTTCTCTGCTACTGCGCAGTTTACGCAGCGACTGCGCGCGGGCAGCGCTTGGGCTGCAGTATGGGCTATATTTTGCAAACTTATTTGTTGAATAGGTTTGCTTCTAGATGGACTTTCGTAACCAAACTTTTACAGCGTAACAATGACATTCATATGTATGTATTTGCCAAAGCACAAGTCTCTAGTATTTGAAATACGTTTTTTTCAAATTTGGGAAGGGGGCGTGGTATCCAAAATCCAAAAATTGCAAAATGTGTGTATTCATTACACGGATACACACAGTAAATCTGAAATCTATAGCTATAACGGTATTCAAAAACGAAGAAAAGTTATCGATTTTTATCGATAATAAGGAAATGGGATGAGTTATCGAAAAAAAAAAGATAAACTCGTACTGCGTAGGATATACACGAGTATACATTTCAAATTTCAGATCTCTAGCTTTTGTGGTTTGCGAGATCACTGCGTTCACACGGACGGACGGACGGACGGACGGACGGACGGACAGACGGACATGGCTATATCGACTCAGTTTGTCGAGCTGATCAAGAATATATATACTTTATGGGGTCTGCCATGTCTCCTTCTGCCTGTTACATACATTTTCACAAAAACATTATACCCTGATTTCCCATTTTCAATGGGTTCAGGGTATAAAAAGCGACGTTTTGTGACTCTGAGGCAATCTAATTTTTAAAGTGCGCGGCTGTTAACTTTACAAGCATCGATGAGATACAGGTTCCCCAAGCTATATCACAGAAGTTCCAAATGATAAAGTTTTTGGGGAACCAAATGAAGCGCTCCCTTACAATACTAACATCGTTTTCACTATTAAAGCAATAAATGAAGACCCAGTATATTCAAAATTATACCCATACCCAATGGGTGTGTCAGATTTCGTAAATGCTGAAACTCAAGACCTATTGAAAGATGGTATAATCCGGCCATCTCACTCACCATATAACAAGCCCGTTTGGGTTGTGGATAAAAAGGGGTTTTATGAACAAGGCAATAGGAAAAAGCGTTTAGTAATAGATTTCAAGAAATTAAACTTAAAGACAATAGACGAAAAATACCCTATTCCCAACATATTCTCTATACTATCAAACTTAGGAAAGTCCAAATACTTTACAACCTTAGATTCAAAATCCGGATTCCAACAAATTTTACTTGCGGAAAGAGACAAAGAAAAGACAGATTTCTCCGTTGCAAGCGGAAAATACGAGTTCTGTAGGCTCCCTTTTTGCTTAAAAAATGCACCCAGTATTTTTCAGAGAACCATTGACGATGTGCTTAGAGAGCAAATCGGAAAGTCCTGCTATGTTTACGTCGATGACGTAATCATTTTTTCCGAAAACATGGAAGATCATGTAAAGCATATCGGATGGGTGTGAAAAAACTTTACGATGCAAATATGAGAGTTTCGCGAGAGAAATCGCATTTTTTAAGGAAAATGTCGAATACCTGGAATTCAGTGTCTCCAGCAACGGTATAAAGACATGCCCCAGTAAAATGAAAGCGATTCGTAAACATGATGAAGCAACCACTTTGTTTAATGTCAGATCATTCCTTGAATTAGTGAGCTATTGTAGATGCTATACCAAAGACTTTGCATACATAGCAAAACCAATCAGGAACATTCTAAAGGGCGAAAATGGCAAAGTAAGTGCTGGCCAGTCAAAGAAAATATTAGTCAAATTTTACGAAAACCAGCGCAATGCATTTGATAAACTAAAAGAGATCCTCGCATCCGAAAATGTGATGCTACTTTATCCTGACTATAAGAAAGCGTTTGATTTAACAACAGATGCTTCATCCTTCGTCTTGTCCCAAGACGGAAAACCAGTTACCATGATATCAAGGACACTAAAGGATAGGGAACTTAGCTTCGCAACAAACGAAACTATCTATACGGGGTAAAAAGTTTAAATATTTTCACAGACCACCAGCCTCTAACATTTGCAGTTTATGACCGTAATCCTAATGCGAAAATAAGATGTTGGAAGGCCTTCATAGACGAGTATAACGCGAACATATTTTACAAACCAGGGAAAGAGAATTATGTCGCAGACGCATTATCACGGCATAACATTCATACCATGGAAGATGATTGACAGGCAGATAGGGCCACAATGCATAGTGAAATATTACTAACATATACAAAAGAATCAACTGACAAACTGCTTCCGAAATCAAATTGTAGTAGAAGAAAACGAGGTATCCTCCGATCGCACAATTATTCTGTTCGGAAAAGAAATCCGACATATGGTACATTTCTCAAGTAGGGACTCATTAATTGGGAGGATATGTGACATAGTAAAGAAAGACGTCGTGAATGCGATTCACTGTAAACTACCCATGTTAGCTTTCATACAACACAAATTAATTGAAACATTCCCAACAACTGTATTCAGGTACACGAAACATATAGTAAACGACAATACTGACCGGAACGAACAAAAAGAAATAGTCATTACAGAACATAATAGAGCCCATAGAGCAGCCCAGGCAAATGTAAAGCAAATTTTAGAAGACTATTTTTTCCAAAAAATGTTCAAATTAGCAGCCAAAGTTGTTTAGATTGTAAAATTTGCCAAACTGCGAATTACTTGGGAAAACAGCAATACCCTCGTATGTGGGTGAAATGCTGCATATTGACGTATAATCAACCGATAACAAATATCCATTGATAAACTTTCAAAATTTGCAATCGTTCTACCCATCTCTTCAAGAACTATAACCGATGTATAAACATACAAAGACAATATACTGCGACAATGAACATTCTATAAATTCCGAAACAGTAAAAACACTTTTAAGCAACCAACATAACATCCAAATTATTAATGCACCACCACTTCATAGTACATCGAACGGACAATTCAAAAGATTCCATAGCAACCTTAGTGACATAGCAAGATGTCTAACGGCGCAAAGGAAACTTACCAATACTGTTGAAACAATACTTCAAGCAACTATTGAGTACAACAACAAAGTTCATTCGGTAACTGACAAACGCTATATTGACATAATTCATTCATCCTCTCCAGAACTTGAAACAAATAAACACAGAAAAGTTGTATGAAACATTGCTCTCAAGAAACAGAATAATTATATCAACAACAAAGTTCATTCGGTAACTGACAAACGCTCAATTGACATGATTCATTCATCCTCTCCAGAACTTGAAACAAATAAACACAGAAAAGTTGTATGAAACATTGCTCTCAAGAAAAAGAATAATTATATCAGAATTAGAAACACTCATGCTATCAATTACACTTGCAAAAATTGGAATTGTTAACCCTGCAATCTTAGACTCTAATGATTTAAAGAATATTATTGATGAACACTCTGACCTGATGGAGGTAGCTAAAATAAAAGTTTTACTAAATAATGATTTTATACACTTTATCATAAGATATCCTAAGCCTAACTTATTTTGTAAAAAACTAAAATTACACCCTGTCCAGCACAATGGGATCATAATAAACTTCGCGGAAGACAAAAACATAGCCGATTGCGGAAATTACGTAATGGCGATTGGAAACTGTAGCGCTGCCCTAACAACAACGTACTGCAAAAAACTGTCCTACACAACATGCGCTTAACAACTCCACTCAGGTGGTACCGCACATTGCTCAACTCGGCCCAGTCATCTCGAAACTCTAACAATCATTGACGACGGTGTTATGATCATAAACGATGGAACAGCTACGATCAACGATCAGGTGGTGAGCGGAACATTTCTAACAAACAACACAGTATACAGAAACCTCAAAAACTACGTGAGAAAATCTCCGGGATCAGCAGCGGCTACACTTCTCAACATAACGAGTCATCAAGAGATACCCAGCTTACCATACTTACAGAAGTTAAGTATGAAAAACTTACGGCATATCGAAGAGCTGAAAAAGGGACTCGTAAGAAGACCGGTGATATCTGGATTGACAGTAACTCTTTTCATACTTCTTTGCTATGCTTCAATAAAACTTTACAAAAGACATCAGAGAAACAGACGTCAGCGCTAGCTTCAAATCATAATCGAAGGTTTTAAGAAATCCGAGGACGTCATCCATTTAAGTGGGGAAGGAGTTAACACGATCGACCAACGTGACAGAAGTAGTCAAGCCAAACAGACATCAGTGGCGTGAGCTAATGCAAGATCAGTTCACGGCTATTGCACCACAACACAATCCGAAAATAATACAAGAACAGCAATTCCAGCGGATATTGCACAACAACTACAAAAGCTTCGATGAGCAACATTGTTGTAGTCCACGTCTAGCAGCAAAACATGATCCCGAGCATAAAGTGAGAGATCATCGTCTTTAGGTCTTAGGGCTAGCTTACTCATAAGAATGAATGTCTTAGTATAATCAGTGGATATTTGGAATTAAACGACGACGGCAACGCCTCTCATGAACCCGTGTCTTCTCATTGCACATCACTGTGCGTTTAATATAATATTAAACAATAAATTAAAATCCTAATTGTGTTTAATATAATATTAAAGAATTAAACAAAATCTTAATTTATATATATATATATATATATATGTTTATGCGAACAGCCCCTCCTAACTTGACATGATCAATTGCTATTCAGAGATAAACATATGCACGAAAATAATGGAATTCTGAGTGAACACCATCAACAAACGCACATATTTTTATCTATATAATTTGGTTTTCTTTTTTATTTATTTATCTTCTAATGATTATATACATATATTTCATCAAATTGTTTTTGTATTTCATATAGATTTAAAGGCCAGTGAGTCCACACATGGTAAAAAAGTATTTCGTTTAGCTAAGTTTGAAACCAACGTCGTTAAGTAAGCAGTGCAGTTTTCCATAACTATGCATTGCGCCATCGACAGCTTTCGGACGATTCAAATATATTTGTATGATTGTTTCAGTTTAATTTTACATTTATATAATCACATAGGCAATATATTTAAATATGATTATACATTTATGTATGTCTATTTATTTTACAGTTTTTTATATTTTCAAAATGATAATATATCAGATGTATATGACTTTGTCGTTCCTTCTCTACAAAGCAGTGCAGTTTCACATAACTTTGCACTGCACGATCGACAGCTTTCGGGCGATTTATATGATTGTTTCAATATAAATATAATTTTATATTTATATAAATACAAAGGAAATATATATTATATTTAAAAATAATTATATAAATATAAATTATATATATCATATGTCACAAAATGTATAACAGATTTTGATTGCACTTTATTATTACCATTCTCCAAAATATTGCATTGATAATTTGATCAAAGGTAGCTGACCGATTGCAATATGCAATCAATTTAGGGAATATATGCCGGCCGGCCTCAAAGTTCGACAATCGTGATTGGCGAAATGAAGAACGCACTGCTTGAAATCTCATCACAGCTGAGTGAGCGCGCGTCAAATTCACTGCGCATACGCTTGATGGAGCGGAAAGAGTCAACAGTTGTTGATGTTTCCTTCAGCTCCAGATAGATATGCTGTGTATTAGATAGAGTTTGGCGCTCGGACCGTGAACAACGTCCGCGGAATGAACGAATGAATGAACTCTCGTTAAGTAATACAACAAGAAATTAAATACAAAATAAATAAAATAAAAGAACCAACACAACAACAATAATGCATAATCTATATAAATCCACGCATATATACACAATAGTGATGAAATTATGTTATCGAGCTTGTGATAATGTGAAGGCGCGCATACCATGTAGTGGAACACAATTAAGCTATTATAGGTCGGCTAACTCATATCAAAAAAAAAAAGAAAAAGAAAAGAAGAAAAATACTTAAATAAAAATATCAACATGTACATTGGAACGTTTTCGTAATACCCTTTCGAAAGTTCAAATATGGTTCGAGTGGAAAAAATTTGTATAGCTATGTTCCTATATATCATACAAGGCAAAAAGCTGTTAAAAACTAAAATAAAAAATAACAAGTAAGAAAACTCTAATCGGTTGTGCCCGACTAGGAGATTCCCTAAGCCCCTGTCCGATCTTCGTTTTAAATATACTCAGTTATGCATTTATTAACGCAGAAAAAATGTAAGCTTGTAAAATTAAATAAGAAAATTTAAGATTTAATTTATTTTTTTTTGGCCGGTGTTCAAAATTTAACAAAAATCGAAATTGTATAAAGTATGCATTAATCTAAATACAAAATTTGGAGACTCTAGCTCGAAAGACGTACGAGATATAAGTTAATGATTATCTCGATATGCGTGTGCTATACAGGGTCCTACAACAAAGCCACCAAATCCGCACAAAATATTTTAATATCAAATAATATTATAACTATAGAAAACAATAAAAACGTATGGAAAGGTATTTTTACAGCAATCAAATTAACACGCAAGAGAGAGCAAAATGCAATCATTAAAAGCCGATGAGCTGGAGGAGAATCCCGTCGAGCGGGCCAATTGCTTGTCGGAGCTGATGTTCTGGTAAGACGGAGTAAAGTCGACATTTTTATTATTGTATTCAATGGATCGTTTAATTTACATAGATAGCGCATTAAGATATGTCATAATTGTTGCGTTTAACTATAAAGTATGATATGATATTTACCTAGTCTATTCACTGATTTCCACAATTTACAATTTAATTCAAATTAGTAAGCTAAGTCTTTATCTTTAGACTCTAACACTCAATCTAACCATCCGTTAGTCACTTATATCTAAGACAGATTATTTATCAATCAATAAATCAATCTATAGAGCATCTGGTAGTCGAGTAAACACTGCTACACCAATCTAATTGGTCTTTGCTTGTTATTGCTGTCACCCAAAACGTCTTCATGTAATCTGTTTTATATCTTTGTTTTTTCCATTAAGCTTTGCCATGCCCGTTCTGTTTAAAGGACGGCAAAAGACACTGGAGCAAACGGATCTCTATAGGCCACTTAAGACACACAAGTCAGGTGAGTGATACATCCAAGATAACTTAGTGAATTATTAATATTAACAACTGATAATATTATCTTCAGATACGCTTGGCGACCGCCTTTGCTCTGCCTGGGATGAAGAAGTAGCAAATAGATCAGCCCTAAATCTGCCTCCACGTTTGGGGCATGTCTTGAGCCGAGTGTTTGGTTGGCATATGTTTGTGGTGGGCGTTTTGCTGGTCGCCCAGGAGTTTCTCACCAAGTAAGTAGCTTTTGAAATATTGCCCTATCATCCATGTCTGATCTTCACCATTTTAGTGTAACCCAACCCATTTGCTTGTTTGGCATGATGTCTTACTTCGCGGGCAAAGATACGGATCTAATGAAGGCGGAGCTTTATGCAGCTGGTCTTATGGCAGGCTCTGTGCTCACTGTCTTTTGCGCCCATCCTTATGTGCTTGGTGTTTTCCATCTGGGCATGAAGATACGCGTTGCCCTTTCCAGCTTGGTCTATCGCAAGTCTCTACGACTAAGCCGTACCGAACTGGGTGATACTACCATCGGTCAGGTTGTGAATCTGCTATCCAATGATGTGGGACGCTTTGATAATGTGCTGATCAACGTACACTATCTATGGGTGGCACCTCTGGTGCTCATCGTGATCACCTATTTAATGTACGAACAGGTGAGTACCTCCTTTACAGAATTGATTATTTCCGTATTGACTATTTAATTTTCAGATAGGAATATCAGCGTTCTTTGGCGTTGCGATTATGTTACTTATTCTTCCTTTGCAAGCCTTTCTGGGCAAGAAGACATCGGTGCTCCGTTTGCGAACGGCTCTGTGTACTGATGAACGTGTACGAATGATGAACGAGATCATATCGGGCATTCAGGTGATCAAGATGTACGCCTGGGAGAAGCCATTTGGCAAACTTATAGAACTAACACGCCGCAAGGAGATGATTTGCATCAAAAAAGTGAACTACATACGTGGCATACTCATATCCTTTGCCATGTTTCTATCTCGTGTGCTCGTCTTTGCCAGTCTAGTGGGCTTTGTGCTGCAGGGAAACATTTTAAATGCTGAACAAGCCTTCTATATCACCGCCTACTACAACATTCTTAGACGCACGGTGACCATGTTCTTCTCACAGGGTACCGGACAGTATGCGGAACTGTTGGTATCCATCAAGCGTCTGCAGACCTTTATGCATCGGGAGGAGACACAGATTCAAGACAAATCAATTGATGCTCCACGCACTGCTGTGACTAACTATAAGGATAATGGATCCCTAATCAACAACGGCACTGGTGATGAACCTAAGGTCAATGGTAATGTGGAATCTCTTGTTGAGTTTACCCAATTTCATGCCAAGTGGAATAGCAAATCGACAGAGAACACTTTGGACAATATTAATCTAAAACTGGGACGCCGTCAGCTGGTAGCTGTGATTGGACCCGTCGGCGGAGGTAAATCCAGTCTTATACAATCAATTCTTGGCGAACTGCCAGCTGACAAAGGAAGCCTTAAAGTCAGTGGCAGTTTCTCCTATGCCGCTCAAGAGCCTTGGCTCTTTACTGGAACTGTTCGTGAAAACATTCTGTTCGGATTAACCCTGGACAAGCATCGGTATCGCACAGTGGTCAAGAAGTGTGCCCTAGAACGTGATTTTGAGCTACTTCCTCAAGGAGATAAGACGATCGTTGGCGAGCGAGGAGCTTCGCTCTCGGGCGGACAGAAAGCGCGTATCAGCCTGGCCAGGGCTGTGTATCGTAGGGCGGACATCTACCTGCTAGACGATCCGCTCAGCGCTGTTGATACCCACGTGGGTCGTCAACTGTTTGACCAGTGCATGAGAGGGTATTTGAGAAGCGAGTTGGTCATATTGGTCACACATCAGCTGCAGTTTCTGGAACAAGCAGACCTTATTGTTATCATGGATAAAGGCAAGATAAGTGCAATGGGGACATATGCAACGATGCAGCGCAGTGGCCTGGACTTTGCACAGCTCTTGACCGATCCCAACAAGGCAAAAGAAGGAGAGAATGATCAGGACACCGAGCCTGGTGATATTTGGGATCGTCTCAGCTTAGCTTCACGTAGCAGGCGTGGCAGTAAATCGGACAAATCTAACCTGCCTTCGCGCAATGTCAGCTTTACCTCCTTGAGCTCATTTTCCGAGTCTATTGCGCAGGACTCAGCCATGGCACCACAAGAAACACGTGTCCAGGGCAAAATCAGTCTAGGTCTATATAAGGAATATTTCACAGCAGGGAGTGGTTATCTAATGATATGTTTTATGGTGTTCCTCTGCCTTGGTACACAAATTGTGGGATCATCAGCAGATGTTTTTCTCTCCTATTGGTAAGATAAAAAATGGTTTCTATCACAGGGAATCATATTGAAATTTTTTATTTCTAGGGTCGACAAGAACAAAAACGCTACAGAGAATGACTCGGATCCAATTGATATATACTACTTTACCGGCCTTAACATTGCTGTCATCGTATTCACTCTGGTGCGGACCATGCTTTTCTATAAGCTGGCCATGCGCAGCTCTACAAAACTCCATAATGACATGTTCCGTGGCATTACCAGAGCAGCCATGTACTTCTTCAATACCAATCCTTCGGGTCGAATATTGAATCGATTTTCAAAGGACCTGGGCCAGATAGATGAACAGCTGCCCACAGTCATGCTGGATGTGGTGCAGATCTTCCTCACCCTGACGGGCATTATAGTTGTAATCTGTATAACCAATCCTTACTATCTCATTCTCACTCTTGGTCTGGCAATCATCTTCTACTATATTCGAGAGTTTTACTTGAAAACCTCGAGAGATGTTAAGCGATTGGAGGCAGTGGCCAGGTCTCCGATCTATTCCCACATAAGTTCCTCACTCAATGGACTCTCCACGATCAGAGCCATGGGAGCCCAGAAGGCGCTTATTGCAGAGTTCGACAATCTTCAGGATCTCCACAGCTCCGGATACTACACCTTCCTCTCCACCAATCGAGCCTTTGGCTACTACCTTGACTGGTTCTGCACTTTGTACATAGTGATAATTATACTCAACTACTTCATAAATCCCCCCGAAAGCTCTGGAGAAGTGGGATTAGCCATTACTCAGGCTATGGGTATGGCTGGCATGGTTCAGTGGGGTATGCGTCAATCGGCTGAGATGGAGAACACTATGACGGCTGTGGAACGAGTCGTGGAATATGACGAGATCGAACCAGAGGGCGATTTTGAATCCCAGCCAAGCAAAAAGCCTCCACCCACATGGCCAGAGCAAGGTAAAATTGTGGCTGAATATCTCAGTCTTCGTTACTTCCCCGATCCACAATCCAAATATGTGCTCAAATCCCTCAACTTCGAGATCAAACCCATGGAGAAAGTGGGCATTGTGGGTCGCACAGGTGCAGGCAAGTCCTCACTCATCAACGCCCTCTTCCGCCTGTCCTATAATGATGGCTCCATCATCATCGACAGTCGCAACACCAACGAACTGGGACTACACGATCTGCGCAGCAAGATCTCCATTATACCTCAGGAACCAGTCCTCTTCTCGGGTAGCATACGTTACAACTTGGATCCATTTGAGGAGTACAGTGACGCCAAGTTATGGGAAGCACTGGAGGAAGTTAAGCTGAAGCCGGTCATCAGCGAGCTACGAAATGGTCTTCAGAACAAGATTTCGGAAGGTGGCACCAACTTTAGTGTGGGTCAAAGGCAATTAGTGTGCCTGGCACGCGCTATTCTTCGCGAGAATCGTATTCTAGTAATGGATGAGGCCACAGCCAATGTGGATCCACAGACAGATGCACTCATCCAGGCGACAATAAGAAACAAGTTCAAGGAATGCACAGTGCTGACAATAGCCCATAGGCTGAACACGATTATGGACTCCGACAAGGTGATAGTCATGGATGCAGGTCAGATGGTGGAGTTTGGCTCGCCATTCGAGCTGCTGACAGAATGTGAGACGAAGATCTTTCACAGTATGGCCATGGAAACGGGTCAGAGTAGCTTTGATAGGCTTCTAAAGGTTGCGGAGAAGGTAAGCACTCAATTCTGTGGCTTTGAAATCCAGAAATAATCAGTTTTATGAAATTGCAGGCCAATTTGGAATTACAAAAGCAGAAAACTGCCTAACCTGTAACCAACCTTCGGTTTATCCCGAGTTCAAGACATGCCAGTTTTAGCCGACTGTGTGTTCGTGCCAATAAATTTATGAATTTATGAAGCCCCTGCGATAATAAGTAGTCAATAAATGTGTTTGGTTTGAGCTTGTATATATTCTCTGTGCGTTTTCGGATAATTTACAATTCACGAAATACAATGCTTTATGTCTGCCTGCCTGCCTGAGGTACTGCTGCTATACGCAAGGACTCGCCTCCTATCATGCACACCTGTACACAGGATTGGAGCAGATGTGTTCAGCGCACTCCGGCTGTACGAGCGGTTATGCCCTGGTTAGCCTTTGGTTTGGTTGAGCACCCCAGGTTGCGCCACGATTCGCACTGTATTCTCCGGCGGTTCGCTCGGATCAATTACAGGCCACTCCTACGGTTGGATTCGCTTTTAACACACCAAAGGTTCACCTAAGACACAGAATACAGAATACAAAGGTTTCGCCAACTCCTATCTCTATGTTCAGCTGCGCCGCACCAATGTCCTCGTTGGTGGCAGCTGATGATCTTGTGTCCTTGCGAGGTTGCCTACGGTCCTTAATAAGCGTCCGAGATATCCTCCTTGGATATCCTTGGATTTTCCCACAATGTCCTTGGTTTCGTTGAAGTCCTTGATATCGATGTCCTTTCGATAGCGGTGTCCTTCAATGTCCCTCGATGTCCTTTTGGGCTGATTACTTTTTTCGCGTTGACTTTCGGCACTTTCACTTTTATTTATTTTGCCTGTCCTCTACTGAGCCACGGGCGCCTTTTTATAGCACAGACGCAGGGCCTGCTTCGCTCTGTAACGGCGCCACGCTCAGCTCTGGAGCGAGGCCTGTCTGTCGCGCGTGCCCGGTTTAAAGGCAGATCACGTGGCAGCCTCTCATTGGCCGAAGTACCGTTATGGCCGTGCGAGTGAAAGCATCCACTACTTTCACTCGGCCACGAACGGTGCCTCGGCCGCAAGGCAATTGCTGAATCTGTATGAGCGAAAGAGTCGAACTATCTTTCATACTCTGACCCTTTCCAGTCGTGAGGGTCGCTCCTACAGTACTCGCGTCGCTGTGTGGAGCAACATACATATGCAGGTATATGCGTATAAACACTGTAAGTTAACACGATCGACCAACGTGACAGAAGTAGTCAAGCCAAACAGACATCAGTGGCGTGAACTAATGCAAGATCAGCAGTTCACGGCTATTTCACCACAATACAATCCGAAAATAATACAAGAATGGCCATTCCAGCGGATATTGCACAACAACTGCAAAAGCGCAACATTGTTGTAGTCCACGTCTAGCAGCAAAACATGATCCCGAGCATCGTCTTTAGGTCTTAGGGCTAGCTTACTCATAAAAATGAATGTCAGTTGATATTTGGAATTAAACGACGACGGCAACGCCTCTCATAAGCCCGTGTCTTCTCATTGCACATCACTGTGCGTTTAATATAATATTAAATAATAAATTAAAGTCCTAATTGTGTTTAATATAATATTAAAGAATTAAACAAAATCTTAATTGGCGCCCAACGCATTGCGAAATAACAAAAAGAAAACCTTAAAGTTAAAAAAGTGAAAAAGTGAAACAAACTGTAATCACGAAAAAGAAAAAATAACCCAATCCTAGGTTATAAAACAGTATAAAAAAAAAACAATACAACAAATATAAATAATATATCAGTGCAAAAAAAAAAACAACAGAGACACCTTTGTTAAAGACGCCAACCGAGACAGCAGATCCAACAGCAAGGAACACAACCTACAGCAGAGACACCTTTATTAAAGACACCAACCGAAGGAGCCGATCCAGCAGCGGATACACCTTTATTAAAGACACCAACTAACATACTTTAACCTTTTATATGGCACCACGTCCGATTTAAATGCGGTTTTTTTTATTAGATAGAAAACTTAAAATAAAAAATACACTTTTTTTCGTTTTTTGTGATTTTGATTCAGAACGCTTTTATAAAGGATAAAGGATTTGTTGCATAAATGCATAAAAATTGCGTGGGGTAAAAAAAATTCTTATAATTCTCAGAGTATTTAGATTAAGTTTATTTTTAAGTTTGGATGTTCTTAAACTATTTAACATAAAATTATAGTTTGTTTAATATTAATTTAAATGAAAGTTTTTAAAACAATTGTTTCTCTTATTAAAACATAAGGCTACTCCACATTTCCCGCACATTACTTCTGAGAATCCTGTACAGTTTGGGTACTTGCACCTTATTCGCTTTTCAGCCCAGAGAGGCCAATGTCCAAATTCATCCTGCCGCACCATTTGATTTGGTACGCGTTGGGTAGGACCTCTCTGTCTTTTTTTGCTGTAATTCGTAATTCTCTGGCCATTCTGACAACACAGTTTGATGAGGCACCTAGATCATTAAGCAATACTTTGTTTTCATTTCCTGAATCAATCTCAAACTTATAGCAGAAGCCTGAATGGCCGCTAAGCACATAAATCTTATATCCCCATTTATGGAGTTTGCTAGGATTGTATCTTTTCATGTGATTTATTGCTTTTGTGGAACAAATCTGTTCGTCGTCACACAGAAACTGCTCCCTAGGCACTTTTTTAAAATTGTTGTTCAATTCTAGGATAATTGGCCTGATTTTGAAAAGCCGATCTTGACTATCATGACTCAAAGGCAAAATATTATCGTTATTGTTAAAATGAATATGACGTCTTATAGTTTCGAATTTTTTTTTTGCGACATAATGTTTTGAACGGCTGCTATACCAATATTATTGGACGAGTAATTGGGTGATTCGTGGAAGACGTGAAATGGACATATACAATACAATTCCAACAAACTGTCGAATCTCCATTGACGTGAAACCGTAATTTACGTTGGGGTCTTTTTGATGAATGTACAATTTGGTTTAATATAATATTAAAGAATTAAACAAAATCTTAATTTATATATGGATACAATATATATATATATCTATATATAGATATATACAGTCAAGTCTCGATAATTTGTACCCCGCTAAATCGATAATCGCGATAAATCGAAACAAATTCTATCCCCTTGAAAAAATTCGTTACAGTCGAGTCTCGATAATTTGAATTTCTGTGTAAATCGAAAAAAAAATGATCCCCTTGCCATTTCGAATTATCGGGACTCAACTGTATATATATTGTATATTGTATGCATATGTTTATCTCTGAATAGCATTTGATCATGTCAAGTTAGGAGGGGCTGTTCGCATAAATGTATATATATATATATACATATATACATATATATATATATATATATATATATATATATATATATATATATATATATATATATATATATATATATATATATATATATATATAATAACCAACGCACATATTTTTATCTATATAATTTGGTTTTCTTTTTTATTTATTTATCTTCTAATGATTATATACATATATTTCATCAAATTGTTTTTGTATTTCATATAGATTTAACAGTCCACACATGTTAAATAAATATTTCGTTTAGCTAAGTTTGACACCAACGTCGTTAAGTAAGCAGTGCAGTTTCACATAACTATGCATTGCGCCATCGACAGCTTTCGGTTTAATTTTACATTTATATGATCACATAGGCATTATATTTAAATATGATTATACATTTATGTATGTCTATTTATATTACAGTTTTTTATATTTTCAAAATGATAATATATCAGATGTATATGACTTTGTTGTTCCTTCTCTACAAAGCAGTGCAGTTTCACATAACTTTGCACTGCACGATCGACAGCTTTCGGGCGATTTATATGATTGTTTCAATATAAATATAATTTTATATTTATATAAATACAAAGGAAATATATATTATATTTAAAAATAATTATATAAATATAAATTATATATATCATATGTCACAAAATGTATATTTTGATTTTGATTGCACTTTATTATTACCATTCTCCAAAATATTGCATTGATAATTTGATCAAAGGTTGCTGACCGATTGCAATATACAATCAATTTAGCGAATATATGCCGGCCGGCCAGCTGGCCTCAAAGTTCAGCGACAAACCGACAATCGTGATTGGCAGATAATGAGAGCAAGAGAAATAGTAAGCGAAATGAAGAGCGCACTGCTTGAAATCTCAGCACAGCTGAGTGAGCGCGCGTCAAGTTGATTGCGCGTACGCTTGATGGAGCGGAAAGAGTCAACAGTGTTTGACGTTTTCTTCAGCGCCAGATAGATGTGCTGTGTATTAGAACGAGTTTGGCGCTCGGAGCGTGAACAACGTCCGCGGAATGAACGCGCACTGCGAGTGAAAATCTACTCACTGCGCCGAACTCTCGTTAAGTAATACAACAACAAATATAATACAAAAAAAAAATAAAATAAAATAAAAGAACCAACACAACAACAATAATTCATTATCTATATAAATACACGCATATATACACAATAGTGATGAAATTATGTTATCGAGCTTGTGATAATGTGAAGGCGCGCATACCAGACATATAGTGGAAAACAATTAAGCTATTATAGGTCGGCAACTCATATCCAAAAAGAAGAAAAATACTTAAATAAAACTATCAACATGTGCATTGGAACGTTTTCGTAATACCCTTTCGAAAGTTCAAATATGGTTCGAGTGGAAAAATTTGTATAGCTATGTTCCTATATATCATATAAGGCAAAACGTTGTTAAAAAATAAAATAAAAAATAAAAATAAATTATACTAACGACAAGCGCGTGTCCGCAATGCCTGCTGCTGGGTGCTAATCAAGTCCACAAAAAAAAGTCACCAAATCTGGACAAAATATTTTAATATCAAATAATATAATTATAACTATAGAAAACAATAAAAACGTATGGAAAAAGTATTTTTACAGCAATCAAATTAACACGCAAGAGAGAGCAAAATGCAATCATTAAAAGCCGATGAGCTGGAGGAGAATCCCGTCGAGCGCGCCAATTGCTTGTCGGAGCTGATGTTCTGGTAAGTCGGAGTAAAGTCGACATTTCGAGCTGATAGTGACAACTGTCTCGAGTTTGTTATTATTGTATTCAATGGATCGTTTAATTTACATAGTTAGCGGGTCCAAACACAGCCCCGCTTACAGAGGGAGCAGCCTAAGCGGCAGTAATAAATATATATTTATATATATATAGCTATGCTGATATATCATATTGTACATACCCATAAATATTCGCATGAATTATTTCAAGTTATTCAATTGGCTGTCACTTAAGGCAACTTTAATATTGACCGTCAGCTAAACGTAGCTATAAGCTAATAAAACCCGATCGGGTTTGGTCAACATGCCATACATATGTACGTCCCTACATACATATATGTAATTCGATTTGTCTCTAGCGACAACATTAAGTCGATATGACTTTGTCTAATGGCCTGCTGAAAGCATAGAGATATGAATTCTATACAAAACAAATGTTATCTTTCAAGGTGCTAATAGCTTCCTATGCTAATACCCCAAACGAAATAAAATGGCTGGACTTTGAGATATGTCATAATTGTTGCGTTTAACTATAAAATATGATATGATATTTACCTAGTCTATTCACTAATTTCCACAATTTACAATTTAATTCAAATTAGTAAGCTAAGTCTTTATCTTTAGACTCTAACACTCAATCTAACCATCCGTTAGTCACTTATATCTAAGACAGATTATTTATCAGTCAATAAATCAATCTATAGAGCATCTGGTAGTCGAGTAAACACTTCTACACCTATCTTAATGGTCTTTGCTTGTCATTGCTGTCACCCAAAACGTCTTCATGTTATCTGTTTTATATCTTTGTTGTTTCCATTAAGCTTTGCCATGCCCGTTCTGTTTAAAGGACGGCAAAAGACACTGGAGCAAACGGATCTCTATAGGCCACTTAAGACACACAAGTCAGGTGAGTGATACATCCAAGATAACTTAGTGAATTATTAATAATAACAACTGATAATATTATCTTCAGATACGCTTGGCGACCGCCTTTGCTCTGCCTGGGATGAAGAAGTAGCAAATAGATCAGCCCTAAATCTGCCTCCACGTTTGGGGCATGTGGTGAGCCGAGTGTTTGGTTGGCATATGTTTGTGACGGGCGTTTTGCTGGTCGCCCAGGAGTTTCTCACCAAGTAAGTAGCTTCTTGAATTATGTGCCCTATCATCCATGTCTGATCTTCACCATTTTAGGGTAACCCAACCCATTTGCTTGTTTGGCATGATGTCTTACTTCGCTGGCAAAGATACGGATCTAATGAAGGCGGAGCTTTATGCAGCTGGTCTTATGGCAGGCTCTGTGCTCACTGTCTTTTGCGCCCATCCTTATATGCTTGGTGTTCTCCATCTAGGCATGAAGATGCGCGTTGCCCTTTGCAGCTTGGTCTATCGCAAGTCTCTACGACTAAGCCGTACCGCACTGGGTGATACTACCATCGGTCAGGTTGTGAATCTGCTGTCCAATGATGTGGGACGATTTGATAGTGTGCTGATCAACGTACACTATCTATGGGTGGCACCTCTGGAGCTCATCGTGATCACCTATTTAATGTACGAACAGGTGAGTACCTCCTTTACAGAATTGATTATTTCCGTATTGACTATTTAATTTTCAGATAGGAATATCAGCGTTCTTTGGCGTTGCGATTATGTTACTTATTCTTCCTTTGCAAGCCTTTCTGGGCAAGAAGACATCGGTGCTCCGTTTGCGAACGGCTCTGCGTACTGATGAACGTGTACGAATGATGAACGAGATAATATCGGGCATTCAGGTGATCAAGATGTACGCCTGGGAGAAGCCATTTGGCAAACTTATAGAACTAACACGCCGCAAGGAGATGATCTGCATCAAACAAGTGAACTACATACGTGGCATACTCATATCCTTTGCCATGTTTCTATCTCGTGTGTTCGTCTTTGCCAGTCTAGTGGGCTTTGTGCTGCAGGGAAACATTTTAAATGCTGAACAAGCCTTCTATATCACCGCCTACTACAACATTCTTAGGCGCACGGTGACCATGTTCTTCCCACAGGGTATCGGACAGTATGCGGAACTGTTGGTATCCATCAAGCGTCTGCAGACCTTTATGCATCGGGAGGAGACACAGGTTCAAGACAAATCAATTGATGCTCCACGCACTGCTGTGACTAACGACAAGGAGAATGGATCCCTAATCAACAACGGCACTGGTGATGAACCTAAGGTCAATGGTAATGTGGAATCTCTTGTTGAGTTTACCCAATTTCATGCCAAGTGGAATAGCAAATCGACAGAGAACACTTTGGACAATATTAATCTAAAACTGGGACGCCGTCAGCTGGTAGCTGTGATTGGACCCGTCGGCGGAGGTAAATCCAGTCTTATACAATCAATTCTTGGCGAACTGCCAGCTGACAAAGGAAGCCTTAAAGTCAGTGGCAGATACTCCTATGCCGCTCAGGAGCCTTGGCTCTTTACTGGAACTGTGCGTGAAAACATTCTGTTCGGATTAACCCTGGACAAGCATCGGTATCGCACAGTGGTCAAGAAGTGTGCCCTAGAACGTGATTTTGAGCTACTTCCTCATGGAGATAAGACGATCGTTGGCGAGCGAGGAGCTTCGCTCTCGGGTGGGCAGAAGGCTCGCATCAGTCTGGCCAGGGCTGTGTATCGTAGGGCGGACATCTACCTGCTAGACGATCCGCTCAGTGCTGTGGATACACACGTGGGTCGTCATCTGTTTGACCAGTGCATGAGAGGGTATCTGAGAAGCGAGTTGGTCATATTGGTCACACATCAGCTGCAGTTTCTGGAACAAGCAGACCTTATTGTTATCATGGATAAAGGCAAGATAAGTGCAATGGGGACATATGCAACGATGCAGCGCAGTGGCCTGGACTTTGCACAGCTCTTGACCGATCCCAACAAGGCAAAAGAAGGAGAGAATGATCAGGACAGCGAGCCTGGTGATATTTGGGATCGTCTCAGCTTAGCTTCACGTAGCAGGCGTGGCAGTAAATCGGACAAATCTAACCTGCCTTCGCGCAATGTCAGCTTTACCTCCTTGAGCTCATTTTCCGAGTCTATTGCGCAGGACTCAGCCATGGCACCACAAGAAACACGTGTCCAGGGCAAAATCAGTCTGGGTCTATATAAGGAATATTTCACAGCAGGGAGTGGTTATCTAATGATATGTTTTATGGTGTTCCTCTGCCTCGGTACACAAATTGTGGGATCATCAGCAGATGTTTTTCTCTCCTATTGGTAAGATAAAAAATGGTTTCTATCACAGGGAATCATATTGAAATTTTTATTTCTAGGGTCGACAAGAACAAAAACGCTACAGAGAATGACTCGGATCCAATTGATATATACTACTTTACCGGTCTTAACATTGCTGTCATCGTATTCACTCTGGTGCGGACCATGCTTTTCTATAAGCTGGCCATGCGCAGCTCTACAAAACTCCATAATGCCATGTTCCGCGGCATTACCAGAGCAGCCATGTACTTCTTCAATACGAATCCTTCGGGTCGAATATTAAATCGATTTTCAAAGGACCTGGGGCAGATAGACGAGCTGCTGCCCACAGTCATGCTGGATGTGGTGCAGATCTTCCTCACCCTGACGGGCATTATAGTTGTAATCTGTATAACCAATCCTTACTATCTCATTCTCACTCTTGGTCTGGCAATCATCTTCTACTATATTCGAGAGTTTTACTTGAAAACCTCGAGAGATGTTAAGCGATTGGAGGCAGTGGCCAGGTCTCCGATCTATTCCCACATTAGTTCTTCACTCAATGGACTTCCCACGATCAGAGCCATGGGAGCCCAGAAGGCGCTTATTGCAGAGTTCGACAATCTTCAGGATCTCCATAGCTCCGGATACTATACCTTCCTCTCCACCAATCGAGCCTTTGGCTACTACCTTGACTGCTTCTGCACCTTGTACATAGTGATAATTATACTCAACTACTTCATAAATCCGCCCGAAAACTCTGGAGAAGTGGGATTAGCCATTACTCAGGCTATGGGTATGGCTGGCATGGTTCAGTGGGGAATGCGTCAATCGGCTGAGCTGGAGAACACTATGACGGCTGTGGAGCGTGTCGTGGAATATGACGAGATCGAACCAGAGGGCGATTATGAGTCCCAGCCAAGCAAAAAGCCCCCACCCACGTGGCCAGAGCAAGGTAAAATTGTCGCTGACGATCTGAGTCTTCGCTACTTCCCCGATCCGCAGTCCAAATATGTGCTCAAATCCCTCAACTTCGAGATCAAACCCATGGAGAAAGTGGGCATTGTGGGTCGCACAGGTGCAGGCAAGTCCTCACTCATCAATGCCCTCTTCCGCCTGTCCTATAATGATGGCTCCATCATCATCGACAGTCGCAACACTAACGAACTGGGGCTTCACGATCTGCGCAGCAAGATCTCCATTATACCTCAGGAACCAGTGCTCTTCTCGGGTAGCATGCGTTACAACTTGGATCCATTTGAAGAGTACAGTGACGCCAAGTTATGGGAAGCACTGGAGGAAGTTAAGCTGAAGCCGGTCATCAGCGAGCTACCAAGTGGTCTTCAGAGCAAGATTTCGGAAGGTGGCACCAACTTTAGTGTGGGTCAAAGGCAATTAGTGTGCCTGGCACGCGCTATTCTTCGCGAGAATCGCATCCTAGTGATGGACGAGGCCACAGCCAATGTGGATCCACAAACAGATGCACTCATCCAGGCGACAATAAGAAACAAGTTCAAGGAATGCACAGTGCTGACAATAGCCCATAGGCTGAACACGATTATGGACTCCGACAAGGTGATAGTCATGGATGCAGGTCAGATGGTGGAGTTTGGTTCACCCTACGAACTCCTAACAGAATGTGAGACGAAGATCTTTCACAGTATGGCCATGGAGACGGGTCAGAGTAGCTTTGATAGGCTACTAAAGGTTGCGGAGAAGGTAAGCACTCAATTCTGTGACTTTGAAAACCAGTGATAATCAGTTTTATGAAATTGCAGGCCAATGTGGAATCACAAAAGCAGAAAACTGCCTAGAAGCAATGAATATTCACTTAAATATTCTTAAATAGCTTTAAGCAAATCCCTCATAGAAATTATACTACTTCTAATTGTGTAATTATTACATATATATTACTTAAAGTATTATTTCTACGTACTTTAATGATACATTAAAACTAAAATTTAATAAAATGTGTACAACAAATTGGCGAAATTTTCATTTAGCTTTGATAAAAGAGAAACTGCTAGGCAAAGCAGTTCGAATTTAAATACCGATCAAGCAGTTTTGTAAATATTTACTACTCAGTTCCTGACCACTGACACTTCATTTATCTTATCCGCCGGTGTTAAGCGTTAATGACTGACAAAAACGTGCTGACCGATAAGACAACCTAATGCGATAAGATGTAAAAGTTGCTTTTGTTTCCTGGGCAAAAGCTTTGAAGAGAGCACGAACTTTATATAAAAGCGGCAACATCGATCAGCTTTGTCAGTTTGAGACTGCATGCAGCGGCCGCTGCACAGAGAGTTGGTTAATCAAGTCAATGAAACTCAATGAATGCGGTTTTTACTCAGCAAATTTCATTGAATGGCGAAATTAAGATATACATACATATATACGATATTAAGTGCTGGGATACTTTGATAAAATAAATTAAATAACAGATCAAAACACAAGTAACTTCTTTTCCATGATGGCTCAGTAGAATTTAATTGTAATTCAGTTTTGCACTTTGAATATATGTATAAAATTAAATATAATTATTTTAGTTCTTTGTTTGCTTTAGTGAATTATAAACTTTAAAAAATGCCACAAATAAAAGCAGATGAACTGCCGGAGAATCCACGCGAGCGGAACAATCCATTGTCGGAGCTCATGTTCTGGTGAGTCGAGTTCCACGCTCTTAATTGGTTCATCAATGAGTCAATTTGGACTACTTTAATTCTCTATTAATACACGAATGTGTAAATAAAAGCAAACAAAAAATTGTGAGTCAAGGTCGATGTAAATTTCCCTCAATACGCTCAGTTATTGATAATCAAAACATCTACAAAAGTGTCAGCTTTCTCATATCTTATCAGCCGGCTCTGTTTTATCTCTAGCACTTGGCGACACTTAATTCCTATATTTTAGAAGCACATTTTGCTTTTTTGTTAGAAGATAAAGTTTATAATTGTTTATTGTACTTTTCTAAAACATCATAAAATAAAAAATACAAATATTAAGTAATCTCTATTTCTGTGTATGTTGACCGATAATACCTTGAAGCTTCGTCTTTCCCGTCCTATTCAAGGGACGTAAAAAGACACTGGAACAAGCTGATTTATATAGGCCACTTAAGGAGCACAAATCAGGTAAAATATATTAAGATAATTTAGAATAAATGAAGATTTACTGAAATTAGTTTAAAATCAAACTGATAATTATCAGACACACTTGGAGATCGCTTGTGCGCTGCCTGGGACGACGAACAGCTTCAAAGATCAGCTCAAAACAAACCACCTCGCCTGGGACGTGTTTTAGTACGCATATTCGGATGGCATTTCTTTTTGACTGGACTGCTGCTCGGCTCCAAAGAATTCCTAACCAAGTAAGTAACGATTAACATGATATTGAAGATCGTTTGGCTTATGTGTAGCTTCTTATAGAGTAACGCAACCCATTTGCCTGTTTGGTGTTGTGGCCTATTTTTCGGGGGACGATCCAAACCCAATCAAGGCTCAGCTGTATGCAGTGGCCCTGATAGGTGGTGCCATTTTTTCTGTTATCACGGGACATCCCTGTATGCTAGGCATTATGCATCTGGCTATGAAAATGCGAGTTGCGGTGTGCGGCCTGATATATCGGAAGGCCCTGCGCTTAAGTCATACAGCTCTGGGAGATACTTCAATAGGTCAGGTGGTAAACCTTCTGTCCAACGATGTGGGCCGCTTCGACTCAGTCTTGACCAACATACATTATTTATGGCTAGGCCCGCTAGAATTAGTTGTAGTTACCTATCTTATGTATGAAAAGGTAAAGTAAAGCATTTCAATTACAATATTATGGAGCTACAATGATTTGTTTTTAATACTATATAACAGATTGGAGCTGCCTGCTTCTTTGGCGTGACTCTAATGCTGCTTTTCCTACCCCTACAATCGTATCTGGCACGGAGAACCTCTACATTACGTCTACTAACAGCACTGCGAACGGACGAACGTGTGCGTATGATGACCGAGATCATATCGGGTATTCAGGTGATCAAGATGTACGCCTGGGAGAAACCCTTCGAAAAACTAGTCGAGCTTACACGCTACAATGAGATGATCTGCATCAAGCAAATCAACTATATACGTGGTATTCTAATTGGTCTTGGTATGTGTCTTTCCCGCACCTTCACCTTTGTCAGTCTGGTGGACTTCGTTCTATTACAAAATATCTTGTCTGCCGGGCAGGCCTTCGTCATCACCGCCTACTACTGCTTACTTCAACGAACGGTCACCAATTTCTTTCCCATGAGCATTACTCAATTATTGGAGCTGCTGGTGACCATCAATCGTCTCGAGACATTTATGCATCGAGAGGAAACTCTGATCAAAGAACAATCAGATGAGATTTATTACAATTATTCACCGACTCTAGTGACCAATGCAACCGATAAGCCCATTGATCTTCATAGAATTAGTATGGAGAACAAATGCCATAGGGACACTCTTGTTGAATTCACTGAATTTTATGCCAACTGGGATGCCAAAACGACTGAGAGCACCTTGTGCAATCTTAATATGAAACTAGGTCGCCGACAGCTGGTGGCTGTGATTGGACCCGTCGGCGGAGGTAAATCCAGTCTTATACAATCAATTCTTGGCGAACTACCAGCTGACAAAGGAACCCTTAAAGTCAGTGGCAGATTCTCCTATGCCGCTCAGGAGCCTTGGCTCTTTACTGGAACTGTTCGTGAAAACATTCTGTTCGGATTAACTCTGGACAAGCATCGGTATCGCACAGTGGTCAAGAAGTGTGCCCTAGAAAGTGATTTTGAGCTATTTCCTCAAGGAGATAAGACGATCGTTGGCGAGCGGGGATCTTCACTCTCGGGTGGACAGAAGGCGCGCATCAGTCTGGCCAGGGCTGTGTATCGTAGGGCGGACATCTACCTGCTAGACGATCCGCTCAGTGCTGTGGATACACACGTGGGTCGTCATCTGTTTGACCAGTGCATGAGAGGGTATCTGAGAAGCGAGTTGGTCATATTGGTCACACATCAGCTGCAATTTCTGGAACAAGCAGACCTTATTGTTATCATGGATAAAGGCAAGATAAGTGCAATGGGGACATATGCAGCGATGCAGCGCAGTGGCCTGGACTTTGCACAGCTATTAAACAATACCAACAAGACCATAGAAGACATCAATGAAGACTTAAACAAAATTGGTGATGCTGTGGATTATACGAACTCATATAATCGCCAATCGTCACAAACAGAAAGTATCAATTCATTAAGCTCCTTGACAGAGTCCATAGGTCACGAGGTGCCTGTCACTCGCCAGGAAACTCGAGTGGAAGGCAAAATTGGTCTGGGCGTTTATAGGGAATACTTTACAGCAGGGAGTGGTTGGTCATTAATATGTCTTCTGATATTTCTTTGCTTAGGTACACAAATTGTGGGCTCTTCAGCAGATGTCTTTCTCTCCTATTGGTAAGATTACCATTATTTTCCACTTAAGGTAAATTATTTAAATTATATCTATAGGGTTGACAAAAACAAGAACGCCGCTGAGAAGGAACCGGATCCAATCGACTTATACTATTTCACCTCAATCAATATAGCTGTCATCGTATTCACCCTGGCGCGGACCATGCTTTTCTATAATCTGGCCATGCGCAGCTCTACAAAACTCCATAATGCCATGTTCCGCGGCATTACCAGAGCAGCCATGTACTTCTTCAATACGAATCCTTCGGGTCGAATATTGAATCGATTTTCAAAGGACCTGGGCCAGATAGACGAGCTGCTGCCCACAGTCATGCTGGATGTGGTGCAGATCTTCCTCACCCTGACGGGCATTATAGTTGTAATCTGTATAACCAATCCTTACTATCTCATTCTCACTTTTGGTCTGGCAATCATCTTCTACTATATTCGAGAGTTTTACTTGAAAACCTCGAGAGATGTTAAGCGATTGGAGGCAGTGGCCAGGTCTCCGATCTATTCCCACATAAGTTCCTCACTCAATGGACTCTCCACGATCAGAGCCATGGGAGCCCAGAAAGCGCTTATTGCAGAGTTCGACAACCTTCAGGATCTCCATAGCTCCGGATACTACACCTTCCTCTCCACCAATCGAGCCTTTGGCTACTACCTTGACTGCTTCTGCACCTTGTACATTGTGATAATTATACTCAACTACTTCATAAATCCGCCCGAAAACTCTGGAGAAGTGGGATTAGCCATTACTCAGGCTATGGGTATGGCTGGCATGGTTCAGTGGGGAATGCGTCAATCGGCTGAGCTGGAGAACACTATGACGGCTGTGGAGCGTGTCGTGGAATATGACGAGATCGAACCAGAGGGCGATTATGAGTCCCAGCCAAGCAAAAAGCCCCCACCCACGTGGCCAGAGCAAGGTAAAATTGTCGCTGACGATCTGAGTCTTCGCTACTTCCCCGATCCGCAGTCCAAATATGTGCTCAAATCCCTCAACTTCGAGATCAAACCCATGGAGAAAGTGGGCATTGTGGGTCGCACAGGTGCAGGCAAGTCCTCACTCATCAATGCCCTCTTCCGCCTGTCCTATAATGATGGCTCCATCATCATCGACAGTCGCAACACTAACGAACTGGGGCTTCACGATCTGCGCAGCAAGATCTCCATTATACCTCAGGAACCAGTGCTCTTCTCGGGTAGCATGCGTTACAACTTGGATCCATTTGAAGAGTACAGTGACGCCAAGTTATGGGAAGCACTGGAGGAAGTTAAGCTGAAGCCGGTCATCAGCGAGCTACCAAGTGGTCTTCAGAGCAAGATTTCGGAAGGTGGCACCAACTTTAGTGTGGGTCAAAGGCAATTAGTGTGCCTGGCACGCGCTATTCTTCGCGAGAATCGCATCCTAGTGATGGATGAAGCCACAGCCAATGTGGATCCACAAACAGATGCGCTCATCCAGGCGACAATAAGGAACAGGTTCAAGGAATGCACAGTGCTGACAATAGCTCACAGGCTGAACACGATTATGGACTCGGACAAGGTGATCGTCATGGATGCAGGTCAGATGGTGGAGTTTGGTTCACCATACGAACTCCTGATAGAATGTGAGACGAAGATCTTTCACAGTATGGCCATGGAGACGGGTCAGAGTAACTTTGATTATCTACTAAAGATAGCGGAAAAGGTTAGTATCAGTTTATCTAATAGATATGAAATAGAATTTATATAGCAATTCCCATTTTCTTACAATAGGCCCATTTGGAATCACAAAACTAAAACTGTTGGATTAGCTTTAAGAAAATTAGCGCAAAATTTTTTTTTTTTTATTTTATGTCATGCTAAATAAAACTGATGAATAAATAAATCAGTTCTAGCTTACTATATTTACAACTTATCATAGAAAACATCCACCGTTCCCAGCAAAAATTCCGAAAGCTCATAATTAGTAGCACGATTGTGTAAAACTAGGCTATACAAAACGGTCTCTTAACAGTGTGGCGTTACAAATTCAGAATTTTGTGCGCGCGCATTGATATTTGTTTGAAAATGCAGAAACTTTGATTCTGATCAACAGCAACAGATTTGTTGATGTCCCTTCCACTTGTATTATATTTACGTTTTTAAACAGATTGACACAAATACATAAGCATAACTCATGCCGAAATATCAGATAACTTTTGTTTGCGCATAACATCGCTGCTGCCAAAGATCTTAGAACTCTAGCCATTATCTACTTAGTTTTTTATATTAAGGAAAATTATTGGTATTTGCTACAAAATACTTGATTTTGGTTGCATTGGAGCACTTTTTGAATTTCCTATTAAATGCGCGCCAAACTACAGATGGGATAACAGAGCACAAGCCGAAAATGTGACGTCACAACAGAACTGTTAGTTAAAATTAACGGAGCTGCTCTTTGCGTAACTTACTGAGTCTTTTAACAGTGGGTCAACTCCTATAAAACCGGCATGTGGGCCAGCTGTTGCTCAGAACGTGCGCGGCGGCCGAAGTGTAAACAGTTATCTATAAAATGTGCTCTGACAGACTTAATAAACTGTGAAGTGAAGTGTTTATAATAACAATGAAATATACTAAAATTCTTATCTGAATGTTTCGTTGTTAGAATTAATCAATTACATATAGTAAAAGTTCGTTCATTTTGTTTATTTACGTTATTCATGTTCCCAAATACACAGTCTATGTAGCTGCAACAGCCGCATCACTGGCACAATCGTCAACCACATTGCACAGTGGAAAATATTAGTAGTTGTAAAGTGAAATTTTTCAAGAAGTGTTTATATGTTTAAAGTGTGTTTGTTTGTTTGAGTAAATACCTTAGAACCGATCAAACAAAATGCAATCAATAAAAGCAGATGAACTGCCTGAAAATCCGCGCGAACGGAGTAATCCATTTTCGGAACTATTTTTTTGGTGAGTTGGAATTTCATCAGCTTAGTTGAATATAGTTTAATGAGTAACAAAACACTTTAATTGAGCTTGGGTTTCATATTATCCCATTATCTTATCTTTCATAGTGTTAAAATATATTCAATAGGTCTTAGAAAATGTTGAAGTGAACGCCTATGAAAACAACTGCACGTAAGTGTAAATTTCCAACTGTTGTTCACATTCAACTAATATTGGTGTACATATTTAAAACATATGGTTTTATTTACTGACTATGCAATGTATATCAATTTACTGTAAATTATATAATATATTGGAGCTATCTTTTTATGATGATGGCTTTTATTTTATTGACCTTAATATATTTTTTGTTATCTTCTGCATTTATCTTAAAGCTTTGTCTTTCCGGTGATGTTCAAGGGCCGAAAGAAGACTCTGGAGCAGCCAGATCTGTACCAGCCACTAAAAGAGCACAAATCGGGTGAGTGTTGAAATAAGATAATTCGTGATGAGTTTGCGAATATAACACAATGACTTGCAATTTATTATAAGATTGTTTAAATATTTCGTTAGGTGTAATGTGTGTTGAAAAACTCTGAAATTTTGAATTCAAATAGTTAGCTAAGTCGATTAATTTCTATGTATCGATTGTTGCCGCACTATCGATTGACTTTAGAATATAACAGTTATATTCAACAAAAATCATTTAGTTAAGTTAAGTTAATTAAGAATTTATTCAGTGTATATATGTAAGTACATATATCATGTGTTGCCTACATACAACTAATGTCGCTACATTACTCCCCTCTGCACAGACACACTCGGCGACCGATTGAGCGCTGCTTGGGATGAGGAAGTAAGTCAAAGATCGGCTCAGAATAAGCAACCACGCTTGGGCCGCGTTATGATTCGCGTGTTCGGTTGGCATGTGTTTATAACTGGACTACTGCTGGGGCTCAGAGACTTCGCAACGAAGTAAGTTGATCTCAAAACACTATTTTATATTTATTAATGCGGAATTCCTTAAAGGTTAACCCAACCAATGTGCCTCTATGGCATTATGTCATACTTTTCTGGCCAGGATACAGATCCCTTAAAAGCTCAACTATATGCAGCAGGCCTCATAGCTGCCTCTGTCCTTGCCGTCGTTTGCGGACATCCATTTCTATTAGGTGTTCTGCATCTGAGCATGAAAATGCGAGTGGCGCTGTGTAGTCTGATCTATAGGAAAGCACTGCGCTTGAGCCATACAGCTCTAGGGGATACATCGGTAGGTCAAGTGGTGAACCTATTGTCCAACGATGTAGGTCGCTTTGATTTGTTTCTCTACACCGGACACTTTCTGTGGATAGCTCCACTCGAACTGTTTGTAGTTACATTTTTAATGTATCAAAAAGTAAGTCGATGAGCATTTTAATTTATTACTAAATATATTATACATTAACTATTATTATAACCAAATTTTACAGATCGGAGTCGCTTCCTTCTTTGGTATTGCTATAATGTTGCTTTTCCTGCCCATTCAAGCCTATTTGGCAAAAAAGACATCAGTGCTGCGCCTGATGACAGCTTTGCGTACGGACGAACGCGTCCGAATGATGAACGAATTTATATCCGGCATCCAAGTAATCAAGATGTACGCCTGGGAGCAGCCACTGGGCAAACTAATCGAGCTTATGCGTGCCAAGGAGATGACCAGCATCAAGAAAGTCAATTATATAAAAGGTGTCCTCATTGCCTTTGGCATGTGCCTATCCCGCACCCTTACCTTTGTCAGTCTGGTGGGTTTCGTGCTGCTGGAAAGTGTATTGAATGCTAGCGACGCATTCTTTATCACAGCCTACTATAACTTGCTGCAGAGAGCGGTCACCAACTTCTTTCCACTTAGCATTACACAGCTAGCGGAGATCAAGGTGTCCATAAAGCGTCTGGAGACGTTTATGCATAGAGCGGAGACTCAGGTTCAGGACAAATCTAACGCACTCACTGCACCTGACTTTACTAAAGAAGAGACTGTTAAGGAAAATGGTGCGATGATAAGCAATGACAATGGGAATGCAGCACAGAAAGATAACGATGAGGAGACGCTCGTGGAATTCAACCAATTCCATGCCAAGTGGGATACAAAAGCAACAGAGAATACTCTAAACAATATCAATCTAAAAATGGGTCGCCGACAACTGGTTGCAGTTATAGGACCCGTTGGCGCAAGCAAGTCGAGTCTGATTCAATCCATTCTTGGCGAGCTTCCCGCTGAAAAAGGAAGCCTTAAAGTCAATGGCAGATTCTCCTATGCCGCTCAGGAGCCTTGGCTCTTCACTGGAACTGTCCGAGAAAACATTCTGTTCGGATTAGCCCTGGACAAGCATCGGTATCGCACAGTGATCAAGAAGTGTGCCCTAGAACGCGATTTTGAGCTACTTCCTCAGGGAGATAAGACGATCGTTGGCGAGCGGGGAGCTTCGCTCTCGGGTGGACAGAAGGCGCGCATCAGTCTGGCCAGGGCTGTGTATCGTAGGGCGGAGATCTACCTGCTAGACGATCCGCTCAGTGCTGTGGATACACACGTGGGTCGTCATCTGTTTGACCAGTGCATGAGAGGGTACTTGAAAAGCGAGTTGGTCATACTGGTCACACATCAGCTGCAGTTTCTGGAGCACGCCGATCTCATTGTTATCATGGACAAGGGCAAGATCAGTGCAATGGGCACATATGCGACAATGCAACACAGTGGATTGGACTTTGCCCAACTGTTAACTGATATAAATAAGGCCGATGAAAAGGCGCCGGATGAGCATAACAGCGATGCTGGAGACCATGTGAGCTTGCATTCAAAAACCAGCCGGCAGGCTTCACGCACAGACAGTTTCGCCTCTTTGAGCTCACTAGCAGACTCTGTGGTTCAGGACACAGCCTTGGTGCCGCAGGAGACGCGAGTTGAAGGCAAAGTCAGTTTGGGTCTCTATAAGGAATACTTTTCGTCGGGCAGCGGTTGGTTCCTGATATCTTTTATGATTGTTCTTTGTGTTGGCACTCAAGTTGTTGTCTCTACAACAGATGTATTTCTCTCCTACTGGTAAGTGTGACTTCTTATCTTAATAACTTTCATTGATATTAACTTTGATTGATAATAACGATTTTATGTTTAGGGTTGACAAGACTAAAGCTAACACGGACATCGGCTACGATCCCGTCGATATTTACTACTTCACAGCACTAAATGTAGCTGCAATTGTGCTCAGCATAATGTGTCCACTTCTCTTCTATACGATGGCGAGGCGCAGCTCCATACAGATGCACAATTCAATGTTTAGGGGAATCGCCAGAGCAGCTATGTACTTCTTTAATACGAATCCATCGGGTCGCATATTGAATCGTTTCTCGAAGGATCTGGGTCAACTAGATGAAGTGCTGCCAACAATTATGCTGGATGTGATGCAGATCTTTCTCTTATTGGCAGGCATCATAGTGGTCATCTGCATAACCAATCCTTATTATCTGATACTGACATTTGCATTGGGCATCATCTTCTATTATCTCAGAGAATTCTATCTTAAGACCTCGAGAGATGTAAAACGTTTGGAGGCAGTTGCCAGGTCTCCCATCTATTCCCATCTGAGCACCTCACTTAATGGACTAACCACAATCAGAGCGCTAGGCGCACAGAAGGCATTAATTGCCGAGTTCGATAATCTTCAAGATCTCCACAGCTCCGGATACTACACTTTTCTGTCCACGAGTCGTGCTTTTGGCTACTATGTGGATTTCTTTTGTACCTTATACACAGTCATCATTGTAGTTAACTACTTCATCAACCCACCCACCAAGCCCGGGGAGGTTGGGTTGGCTATTACTCAGGCCATGAGTTTGGCGGGGATGGTGCAGTATGGCATGACCCAATCCGCCGAATTGGACACCACAATGACTGCAGTGGAGCGCGTATTGGAATATGATGATATTGAGCCTGAAGGCGAGTTTGAATCCCAACCAAGCAAAAAGCCCCCACCCACGTGGCCAGAGCAAGGTAAAATTGTCGCTGACGATCTCAGTCTTCGTTACTTACCCGATCCGCAGTCCAAATATGTGCTCAAGTCCCTCAACTTCGAGATCAAACCCATGGAGAAAGTGGGCATTGTGGGTCGCACAGGTGCAGGCAAGTCCTCACTCATCAATGCCCTCTTCCGCCTGTCCTATAATGATGGCTCCATCGTCATCGACAGTCGCAACACTAACGAACTGGGGCTTCACGATCTGCGCAGCAAGATCTCCATTATACCTCAGGAACCAGTCCTCTTCTCGGGTAGCATGCGTTACAACTTGGATCCATTTGAGGAGTACAGTGACGCCAAGTTATGGGAAGCACTGGAGGAAGTTAAGCTGAAGCCGGTCATCAGCGAGCTACCAAGTGGTCTTCAGAGCAAGATTTCGGAAGGTGGCACCAACTTTAGTGTGGGTCAAAGGCAATTAGTGTGCCTGGCACGCGCTATTCTTCGCGAGAATCGCATCCTAGTGATGGATGAAGCCACAGCCAATGTGGATCCACAAACAGATGCGCTCATCCAGGCGACAATAAGGAACAGGTTCAAGGAATGCACAGTGCTGACAATAGCTCACAGGCTGAACACGATTATGGACTCGGACAAGGTGATCGTCATGGATGCAGGTCAGATGGTGGAGTTTGGTTCACCATACGAACTCCTGATAGAATGTGAGACGAAGATCTTTCACAGTATGGCCATGGAGACGGGTCAGAGTAACTTTGATTATCTACTAAAGATAGCGGAAAAGGTTAGTATCAGTTTATCTAATAGATATGAAATAGAATTTATATAGCAATTCCCATTTTCTTACAATAGGCCCATTTGGAATCACAAAACTAAAACTGTTGGATTAGCTTTAAGAAAATTAGCGCAAAAATTTTTTTTTTTTTAATTTAATGTCATGCTAAATAAAACTGATGAATAAATAAATCAGTTCTAGCTTACTATATTTACAACTTATCATAGAAAACATCCACCGTTCCCAGCAAAAATTCCGAAAGCTCATAATTAGTAGCACGATTGTGTAAAACTAGGCTATACAAAACGGTCTCTTAACAGTGTGGCGTTACAAATTCAGAATTTTGTGCGCGCGCATTGATATTTGTTTGAAAATGCAGAAACTTTGATTCTGATCAACAGCAACAGATTTGTTGATGTCCCTTCCACTTGTATTATATTTACGTTTTTAAACAGATTGACACAAATACATAAGCATAACTCATGCCGAAATATCAGATAACTTTTGTTTGCGCATAACATCGCTGCTGCCAAAGGTCTTAGAACTCTAGCCATTATCTACTTAGTTTTTTATATTAAGGAAAATTATTGGTATTTGCTACAAAATACTTGATTTTGGTTGCATTGGAGCACTTTTTGAATTTCCTATTAAATGCGCGCCAAACTACAGATGGGATAACAGAGCACAAGCCGAAAATGTGACGTCACAACAGAACTGTTAGTTAAAATTAACGGAGCTCTTTGCGTAACTTACTGAGTCTTTTAACAGTGGGTCAACTCCTATAAAACCGGCATGTGGGCCAGCTGTTGCTCAGAACGTGCGCAGCGGCCGAAGTGTAAACAGTTATCTATAAAATGTGCTCTGACAGACTTAATAAACTGTGAAGTGAAGTGTTTATAATAACAATGAAATATACTAAAATTCTTATCTGAATGTCTCGTTGTTAGAATTAATCAATTACATATAGTAAAAGTTCGTTCATTTTGTTTATTTACGTTATTCATGTTCTCAAATACACAGTCTATGTAGCTGCAACAGCCGCATCACTGGCACAATCGTCAACCACATTGCACAGTGGAAAATATTAGTAGTTGTAAAGTGAAATTTTTCAAGAAGTGTTTATATGTTTAAAGTGTGTTTGTTTGTTTGAGTAAATACCTTAGAACCGATCAAACAAAATGCAATCAATAAAAGCAGATGAACTGCCTGAAAATCCGCGCGAACGGAGTAATCCATTTTCGGAACTATTTTTTTGGTGAGTTGGAATTTCATCAGCTTAGTTGGATAGAAGGAGAAAAATTACTGTTATGTTAAGACACAATTGAATATAATTTAATGAGTAACAAAACACATTAATTGAGCTTGGGTTTCATATTATCCCATTATCTTATCTTTCAAAGTGTTAAAATATATTCAATAGGTCTTAGAAAATGTTGAAGTGAACGCCTATGAAAACAACTGCACGTAAGTGTAAATTTCCAACTGTTGTTCACATTCAACTAATATTGGTGTACATATTTAAAACATATGGTTTTATTTACTGACTATGCAATGTATATCAATTTACTGTAAATTATATAATATATTGGAGCTATCTTTTTATGATGATGGCTTTTATTTTATTGACCTTAATATATTTTTTGTTATCTTCTGCATTTATCTTAAAGCTTTGTCTTTCCGGTAATGTTCAAGGGCCGAAAGAAGACTCTGGAGCAGCCAGATCTGTACCAGCCACTAAAAGAGCACAAATCGGGTGAGTGTTGAAATAAGATAATTCGTGATGAGTTTGCGAATATAACACAATGACTTGCAATTTATTATAAGATTGTTTAAATATTTCGTTAGGTGTAATGTGTGTTGAAAAACTCTGAAATTTTGAATTCAAATAGTTAGCTAAGTCGATTAATTTCTATGTATCGATTGTTGCCGCACTATCGATTGACTTTAGAATATAACAGTTATATTCAACAAAAATTATTTAGTTAAGTTAAGTTAACTAAGAATTTATTCAGTGTATATATGTAAGTACATATATCATGTGTTGCCTACATACAACTAATGTCGCTACATTACCCCCCTCTGTACAGACACACTCGGCGACCGATTGAGCGCTGCTTGGGATGAGGAAGTAAGTCAAAGATCGGCTCAGAATAAGCAACCACGCTTGGGCCGCGTTATGATTCGCGTATTCGGTTGGCATGTGTTTATAACTGGACTACTGCTGGGGCTCAGAGACTTCGCAACGAAGTAAGTTGATCTCAAAACACTATTTTATATTTATTAATGCGGAATTCCTTAAAGGTTAACCCAACCAATGTGCCTCTATGGCATTATGTCATACTTTTCTGGCCAGGATACAGATCCCTTAAAAGCTCAACTATATGCAGCAGGCCTCATAGCTGCCTCTGTCCTTCCCGTCATTTGCGGACATCCATTTCTATTAGGTGTTCTGCATCTGAGCATGAAAATGCGAGTGGCGCTGTGTAGTCTGATCTATAGGAAAGCACTGCGCTTGAGCCATACAGCTCTAGGGGATACATCGGTAGGTCAAGTGGTGAACCTATTGTCCAACGATGTAGGTCGCTTTGATTTGTTTCTCTACACCGGACACTTTCTGTGGATAGCTCCACTCGAACTGTTTGTAGTAACATTTTTAATGTATCAAAAAGTAAGTCGATGAATGAGCATTTTAATTTATTACTAAATATATTATGCATTAACTATTGTTATAACCATTACAGATCGGAGTCGCTACCTTCTTTGGTATTGCTATAATGTTGCTTTTCCTGCCCATTCAAGCCTATTTGGCGAAAAAGACATCAGTGCTGCGCCTGATGACAGCTTTGCGTACGGACGAACGCGTCCGAATGATGAACGAATTTATATCCGGCATCCAAGTAATCAAGATGTACGCCTGGGAGCAGCCACTGGGCAAACTAATCGAGCTTATGCGTGCCAAGGAGATGACCAGCATCAAGAAAGTCAATTATATAAAAGGTGTCCTCATTGCCTTTGGCATGTGCCTATCCCGCACCCTTACCTTTGTCAGTCTGGTGGGTTTCGTGCTGCTGGGAAGTGTATTGAATGCTAGCGACGCATTTCTTATCACAGCCTACTACAACTTGCTGCAGAGACCAGTCACCAACTTCTTTCCACTTAGCATTACACAGCTAGCGGAGATCAAGGTGTCCATAAAGCGTCTGGAGACGTTTATGCATAGAGCGGAGACTCAGGTTCAGGACAAATCTAACGCACTCACTGCACCTGACTTTACTAAAGAAGAGACTGTTAAGGAAAATGGTGCGATGATAAGCAATGACAATGGGAATGCAGCACAGAAAGATAACGATGAGGAGACGCTCGTGGAATTCAACCAATTCCATGCCAAGTGGGATACAAAAGCAACAGAGAATACTCTAAACAATATCAATCTAAAAATGGGTCGCCGACAACTGGTTGCAGTTATAGGACCCGTTGGCGCAAGCAAGTCGAGTCTGATTCAATCCATTCTTGGCGAGCTTCCCGCTGAAAAAGGAAGCCTTAAAGTCACTGGCAGATTCTCCTATGCCGCTCAGGAGCCTTGGCTCTTCACTGGAACTGTCCGAGAAAACATTCTGTTCGGATTAGCCCTGGACAAGCATCGGTATCGCACAGTGATCAAGAAGTGTGCCCTAGAACGCGATTTTGAGCTACTTCCTCAGGGAGATAAGACGATCGTTGGCGAGCGGGGAGCTTCGCTCTCGGGTGGACAGAAGGCGCGCATCAGTCTGGCCAGGGCTGTGTATCGTAGGGCGGAGATCTACCTGCTAGACGATCCGCTCAGTGCTGTGGATACACACGTGGGTCGTCATCTGTTTGACCAGTGCATGAGAGGGTACTTGAAAAGCGAGTTGGTCATACTGGTCACACATCAGCTGCAGTTTCTGGAGCACGCCGATCTCATTGTTATCATGGACAAGGGCAAGATCAGTGCAATGGGCACATATGCGACGATGCAACACAGTGGATTGGACTTTGCCCAACTATTAACTGATATAAATAAGGCCGATGAAAAGGCGCCAGATGAGCATAACAGCGATGCTGGAGACCATGTGAGCTTGCATTCAAAAACCAGCCGGCAGGCTTCACGCACAGACAGTTTCGCCTCTTTGAGCTCACTAGCAGACTCTGTGGTTCAGGACACAGCCTTGGTGCCGCAGGAGACGCGAGTTGAAGGCAAAGTCAGTTTGGGTCTCTATAAGGAATACTTTTCGTCGGGCAGCGGTTGGTTCCTGATATCTTTTATGATTGTTCTTTGTGTTGGCACTCAAGTTGTTGTCTCTACAACAGATGTATTTCTCTCCTACTGGTAAGTGTGACTTCTTATCTTAATAACTTTCATTGATATTAACTTTGATTGATAATAACGATTTTATGTTTAGGGTTGACAAGACTAAAGCTAACACGGACATCGGCTACGATCCCGTCGATATTTACTATTTCACAGCACTAAATGTAGCTGCAATTGTGCTCAGCGTAATGCGTCCAATTACCTTCTATACCATAGCGAGGCGCAGCTCCATACAGATGCACAATTCAATGTTTACGGGAATCGCCAGAGCAGCTATGTACTTCTTTAATACGAATCCATCGGGTCGCATATTGAATCGTTTCTCGAAGGATCTGGGTCAACTAGATGAAGTGCTGCCAACAATTATGCTGGATGTGATGCAGATCTTTTTCACATTGACAGGCGTCATTGTGGTCATCTGCATAACCAATCCTTATTATCTGATACTGACATTTGCATTGGGTATCATCTTCTATTATCTCAGAGAATTTTATCTTAAGACCTCGAGAGATGTAAAACGTTTGGAGGCAGTTGCCAGGTCTCCCATCTATTCCCATCTGAGCACCTCACTTAATGGACTAACCACAATCAGAGCGCTAGGCGCACAGAAGGCATTAATTGCCGAGTTCGATAATCTTCAAGATCTCCACAGCTCCGGATACTACACTTTTCTGTCCACGAGTCGTGCTTTTGGCTACTATGTGGATTTCTTTTGTACCTTATACACAGTCATCATTGTAGTTAACTACTTCATCAACCCACCCACCAAGCCCGGGGAGGTTGGGTTGGCTATTACTCAGGCCATGAGTTTGGCGGGGATGGTGCAGTATGGCATGACCCAATCCGCCGAATTGGACACCACAATGACTGCAGTGGAGCGCGTATTGGAATATGATGATATTGAGCCTGAAGGCGAGTTTGAATCCCAACCAAGCAAAAAGCCCCCACCCACGTGGCCAGAGCAAGGTAAAATTGTCGCTGACGATCTCAGTCTTCGTTACTTACCCGATCCGCAGTCCAAATATGTGCTCAAGTCCCTCAACTTCGAGATCAAACCCATGGAGAAAGTGGGCATTGTGGGTCGCACAGGTGCAGGCAAGTCCTCACTCATCAATGCCCTCTTCCGCCTGTCCTATAATGATGGCTCCATCGTCATCGACAGTCGCAACACTAACGAACTGGGGCTTCACGATCTGCGCAGCAAGATCTCCATTATACCTCAGGAACCAGTCCTCTTCTCGGGTAGCATGCGTTACAACTTGGATCCATTTGAGGAGTACAGTGACGCCAAGTTATGGGAAGCACTGGAGGAAGTTAAGCTGAAGCCGGTCATCAGCGAGCTACCAAGTGGTCTTCAGAGCAAGATTTCGGAAGGTGGCACCAACTTTAGTGTGGGTCAAAGGCAATTAGTGTGTCTGGCACGCGCTATTCTTCGCGAGAATCGCATCCTAGTGATGGATGAAGCCACAGCCAATGTGGATCCACAAACAGATGCGCTCATCCAGGCGACAATAAGGAACAGGTTCAAGGAATGCACAGTGCTAACAATAGCTCACAGGCTGAACACGATTATGGACTCGGACAAGGTGATCGTCATGGATGCAGGTCAGATGGTGGAGTTTGGTTCACCATACGAACTCCTGACAGAATGTGAGACGAAGATCTTTCACAGTATGGCCATGGAGACGGGTCAGAAAAGCTATGATAATCTGTTTGGGATAGCAGAGAAGGTTAGTAATCAATTCTGTGAGAAACCGTACACAAGTTAGTAATTTTCAATATCTATTTATAGGTCCATTTGGAATCAAAGAAATTGAAAGCTGCGTAGGACCGATGAATGAATCATATGTGTTTTAATGTGGATTTTATTTATCCTTAAGTATATATAAATTTTAACAGCAAAGCCATTATCTACAAGATACAAGGTAGTGCCTACCTTTCTGTATGGAATTCCTTTATAGGGATCTGCGGCACGGACATCTATTGTATAAACAAAATCCAGCTTTACAGAATAAAGCACTACGAAGATAAGCTGGAACACAGAGATCTTGAAATTCCTACAATCGCAGAACTGATTTGGCGACACAGTTCCAGATACGCGGATAGACTTACTGTTCATCCAAATCATCTCGCAGCTATTCTGGCCACCAACAATAACAGGCGAAGACTAAAAAGAGTACATCCTTTGGATCGTCAAAGAACCATCTGATCTTTAATTATAGAATGGCTTAGGATGAATAATAAATTATTATTTAAGTTGTTTATGCCGGCATATTGGCCCACTCAATAGTTAAAGATTACAGATAATTGCTCTATAGAGTCTTAGACAATAAGCTGCAATAAATAACAAAAAATTTAAAAAAAAATATATATATACATATATGTATATAAACGTTGAAAAATTCAGTATAGAAACTATTATTAAATAAATGTATTTAATACATTGTGAGAATGTTGCATTTTAATTTTATTCGTAATTTTAGTTGCAAATAATAAATTCAAATTTGTATGTTCATTTATAATTGTAAATGTGGATTTTTCATAAATAAAAATATTATTTATCTCTTTTCATCATAACATCATTTGTATATCTTATCAGCTGGTAAATTGAATATAATGCTAGTAAAAACTTATTGACTGATAAGAATTACAAATAATCTAGGAAACCCTGTGGCAGGCAAGCTTTAAAGCTCCTAATAATAGCAAAATACGCTCGAGACAAGCTTGACGTAAAAGAGCGAAAGCTTCAAAGAGAGCGCCGGCAACAGTTGTCTGTTCGCATAAAAGGCGACAGTTGGTCAGCTGGCATGTAAAACGTATTCGGCGGCCGGAGAGTGAACAGCTGAGCGTAAACAGTTTGCAGTGCAATTCGTAGTGAATGGTTTCTTTAAATAACTTAATATATAAATATTCTTATCTGGATAATTTGTTGTGTAATTAAGAGAGTTGTACATATACAAAATGTGATCAAATTGTTTAATTTTTAAGTGAACATTGATTTGGTAAAGATATTGTACGATATAGCAGCAGCATCTCTGACACAAAAACCCGGCAGAGTGGCACAGTGGAATATTTTTGTAATTGTATAAAGTAAATTCCATAGAAGTGCCTTGCACCCGCAGCCCAGCTAAATAAATACACACATATATGTATATAGAACCTTAAATCGAATATATAATTGAAAGTGTGATTTGTTGTAACTGAATACTTATATGATTGTGCACAAGTGCGAATTGGATTCGTTTGTTCGATGTAAATAAATAAAAAGAAAACAAAATGCAAACAACTAAAGCAGATGAGCTACCTGAAAATCCGCGCGAACGAAGCAATCCATTTTCTGAACTTATGCTATGGTAAGTCGGTAATTTTAACATAATTTCTAATATTAACTATTATGACAAGACAATTGTTGTAGATTATTTAATTTCATGAAATTATTAACAGCATAAAATGAATGGGCATAATTGTCTAGATATTTTTATCACATTATCTTATCTTTCGGAGTGTTAAAATATACAATTAATTTGTTGTCTTTTTTTTTTTGTTAAGTTGTATGTAAATACATGTGTTTGACAACTGCGCGTCATTGTGAGCTTGCAATGTATATGTAGATAGATCATTTTCATATGCCATGTATATAGAAAGGATATATTGAAGTTCATCTAATAATTCTAACAATTAGAGCAAAAATTAGAATAAAATCGACGCATACTTTTCTTATCTAATAGTATACATTATTATATTATGTACAGAAACAGATATCAGCTAAGTTTTGTAGATAGGGCCCAATGTAATTTGAATTTAGGTTTATTTCTTAACTGTCTCCATATAATGTTTTTGTTAATCTTTATATCTCTTTATGTTTGCCAACGTATAGCTTTGTCTTTCCGGTTTTGTTTAAGGGCCGCAAGAAGACACTGGAGCAGTCAGACCTATACCGGCCATTAAGCGAGCACAAGTCAGGTAAGTAAAGCAATTAGAATCATATTGCACAATAACCTTTTTATCTCTTCAATGACATGCATCTTAGCTGTTTAAATTTAAGAACTTAACTAGTTCATGAATTATTACTGTGAACTCAGATAATAGCAAAAGAACTCCTGAACTCCTGTTATCGGCCAGTTCGATATTATCGATTGACTTAAGCATATTTTATTTATTTAAAATAAGGAACCTGTTGGTTGTGGAAGGTTCATTATGCTGCGGCATTTTAAACACAGTTGTGATACTATCTTTTTTTTTTATATGTATACACATACATATATACACATACATATATGTTACTGTGTTAATAGATACACTTGGCGATCGTTTGTGCGCAGCGTGGGATGAGGAAGTTAGTCAAAGATCGGGTCAAAGCAAGCAACCACGCTTGGGGCGCGTCGTGATTCGCGTATTCGGTTGGCATCTATTTGTAACTGGACTACTGCTTGGAGTCAGAGAGTTCGTTGTGAAGTAAGTACATTTATCACGGTATTTCTGATCCTTACTTTAATAATGTTTTTCATTCTAGAGTAACTCAGCCAATGTGTCTATATGGTATTATGTCATACTTTTCGGGCAAGGATCGAGACCCTTTAAAGGCACAACTATATGCCGCGGGTCTAATTACTGCCTCTGTACTTTCCGTTGTTACTGGGCATCCGTTTATACTAGGTCTTCTCCATCTGGGCATGAAAATGCGTGTGGCGCTGTGTAGTCTGGTCTATAGAAAAGCATTAAGATTAAGTCACACAGCCTTAGGCGACACCTCGATAGGCCAGGTGGTGAACCTGTTGTCCAACGATGTGGGTCGCTTCGATGGGATCCTAATTAATGTTCATTTCTTATGGTTGGCCCCACTGGAGTTGTTCGTGGTTACATTCTTGATGTATCAAAAGGTAGGTCGATGAATGAGTATTCTAAATTTCTATAATTGTCAAAATAATTACAGATCGGAGTCGCGTCCTTCTTTGGCGTTGCTATAATGTTGCTTTTCCTGCCCATTCAAGCCTTTTTGGCGAAAAAGACATCAGTGCTGCGCCTGATGACAGCTTTGCGTACGGACGAACGCGTCCGAATGATGAACGAATTTATATCCGGCATCCAAGTAATCAAGATGTACGCCTGGGAGAAGCCACTGGGCAAACTAATCGAGCTAATGCGTGCCAAGGAGATGACATGCATCAAGAAAGTCAATTACATAAGAGGTGTCCTCATTGCCTTTGGCATGTGCCTATCCCGCACCCTTACTTTTGTCAGTCTGGTGGGTTTCGTGCTGCTGGAAAGTGTATTGAATGCTAGCGACGCATTCTTTATCACAGCCTACTACAACTTGCTGCAGAGAGCGGTCACCAACTTCTTTCCACTTAGCATTACACAGCTAGCGGAGATCAAGGTGTCCATAAAGCGTCTGGAGACGTTTATGCATAGAGCGGAGACTCAGGTTCAGGACAAATCTAACGCACTCACTGCACCTGACTTTACTAAAGAAGAGACTGTTAAGGAAAATGGTGCGATGATAAGCAATGACAATGGGAATGCAGCACAGAAAGATAACGATCAGGAGACGCTCGTGGAATTCAACCAATTCCATGCCAAGTGGGATACAAAAGCAACAGAGAATACTCTAAACAATATAAATCTAAAATTGGGTCGCCGACAACTGGTTGCAGTTATAGGACCCGTTGGCGCAAGCAAGTCGAGTCTGATTCAATCCATTCTTGGCGAGCTTCCCGCTGAAAAAGGAAGCCTTAAAGTCAGTGGCAGATTCTCCTATGCCGCTCAGGAGCCTTGGCTCTTTACTGGAACTGTCCGAGAAAACATTCTGTTCGGATTAGCCCTGGACAAGCATCGGTATCGCACAGTGATCAAGAAGTGTGCCCTAGAACGCGATTTTGAGCTACTTCCTCAGGGAGATAAGACGATCGTTGGCGAGCGGGGAGCTTCGCTCTCGGGTGGACAGAAGGCGCGCATCAGTCTGGCCAGGGCTGTGTATCGTAGGGCGGAGATCTATCTGCTAGACGATCCGCTCAGTGCTGTGGATACACACGTGGGTCGTCATCTGTTTGACCAGTGCATGAGAGGGTACTTGAAAAGCGAGTTGGTCATATTGGTCACACATCAGCTGCAGTTTCTGGAGCACGCCGATCTCATTGTTATCATGGACAAGGGCAAGATCAGTGCAATGGGCACATATGCGACGATGCAACACAGTGGATTGGACTTTGCCCAACTGTTAACCGATATAAATAAGGCCGATGAAAAGGCGCCGGATGAGCATAAGAGCGATGCTGGAGACCATGTGAGCTTGCATTCAAAAACCAGCCGCCAGGCTTCACGCACAGACAGTTTCGCCTCTTTGAGCTCACTAGCAGACTCTGTGGTTCAGGACACAGCCTTGGTGCCGCAGGAGACGCGAGTTGAAGGCAAAGTCAGTTTGGGTCTCTATAAAGAATACTTTTCGTCGGGCAGCGGTTGGATCCTGATATCTTTTATGATTATTCTTTGTGTTGGCACTCAAGTTGTCGTCTCTGCAGCGGATGTATTTCTTTCCTACTGGTAAGTGTGACTTCTTATTAATACTTTGAATGATAATAACGATATTATTTTTAGGGTTGACAAGACTAAAGACAATACGTACTTAAATAACGATCCCATCGATATGTACTACTTCACAGCACTTAATGTAGCTGCAATTGTGCTCAGCGTAATGCGCCCAATTGTTTTCTATACGATGGCGAGGCGCAGCTCCATAAAAATGCATAATGCTATGTTTAGAGGCATTGCCAGAGCAGCTATGTACTTCTTTAATACGAATCCATCGGGTCGCATATTGAATCGTTTCTCGAAGGATCTGGGTCAACTAGATGAAGTGCTGCCAACAATTATGCTGGATGTGATGCAGATCTTTCTCACATTGGCAGGCGTCATTGTGGTCATCTGCATAACCAATCCTTATTATCTGATACTGACATTTGCATTGGGTATCATATTCTATTATCTCAGAGAATTCTATCTTAAGACCTCGAGAGATGTAAAACGTTTGGAGGCAGTTGCCAGGTCTCCCATCTATTCCCATCTGAGCACCTCACTTAATGGACTAACCACAATCAGAGCGCTAGGCGCACAGAAGGCACTAATTGCCGAGTTCGATAATCTTCAAGATCTCCACAGCTCCGGATACTACACTTTTCTGTCCACGAGTCGTGCTTTTGGCTACTATGTGGATTTCTTTTGTACCTTATACACAGTCATCATTGTAGTTAACTACTTCATCAACCCACCCACCAAGCCCGGGGAGGTTGGGTTGGCTATTACTCAGGCCATGAGTTTGGCGGGGATGGTGCAGTATGGCATGACCCAATCCGCCGAATTGGACACCACAATGACTGCAGTGGAGCGCGTATTGGAATATGATGATATTGAGCCTGAAGGCGAGTTTGAATCCCAACCAAGCAAAAAGCCCCCACCCACGTGGCCAGAGCAAGGTAAAATTGTCGCTGACGATCTCAGTCTTCGTTACTTACCCGATCCGCAGTCCAAATATGTGCTCAAGTCCCTCAACTTCGAGATCAAACCCATGGAGAAAGTGGGCATTGTGGGTCGCACAGGTGCAGGCAAGTCCTCACTCATCAATGCCCTCTTCCGCCTGTCCTATAATGATGGCTCCATCATCATCGACAGTCGCAACACTAACGAACTGGGGCTTTACGATCTGCGCAGCAAGATCTCCATTATACCTCAGGAACCAGTACTCTTTACGGGTAGCATGCGCTATAATTTAGATCCATTTGAAGAGTACAGCGACGCCAAGCTGTGGGATGCACTGGAGGAGGTCAAGTTGAAACCTGTCATCAGCGAATTTCCAAGTGGACTTCAGAGCAAGATTTCAGAGGGCGGTAGCAACTTTAGTGTGGGGCAGAGGCAACTGGTATGTCTGGCCCGCGCTATTCTTCGCGAAAATCGCATCCTGGTGATGGATGAAGCTACCGCCAATGTGGATCCACAGACAGATGCGCTCATCCAGGCGACAATACGAAACAAGTTCAGGGAATGCACAGTGCTGACAATAGCCCATAGGCTGAACACGATTATGGACTCTGACAAGGTGATAGTCATGGATGCAGGTCAGATGGTGGAGATTGGCTCGCCATACGAGCTGCTAACAGAATGCGAGTCGAAGATCTTCCACAGCATGGTTATGGAGACGGGCCAGAGCAGTTTTGATAGTCTACTATCGGTTGCAGAAAAGGTTAGTATTTGAGCGTATTGTGCATGCAAAGTATTATTGAAATGATCATTTCTTTTATCCAATTACAGGCCCATTTGGAATCCCAGAAGCTTAAAACTGCCTAGAATTAACCATTTATTGTTTAAATTAAATCAGAATGGGTTACTTAAAATATTATCTTGACGATAATTTAAATAAATAGCAGAATCTTTTAAACTACAAATTGGCTTTTAAATGATTTAAGTAAAAAATATGATAATCCATTTGAACTTTTATTCAATTCATAAACACTTAAATTTTCAGAACATTCAAAACGGGGATGAGACAGATTTTCAAACCTGGCTTTGAGTCATCTTTAAGTCTTTCTTCCAGTTCAGCATTGGCAGCATGGTCAACGGAATGGCACTGAGAAGTTGATTTGGTAGGAATGAGAATGCGGCCAATAGCATGGGCATGCCATGCGCTATCAGCTGATGGGAGAGCGATTCGCGCACACTGTGCCAGGATCCACTGTTACGCACATAAAAGAAAAAGTACAGACACAACACATCACAGATCAGGAACAAGCAGATAAAAATGCCGTACAGGTTTTGGCGAGCATAAGCACGAAAGGCATACAAGCTGCACATGATAATCACTATGGGTATCATCAACTTCAGCGTGTAAAGCAAAATAATTAAAACGGTAGAGCAGTTGCTAACAAAGATACGGGCAAAGGTCGTATCAAATGAATTGATGTCCAGCAGATTTCCAGTGCCAATCATCGAGAAATAGGCATAAACTAGTATAAGGACAGCATAGCGGTAGACTTTGTTAATGTGTTCCTCCGAGGATAGGGACTTGTCCGATTTCTGCTCCTCCTCTACGCCTTCGCTGTCTTCTGACTCTGTCGAATTCTTATTTTCCTTGTCCACCTGCATTCCCAACGAAAACTCTGTGCAGAGCAATTGCATAAATATGGACTCATAACTGATGCTCATCAAAGTGTATATGGTGCTCAAATTGAAGAGTATCAGCTGAACACGACGACGTGGTGTCTTCGTATTGCTATAGGGTATAGAGATTAATGCATAGAATAGATAGCCCCAGGCAGCGCCCTGCAGCACACAGCTAGTCCCATTATTGCAGAGGCGCTCATAGACTAAATAGCCACCCAACAGCAAGGCACTGGCATTGGTCAGCCAGACGCTACCGGCGTGCCGCTCGTTCATCAGCAATGGACGCAGTATAGTCACCAGCATACTCAGGAGCAGCATTATCGTCGTATTGCATCCAAAGTCGGTACGCTTCACAGTAAACCCGGTCAACAGGGCAATCAGCACCACCCACAGCCAAAAGCGTAGCCTAGGAGCTCGGGTAAAGGCACGACCATTATTTGCACAGACCACAATCAGATAGCCCAGAGCGATGAGCGGCTTGAAAAAGCACGTGGCAATAAGCAGTACCACAGTGCCGCCAATCCAGGCCAGCTGAATGAGTGGGGCACGTATGCAGCTATACTGTACCCCTTGCTCCTGCAGAGCCAATGCCCAAACGGGCAGCGGCATCAATAGATAGAAACTGGTGCAGCACGGGATGTGATGCAAAAAGCACGCCAGCACTACGAGCACCTCCATCAGCAAAAGCAATACATTTATGACAGTCAACCAACCCTGTTTGGGCGTGTTCTCGGGACGTCCCTGCTTGGCCAGCAGATAGTAGAACCAGCCCAGATAGGTCAGAATACAGGCCACCACCAATGGTAGGTGATAGTACACTCTATAGTATTCCAGGCATTCCAATGCCTCATGTATTATTTTCTGGCTACAATGTATCGCCTCATTGAAGAAGCCAGTCTGCAACTGAATGTTGGTCTGCTCATGATAGAGTCTTATGCGTCCTCTATCCAAACGCTCATATCTGGGTAGCCATTTCCTGATGTAACTACGCTCTTCCAACTGCAATACGCGCTCAACCTGCGCTAATATCTGACGTGCATTCAGATACATAGAGTTTGCCTCATATGACTTGCTGACATTCATCATGCCCATGACCAACGTGGCACGATTATTCATGGGCGGCGGCAGTCCAATCAAAGCGGACATCAATGGTGCGAGCTGCTCCTGCTTCAGCTCTTGCAATTGCATCGGAGTGCCATTGGTCTTCGACGCATAGATATCTTTGAAAGGCGACTCCAGTCGCTCGATGCCCGCGCCCCAAAAGATAAATGGCATCTCAATCTCAAATAAACTATCTTCACCATGGCCACCTGTAAAAGCAATATCAACTTTACCAACTCAGCTGTGATCAAATTAAATTTAAGCTAATTAAACTAGTTTCCAGGTTCATTAACTAAACCAACTTATTTAAGTGGAAAGAATAAAATTTTTAAAAGAAAAAGTAATGAAGCTCCTACCTTTATCGGTCATGCCATGATCGGATGTCAGAAGATATACCGTTCTCTGGTCCCCGAAATATCGTTCAAATAAATTGTAGATCTCTGCAACAACAATCTCAGTTTTGTTGAGAGCCTGCACAAACTCGTCGCTATTCGGCTCGGGCACTTTTCCACTGCCAACTAGACCATCAAAGTCCACAAGAAAGACCGATGGCAACGTCCAATTATCAACTGATCCAGCCAGAAACTTACGCACTTTATTGTGCAACAACTGATGATTATATTTATTTCCCATCAAATCTTCTTCGATATGCATATCCAAATGGACGTCATGTTTGGGCAAGTATTTTAAAAATTGCAACGCAGACTGCGAACCCCAGGCCCATGCAGCGTGCATCGTTCGATTAAAGACCGTATCAAAGATTGTGGGATTTCTTTTAAAATTGTGTAGGGCTGCTGCAGCATCCTCCTGAAAGCCACCAAAGATGGAAATGTGGCCGGGCCGACTTTCTGTTGGAGCACTTCCGTGCGATATACCAACCAGGCCATGCTCCTTAAATAAATGTTGTAATTTGGGCACGGCGCTCCACTTGTTCCTGTATAATGATTCAGCACGCAGGCCATCGATCAGAAATACAACCAGACGATCTGCAGGCGGCTCCAAGCCTAAAGAACGATGGCCAATCTGCGGTTTCAAGCCATTGATAATCGAGCTTTGGAAATAGATCAGCGTGATAAATCCCAGCAGCAATACATGCACCAACACAGCCAAATATTTCCACATTTTCCAAAAATAACAATAAAATAAGAAACTGTACTGTTTCTTCTGTGACCTATTAATGATTGAATGTGTTAACGAAAATATTCCCACAGGTAAACAAGCAAAGCACACTTGACTTGGAATTACCCCACAGCCTACTCTGATTTGCTAAGTTTTAACAATTGTTGCTTTTTCTAGAAATAAGTAAGAATGTTGCAGTCGGGCACTGTCGACTGCATAATACTCACTCACTGTCCAAAAGTAGCTCAATCATGTTTAGTAAAGGAGTCAGGAAGGAGTCCGCACTAAGTTATTTGCCCCAAAATATTGAAATATATCTTATTTTTATCGATTTGCCAAGTCCCCAAGAAGCATATACCATACGTATAATAGTTGGTAAATCAATAGAGGAGGATAGCTGTAATTGATTCATTCTTTGAGTTCTTAATTCAACTTTGAGTTTCCAGCTGTAAATCTGTAGAAAATACAGATTTACCAGATTTGTCACACCTTAAACTTGGGTTGACAACGCGAGTGTACATTTCAAATTTCTAGTCAGCGCTCCTGAGAAACCAGATGTAGTGTTTCCTGATTTGCCACGCCCCTTATGGGCGTATCGGGAAAAATCTCATGTGAAATCCGAGTATATATTATATATAAAATTTCAAGTCTCTAGCTTCAATAGCGGCGAAATGGTTTCCAATCATACGGACTGACGCGCGGACAACTAGACGGACAATGCACAAAAGCTACTCTTTCTTATGAATGAGTATAAAAATACAATAAATACTATAATAATAATAATAATAATATATAAGTTAAAACAAGTAAGAAAACTCTAATCGGTGGTGCCCGACTAGGAGATCCCCTGAACCCCGTCCGATATGCATTTTTAAGTATACTCAGCTATGTATTTATTAACACAGAAACAAATTAAGCTTGTAAAATTAAATTTAAAAAAAAATTTTTTATGCCAGTATCCGGACAGACAGACAGACGCACAGGCCTAAAGCGACTCACCTCGTCTCCCTGATCAAGAATATATATACTTTATGGGGTCTGCCACGCCCCCTTCTGCCTGTTACATACATACAAAACCATTATACCCTGATTTCCCATTTTCAATGGGTTCAAGGTATAAAAAAAACTCTAGTCAGGATTCCCGACTAGGAGATAACCTAAACCTTGAATGATCATAAGCGCAGTTATCTAATAATTATGTCAAATTGATTTTAACAAAGACAGGGTATAAAAATGATGAGTAGACTTAGACAAGATGTCATAGACTGTAGGGCCCAACTAGAAGATACCGTAAACCCCGTTAAGTGCTCTTGAAGAAAGTCTTTCTGTGCCTTTTAAAAAACTTAAGTATTTCATATTTTCGTATACTTCTGACTTTAGCTCTGAAAATTTGTGAAATATGCTAAGAAATAACTTAAGTTTCATTTCGTTTTTCCGAATTTCCATGGAAATAAACTTACGAAAATATAATACAAAATATTTTCAACCGAAATAAATAAATGGGAGAAAGTCATAATTTGTTTCTTAAAACTAGAAAAAATCAACAAAAATCATAGAACATTTTTGAAACCATAAATTAATTTTAAATAGAGTAAACTCTTCTGTTCAACACTTGCATTAGGGCTGATTGGCTGGACAATGTGTTCAGGGTATCGTTTCCAGTCGCAACTGAAGCGCAATTATTTATTTCATAATCCGTAAATTTTGTCATTTTATCTCGTCTTCAAAGTGAACCACGTTTACCTACTTTATAAATATATGAAAATAAAAATATCAATATAATAATTATATTGATATGAGCTAGCTTAGATAACTATATCCAACTCGCCTCAAAAGTATTTTCCCAACAGGCAATTTTGAGCATTTGACAAGTTAATTTATTTTTTTTCATATTTTTTTCATTATGGGCAATACCTACTGGTATGCGTTTGCTGTGCAGATGCTACTGCTGAGCTCCGTGTACGTTGTCTACTTTCGGTGCACCGTCCTGAGTGGGTTGAAGCCACAGCAGCCGTTGCTGAAAGAACCCCCAGCCAATCGTTTGGTTATCTTTGTCATCGATGGACTCAACGTAAAGTCCTTTTTCGAGCAGCGTTGCAGTCATGTGCCGCATCTAAGGCAGATATTTCTGCATCAGGGCCTGGTTGGTATAAGGCGTGCACGTGTGGCTAATACATGCGATTCGGCCCAATTACGACTTTTCTCTGGTCGCTATGAGGATTATCTGCATTCAATCCATAGCACTGCCATCGATACAATCTTCAATCGGAGCCAAAGCAAGTATGCCTGGTGCTCAGCGGAGATGAAGGTGCATTTTGAACCCTTTGACATTATGGGCTCAGTCCTGCTGGACGAATGGACATTCAGTGCACTGAGGAGTTTTATTTTATACGAGTCCTACCAGTTAGAGAACTTGAATGGTGTGGTGTTCTTTGTCCAGCTGCAGGACCTGCAGGGCCTGAAGGTGTCGAATGGATATCGAACGTATCAAGAGCAATTGAACTATACTCAACATGACATTTGGTTAACTTACAACGCATTTGAACATGCCTTTCCGGATCATCGCACTGCATATTTGCTGACCTCCAATCTTGTCAGGTCATCAGGTGAGCTATTTGAACAGGTGGAGCTCATCAATCTTTACAGCTGCTAAAATTCTGATAGGTGCCAGCAAAGCCAACAACAACGAGGAGGTGCAGATGCCATTTGTACTATGGGGCGCAGGTGTGGCGAATACCTCGAGCCAACCAGGTCGCAGCTTTATTGCCACTGAACAGGGAGAACGCCGACCGCTGCACGTCCTGGACGACACACAGTTAGCATCAGTGATGAGTGCTCTATTGGGTCTGCCGCCTCCAATGCATAATCGTGGCCAGATGCCAACGGGTCTGCTCAACAGCAGCGTCCATGAGGCGCATGCAGTGTACTTGAATGTGCTACAATTTGTGAACCAGACGCAATTGGCCTTAGGCCAACATCAACGTGGTCTCTTGACCAACATCCTGCCAAGCCATTGGATAACCGACGTCCATCTGCGAAAATTCGTCTACACGGCCAATTTGTTGTGGCATCAGAAGCGCTACACGACACTCACAGAATACTGTGGTAATTTGATGCCCACGCTGCTGCAGTGCATCGACTACTATGTCCACTACTATCGCGAAGTGCTGCTGTTGGCCAGCGCCTGCTCATTTCTGGGCTGGGTGCAACAATTGCGTGACACGCGAGCCGCCTCCAGGACTCTGCTAAATCTGATGTTCGAGGCGTTGTTGCGCCTGGTGTTCTTTCTGTTGATCATCTTTGTGCTGTTGCAGCGTGTGCCCTGGCTGGTTGGTGGCGTGCTGCTGCTGCCGCTGCTTCTTTGGAGCTACGAGGGTGTGTTTGACGAGGAGCATTTCATCTCCGGTCGCCAGCTGATTATCTGCATGCTGTTCTCCTGTTGCTGTTTTGCCGGCTTCTTTTTCCGTCGCTTCATTGGACTCATCTACTTTGGCTTTGCCTGCTACCACAATCGGGTCGCTTTTGTGCAACGTTCAGCAAGCTTCTTCATCTGGTTTTTGCTTCTTTGTGCTCTCGCAGCGTTGTCCTGGCTGCCTCCCGCCCTAGGCTATTGGCAACGCAATTGGCTGCTCGCCAGCCTACTCATCACCGGTGTGCGTCCCTTTATCTGCAACACGCAACAGTTGACACGGCGCTCTTCCGTTTATATTAATGGCCTGGTCCTGCTCCTGGCTGGACTGCATGTCCTCTTTAGCTCGCAGGCGCGTTTGCTTCAGCTGCTCGCCCGTGCATTTGCTTGCTATGTGTTTTTCCCGCGCCAACGACGAGAAGGTGCGAAGCAGCTCATCTTCGACTTGTGCACACTGTATACGTTGCTGTCCACATCCTACGAATCCCTAGTCATACAACTGCTGGCCATGGAACTACAGTTGCAGTTGCGCCTTAAGCAAGATTTCGGAACGGGAATCAATCGGAAGTGCACACTGGCCATGTATATGCTAATTTATAGCTGCTACTCTTTGTTTGTCATCGGCAACATTGATGCAGTAGATAGCTTTCGCTTCTATATGCGTTTCACGGGCTTTGGTTTCTATTCGACGCTCATAAATGGACTTTTGATCACCATGAAGCTTCTATTGCCGATCTTCTTGCTGCTGTGCATCATTTGCGCCAACTGTAATATGGCCTGGCTAAGTCGACGTCAAATCTTCTATAGACTGCTCATCATGTGCAATTTCATGGCGTTAATCTCCTTATTTCGAATACGCTCTGAAATCATCTCTTGGCAGAATTGGGTTCGCATCTTCCATTTCTGTATTGTGCAAGTATTACCATTTGTATTGCTGTTACTATGTTATCTGGTACAGCTTATGCTAGGCAATCATGGCAAAGAAATGTTGCCGAAGTGGAATGTGCACACCTATTAATAATTAATTTTCCATCAAATTCATATGAATATTTAACATAACTAAACTGGTTTGAATACGCGCGCGAAATAAACTGTTAATGCTCCTCACACAACAGATTCTGTTAATGTTACAGGAACACCTGCACCTTTACTATCGAAATCTATGCAACACTGCTTTCGCACAAACACGAACGATATGTCATCGCTAAGTGCTCGGCTGTTCACATCGCGCAACACACGTAGCTCCCCAAAATAATTATATTTCTTCTGCAATTTTTGGTTAAAAGTCGCCAAAATAAAAACAATTTGTGTGCCAAAGCAAACGGTTCGGTTAAACAAATTGCAAATGTGCATTAACGCGTAAACAAGCAAATGGGAAAACAAAAACAAGTGTCATTCCGATGGCTACCTCACCCTTTCCAGTTTTTATAGGAAATAAACAAAACCCAATTGGAAAATACTGTTTCCACTAGCACAATAAATGCAACACATTTGTGCGGGCGCAAAGTGTGTGCGTGAGTGTGAAACAAAACGAATAACACAAGAAAGCATAGAAAGTTAAACGTGAAAACAACTATTGCGCATTCCACGGAAGCAGTTCAGTAGCAATAGGCAACAACAACAGCAACCAGCCAGAACAAGCAGCTCGAAAGGTAAGCAGAAAGTGTACGTGAATGTGTATGATGGGAACAAGGGGGCAAGGGCGTTGCGCTGTTAATAATAACAATTGCTTAGTATTGTACACACACATACACAGCCAACCACAGCCGCCATAGTAGCACACAATGACACTTGTTTTTGGAGCGCTTAAGCAAAATGGCAGCCAAGAGCAATGCTAGCGCTGATGGTGGGTGGGCGATCCGCACACCGCCTGAGCGACATACATATGTATGTGTGTGTATTGTATTACTCAATAAAAACCTTCGCAATTTACTTGGTCTAACTAGACACAAATTTATGAAATATGTATTGCTGATAAGATTTGTAGCGAATCCAATTCATCAACCGTAATTCCCATCAGAATTGTGTCACAGCGACTTTCTTTTCGCCCTGCAGCTGCGCTGCATTTGCACTTTTATTTGCTCACTTGCTCACTCGCTTTTTGTTTTGCAATTAAGCATTCAGTGGGTTATTAAAGTCAGTCACATACACAGTTGCCTCAATTAGTTAGTCGTCTGTCATTAGCCACTCGAACTGGCAAAGCTTGCGTCTGAGTTGCCATTTAAGTTGCAGCTTCCGGCGTCCAATTGGAATCCACTTGGAGCACTGTTGGAGACGTCGCGTTGATAGTTTATTACACTTCCTTCTAAATTTGAATTTATAATTTCGTTTATTACGCTTTTAGAAACACTCTCGTATACACTTAATCAACGTTTCTTAAATTTAATCAGGTTGAATTTCAATGAAGATTCGTATATCAGAATGGTAGCACTTTTGGAGATATCACTGTATTGCAAATATTTGTAATATAAATTAGCCGCAACAGTTTATTCAACAATATTGAATCATATATCGCTCATCAGTTGAGTTCTTTGTTTATAGAATATATTATGGATTACTATTCCCTTTTCACGTCCGTTGCTGACTAATTGCAAAACATTGTAAATGCTGTACGCTTTGCCAAATTCTTCGATTTTTTATAACACGTGCTTATAGTATGAATATACATATGTATATGTATGTATGTATATAAATAAAAAACAGTTGTGCCGGCTGTTCTTCCATCCGTCCCTTTTGCCTCTTTTAGGCCATTTTGACATTGCATTGGCGATTTTTGAAATAGTTGCAATGGTTCCATTATTTCGCACGCATCCAAAAAAACGAAGCGCCAGCTTGGAGCAACTGCTTCAGTTTAATCGACAAAGGTGCGCATACACGAGTAGATAAATATAAAATCAAATAAAAACTGAAATCTTCAAGGTGCATTATTATCTAAACAAACTGCTGATAAGCAAATGTTATAAATAAACAATAACAATCATATCTATTTAGTTAGGCTAAAGATATGTATGTATGTATGTATGTGTATGACTAATATGCTGCTCAAAACTGTGCTAAACGAAACAAATTGAGAGAATAATTGAGAGACTGTCGAAACTTACGTTGATCGCACTTAATTGCGCAGTTTTTCATTTTTACAAACACAAACATCAGATTATTAATGCAAATTGTCTTGGGTTTTTGTACTTGGGTGCGCGCTACCTCTCTCTCTCTCTCTCTCTCTCTCTCTCTCTATCTATCTGAATATATTATATTTGTATAGTCGCCTTCTCTCGCCATCCACCTACACTTTACTCACTTGAGCTGTATTTCATTCTTAATATACCCTGTCTTTGACTAATATTTGATCGATTGAAACAATTATGATAACAGAAAAAACTAATTTTCAAGTAAATCAGATCAAAACTAAGAATTTAACTCAAAATCCACTTAGGCATACCTAAAGTAGTGGTATGCATAGGATACCTCATTGTGAAACACTCTCGTTTAATTGTGAATCAGACCAAATGGAAATCATTTATTTTGAAATACATTTTTTCCAATTTTAGAATAGTGTAACGCGGTGGTGTGTATAGGGCATCTACTTGTTGAGCACTCACGTTTGATTGCTTTATTGTGGGCGTATTTGAGTGTTGTAATAATTTATGGATTTAGTTTGCAATCGTTCTGCGCAGCACAATTGACACAGATGGCAACGCCACCGCGAGCTTTGGATACCATCTCGCTGTGCTCCACCGTATCCAGTTGCCCCGATCGCAATGGTTTCTATGGCGGCTTTCAGCGCAGCGACAAACCCACTGAGCCCTTGTCCAAGGCACAAATCATAGCGCGTGAAAAGAAATGGCTCTACATGATTGACAACTGGTCCATTTATATGTCCAAGAACTACAAAAAGGTGAGTAAGCGCTGATTAAATTCAATTAAAACTAAATAACATTTCACGCCACTTTCATCACAGATACGTGACAGATGCCGTAAAGGCATACCTAAATCGGTGCGGCCCAAAGCTTGGTTCTATCTATCCGGCGCTTATTTGCTTAAGAAAAAGAATCCCGATGTCTATGAGGAGCTGCTGAAGAAGCCCGGCAATCCATCGACCATTGAGGAGATTAGAAAAGATAAACATCGTCAGTTCCCATTTCACGAAATGTTTCTCGACGAGGAGAAGGTGGGCCAAATCGAGCTATTCAATGTGCTCAAGGCCTATTCGATATATAATCCCAAGGTTGGCTTCTGTCAAGCGCAAGCGCCAATAGCCGCATTCCTATTGATGCATTTGCCCGCAGAGGACGCCTTCTGGGTATTCGTAAGCGTATGTGATGTGTAAGTCCCGCCATGCACCAGCTATAGCTATATAAAAACTCATGCTTTTTTTTATAGATACTTGCAGGACTATTTTATTCCTGGTCTCGAGGTGATACAAAACGATGCAGGCATCCTGGAGGGTCTGCTGAAGAAAACCTGCCCGCCCGTCTATCGTCACCTGCAGAAGCACAAAGTGGAGCCGCTGCTCTATATGACAGATTGGTTCCTGTGCGCCATGACGCGCACTCTGCCCTGGGAGACGCTGCTGCGTGTCTGGGATTGTTTTCTCGCCGAAGGCATTCGTGTAATGTTTAAGGTGGCCTTGGTTATCATTGGTGCCTCGCTCAGCCGACACAAGGTGCGCAAAACGTGCACCGGTCTGTGCGAAACGCTGGAGGTGCTACGCTCCCCGCCTGAGCACATCATGGAAGAGGAGTTCATCATTAACAATATGATGCGGCTCAACTTGCGTGTGGAAGACTTCCAAATCGAGCATACGCGTCAAAAGGCGCGACGTGCCAAACAGAAGGCGCAACAGGATGGGGTAGCTGCTGGAGGAGGTGCCAGCAGCAGCAGCAGAAGGAATTTGCCCACGCTGTGAGGCTACAAACAAATACCAATAAAACAAAACAGAACCATTTATTACTACTACAACAGAGAGCAACAAATTGTTACTAAACACACACACACAAACACAATGCATATGATGAGTTTTGTACCAATTCTAATGCAAGGTCGAATAGTGAGACAGACGTGCACAAAAGAGAAAGGAACTGATGAATTGTAAACTTCGAAACGATAATGGGGGAAAACCACAAAGAAAAACTGTTTAAGCAACAGTCAATTAGAGAACGTTCATTCCATGCGCAAACGAAAAAGTATTTGGCAAAAAAGAAGAAAAAAAAGAGCAACAAAGTTTTGTTTTATATTGAATAAGAAAACAATTTTTTTGTTCTAATTTGTATTTTATTACATTATATTTTTATTTATACATTATTGAAATAGTTGCAATTATTATGTGCGTGCAATTTGTTTATGCTTTTCAAAAGTATTCATTATTATTTATTGTATTACATAACATTAAACGAAACACACAAAAATTAAATAAATTTTAGATTTAGGACTCTATAAAACAGTATACATATCGTATTATTATCATACTAAATTGAATTACAATCACATTGCATTGACAGCTGCTCGATATGTATGACCTATAAATACATATATATATATATATATATATATATATATATATATATATATATATATATATATATATATATATATGTACATATTTTACCTATTACTTTGTAAATTGTTTCTCTGGCATGTTTAATTTAAACTCGTGTTTGCCAAACCACGTAAAACAATGAAACACAAAATACGTCGTTGATAAATACATTACAAATTCAAAGGAACAAAAACACTTTTGTGGGAATGTTATAGGGGTTTTAGTCGAAATTAATAATAAACAAAAAACTATTATTACTAATTAATAAATATTTAATGTGTCAATCAATTTTCTTGAAATAATTCGAATAGCAAATAATATTGCCCAATCGCTGACAGTATGTTACTGAACTACATACATATATAATGCTGTGTGCCATAAACATGTTTTCTATGAGAATAATTTAGGATTCATAGTCTTAGTCTTTGAATCGTGACGCTCTTAAATAGTTAACAGAACGTTAAAATCTGCTCTGCAATGGTAAAATTCCATATCCGTCCAAACTTAAGGCAGTTGATCTTTGATCTTCATTCAATATATTCATTTGGGTCTCAGTCTCATCATCCGGCTCATATAGTATTTGCTTGCGTAATAGAGAAAAACAAAATGTTTTATATGTCATATTCAATTTTCTTATTTATTTTCAGTATATTAACGAAAAGCTAAAGCTAAATACTAAAAAAAAGGGGCGGATAGAAATTTAAAGCTGCTAAAAATCACTAAAAAGAGAAATATACAATTTTTTACTCCCAATTTGGAAGAAACAGTCAACAAAGATATATAAAATTTGAATAATTTTTCTTTTGTACCGTTTACATGTTTTCGTATAGAATAAAAAGAATAAATTTGCCTAAAGTTATATTTTAATTTAATATAGAATATTATGTACCTAATTGTTTTTCTGGTTTTTGTTTATAGAACTTGGAGACCAATCATTGTAAATTGAGAAACATTCTAAGTAGTCGTTATCGAACAAATAACTATAATCTAGGACAAAGTATAGATTGTACACTGTCTTTATTTATAAAACTTTTGTCAATATCAGTAGCTGATTTGGAAATCTCATAGTAATTTCACGGATACGTTGTAATGTAATAAACGGTATGTGGTCCTTGACTGGGAGATTAGGGCATGATGATAAATAATAAATAGGCGCAGTGTAATGTAATATCTACTTAAGGAATTAGATGAGAATTCTTAATGAAATTTCAATTCGTGTGTGAGTCGCATAACCATAAACTATTTATAAATACTTATGTGTTCAGTTAGATATATCTTTATATAGAGATATAGATATATAAGATTGTAAGTGTCGTCTCCTATTGGTAGACTTGCAGATTCTGTTGAACACTGGGTTGGCAAGATGTGGCCAGTGTTTGTGCTTAACCTAGCAGATACTGTTCCTCGAACTCCATGTCCTCCACATCATCGTCCAGCAAATGCGGCGGCAGCGGCATATATAGTCCACTGTCTGTTGCCTCACCGCTAACCGCCGGCTGCTGACTATCCTCCTCCTCTTCGAGTAATGCTTGCATTTGCTCGTCCTGATCAACCACATCCGGATGCTCGTTGCGTATGTGCTGTTGCAGTTCGCGCATACTATGTAAACCGGCAGACGCCACACCATGGCCCACTCCATCCGCCGACTGCTGTTCACATAGCTGGCAGCGTATATATGCGGCATAGGGCAAGTGCTGGAAGCGATGTTGCTGCAGCACTCGCAGGTGCTTCGTTTGCAGCTGCTCTTCACAATCTGTGCAGCGATAAAGTTCGTCGCCTAGTTTGCGCATGTGCAGCATCTCCCGCTTACCCAGACTATGCTGGATGTTAATGTGCTCTCGCCACAAAGCTTTGCTGCTGGTGGTAAACCCATCACCGCACTGTGGACACATCAAACGATACGCCGCAACATCGAGTGTCTCCTTGGCGACCATGGCAGCTGGCCTGTCTGGTTGATCCGCTGTATCCTCATCAATCTCCTGGCCACTTAATGGCTTGTTGTCGCAACGATTGGTGTCGCGGTTCAAATGCTTGAAGAACATTTGCTTGCGCACAAACTCCCCGCTGCAAGTCAAGCATTTGAAGGAGCGATACGGCAAATGCCGGAACTTGTGCGACTGTAGCTGCCCGATAGCGCCCTTTGTGTGCGTCACAGTCACACGCTTATAGCACTCCAGGCACAGATAGTGATGGTTGTCAATCTGGCGAAAGTTCAGGCCTTGCCGACTATTGTAGTTGTGTACCTCCACGATGTGTTTGCGCCAAAAGGCGTGCGAGTCAAAGTTCTTATTGCACTTGGGACAATAATAGGTAATAAAGTCCAGATCTACGGCATTGTGGTACGATATACTATCCTCCAATGTGTTAAGTCCAGCGGGTCGCGTGGGCAACACGCCCGGCTGTGGCTTGAGTGTGCGACTACTGCCGGGTGTCGGTGAAGCAGAAGTAGTGCCGGTGGCAACAGCAGCTTGTGTATCCCTATCCTTATCCTTATACTTAAGCTGCTCGTGGCCATTCGATGTCTTTTGGTGCTGGTCACGCCACGATGAGGACTCGCGCTCATAGATGTTGTGTCGCGTGCGCAAATGCGCTGCTATATTTGGCTTGTGATTGTAGCAGGTGCCGCACACCAGGCACTTCAGATATAGCCGGTAAGGCAAATGACGAAAATGATGATCCTGCAGGCCTTTCAGCTTTGAATTGCATACAATATCCTTGCAATGCGTGCATTGATAGCGATATTTGTCCAGCTGGCGCATATTTAAATACTGTCGTTTGTCGAAATTGTGCTCCTCATTGATGTGGCGCCGCCACTCGAACTGCGTCTTGTAGGCCTCGCCGCACGACGGGCACAGGAATATATAATTTTGCTCTATGGTGGAAGCGCCTGAGGTGTTCTTTACAGACGCGCTACCTGCAGTGGTGGAAACGGCAACAGGCACTGCAGCTGCCTCCTCCGTGGGCTCCGCATTGTCAAACTTTTTGGCACTGTATTGCGTGTCCATAAAATCATGTTCCTCGCTGATGTGCGTCTTGAGTGCCATCTGTGTGGCAAACAGCGAACCGCAATCTACGCATTTATAACGATTAGGATTAGGATTGGGTGCAGCAGCAGTGGGTGCTTGCGGCTGGCGTCCCATTATGCTACTGGTGCTGCCCACGGCATAATCATCATCGTCTGCTTGCATTTGCTCGCCAAAATCATTCTCTTCATTTATATTATTATTACTGGGCGGCGATTGATCCTCATCCAAATAGATAATCTCATAGGTCTCATTGGCCACGGTGACAATTTGCTTGCGTGGCGTTTGTAATTTGGTTGGCGTCAACGTAGCAGCACCTGTTCCAACCGTTTTGCGCGGCTCGTAGCCCACGCGATGGTATGTGGCCAAGTGTTTGACAAGACCTTTGCGATCCGTATAGGATTTATGGCATTTGCGACATCTCGCGTACGCTTTGTAGGGCAAATGTGTGATCCTATGTTGCTGGGCATTCTGTATGCCATAGGCATTCGTTATTATCTTATCGCATTCCGTGCACTTCAACTGGCGATCGTTGATCACCTCAAAATTCAACTTGGTCAGATCATTCATGCCGTGCACTTGGACAACATGTGTGCGCCAATGTTTCTTCTCTATGAACTCCCTGCCGCACTGCGGACATAGATAATCAATATGCGGCTCGTACATATCATCGCTACCAATACGACCACCACGACGCGGCACATCGTCCCAATGCAATGAAGTTTCATCATCGCACACAATGCCAGGATTATCCTCACACTCATCACCCACACTGGATATAGTCAAAGGAGGCTGCGGCTGCTGCTGCTGCTCCTCCTCCTCCGGCTTCTCAGGCATTAAGGTTTCCAAATTATGCTGTTTAAGAAGATGCGTAACTAGTTCGTGATGCTCCGTGTATCCCTGATAGCACAGCTTGCAGCGCATCCACTCCGGTTGTGGCAAGTGGCTAAATTTGTGTGCGCGCAGCGTCTTAATGGTGTTCGGAATGACAAACTGAATAGAGAAAAAGTATTATAAATTATAATCTCTGATATAATCATAGCAAGTCTCACCTGCTTGCACTCGAGGCACTGCATTTGCATATCCACGCAACGAAAGTTCAGGCCCCTTCGACTGACGTAATCGTGCACAAATTCAATATGCTGACTCCACTGGGCGTGCGTATCACAATCGGTGCCACAGTCAGGACACATATAGTGTATATAGTCCTCGCAAATATCCGCTGCACCACTGCCATTCACACTCCCATTGGCTGCCACAGAAGTGTTACGTTTCTTTTTTACTGCTTGATTGGAACTGTGACTGTGTTCATCATCCAAGTCTTGATTGGACTCTTCTGCTGGGTCCACACTGCCCTCCGCTTCCATCAGCTCATTCTTGACCTGTATGCCATCATCGTCCTGAACCTGTCTGTACTGTTCGCGGTGCTGGTCGATGCGCGGCTCGCGAACGCGCGTCTTGCGGCCGGCACTTAATTTACCATCACGCATCATGGCCACCACTTCATCACAGTGCACCATACGCAAATGTACCATCAGGTCCTGCCTGTATTTGTACTCGCGTTTGCATATGTGACACTTGGTGCATCGAAATGGCAAATGGGTGAACTTGTGCTTAAGCAAATTCTCCCGGCTGTGCATCGCGATCCGCTTGTTGCACTCAAGGCACCGATGATACAGCTTGTCAATGGCCACAAAATTGAGACCACGTCGAGTATTGTACTGATGCATCTGGTTCATGTGACGCTTCCACATATCCTGCTGCCGATACTCTGCGCCGCAGGCGGGGCATATATAGGTAACACCCAGTTCATAATTGATGGGCAGACCGTTCTCATCGGTGGCATTGATTTGTGAGGTCGTTGGCCGAGTGGATAGTGCACCTGCACCGCCACGACCCACCATCTGCTGGGAGCCAAACGAGGCTGGCAACGACTGACGGTGCTGGGGTCGGACGGGTGAACCCGTTGGCATTGGTGGCTGCAGTGGGGCCCCCGTTGGTCTAGGCAACGGTTCCAGTTCTGGTTCCGCAATGCTAACAATAGGCTCTAGTTCAAAATCAAATATGGCATCGTCATCAGGTTCGTGTCCTTTTCGTTTGCTGCCTCTGCCGTCGGTCGAGCTCTCATCCTTTTCAGCCTCCTGTTCGTCCTCCTCCTCTTCACCCATAAACTCGTCTGCGAGCGCGTTACTGCCATTATTATGGCTCTCCACCTCACCATCACTTTCTTCGAAATCGGCTGAAAACATTGACGTCCACAGATCCATACCTTCCATTTTTGGGAAGCTGTTTGCAGCTCGTGCGTGTGTGCGTGCAGTTTTATAAGAACTAGTTTTTGTATTCAAATCTCAATCACGTACTTTCGACACCATTTTATTTGTACAATCTACATTGTAACATCTATGTTGTATTCGTACACACGGCCATTGACATTTGCATTTTATTTCTTTCATTTTACTCAAATTATTGGCATTTTTAGATTGCGAAAATTCAAAATGAATCTTTTTTAGTCTGCAAAAATCAGAGCCATTTTGTTTGCGGCGCTGCAGAGTTGCAAGCCGCTTATAATCGGTTTGTTGACGGCGTTGATTTATTGAGGCAAAGCCTGTAGTCGTCATTAATGATGTTTTTTAAATTAAATAGTAAAATGCCAGGTCGTGCCAAGCATAATAAATCAAATTTTATGAGTTTCGTACGAATTAACGGCACGCGCTGCCGTAAGATGGCAGCAGGGGCAGCTATCGAAAATGCCCTTTTCAAATTATTGCGCGGCGCAGGCACCACTTTGGCGTTGCCAGACTCCAGTCCCTTTTTTCGACGGGCTGGCAACCTCTGCAGACTCCCACGCAATTATTGTACAAAAACAACAATTGGATTTCGACAACAAATGGACCACACGATACCCCCTAAAGAGTACAAATGGACACCTGGAAACCTTATCAATGACAGCTTCAAGCTTGGTTCCAACGGCCATGTTTGCATTGTGCTCAACCGACAAATTCAGGTTCCCGCTCACGTGGTCAAGCTGTTATGGAAGAACGGTAAATGTTGAAACCTAAATAATCAAAACATCAGCTTTTCAAATAAGAACATCCAATATTTTGTTTACAGCGACCTTAAGGTGTGCCGTCGATGGCGGATCCAATCACTTGCGCAACTTTATCATAGCCCAGACAGACGAAAAGAATAAAAGTAGCAAAGGGGAACCTGCGCCGAGCGATATAGAACCCCCAGATCTGATAACAGGCGATTTTGATTCAATTTCGGAAGAAACGATTGAATACTTTAAGGGAATACCGAAAATAAGCACTCCCGATCAGGATGCTACGGATTTTACCAAAGCCTTCACAGTGTTGCAGCCTGTCATGGTACAGCGCAAGGTCAAGGATGTGATAGTGTTCCACGATTGCTCTGGTCGACTTGACCAGGTGATGGCCAACCTGAATACACTGTACAAAATGCAAAAAGAAAATTGTAATGTATACCTGCTGAGCGGTGACTCTATTACCTGGCTGCTGCGCCCGGGCAAACATACCATACAGGTGCCCGTCGACCTGGTCACCAGCCAGCGTTGGTGCTCTCTAATGCCTGTTGGCAGCACAGCTCACAATGTGACCACGCAAGGGCTCAAGTGGAATCTGTGTAAGTATATCACCATGAGTACACGAAAACCCATACATAGATAGTTTCATGTGCTGTTCTCATTTGTAGATCATGCGCAAATGGAATTTGGTGGCATGGTCAGTACCTCGAATACCTATTCCACGGAATTTGTGCAGGTGGAGACAGACAGCAATTTGATATGGTCCATGGGTGCCTATGATTTTGAGGAGAAATTGCGTTCGACCATCAAATAAATTGGCATCGTATGATTATTTTTTTTTTCGATAACAATTGCCGCTTGGAGACTTAAAAATTAGCATAGCTTAAGCTTGTTGTTGTTGGTTAACAAAGTGACAAAAAAAATCATGTTTATTGTTCTGTATCTTATCAACTATCGCGATCCGGGCATCGGCATCAATTGAAATCCGGTGCTGGTGCCCGTTTTCTTACCCAACCAACTAGACGCACCGCTGGCAGCACCTCTCCTGGATGCTGCTCCTCGAGTGCTGCTGCTGCTGCTGCTGGCACCACGAGTGCTTCTCACGGGAGTCGCTTTTTTGCGCGGTGATGCGGTACCTTTGTAGCGCTTGGTGGTGCCCGTGGCACGTCCGCGCCAAGCCCGCTTACGCTTACCGCCACGCGTGCCGCCCGCCGATCCACTACTTCCCTGTGATGCCGCCGCCTGTCCCCAATCATCATCGTCGCCACCTTGAGCGGCCCAGGATGCTCGAGAACTACTTGAAGCTTGGGGAGTCACTGCAGCAGCTGCAGCTTCAGCAGCTTCCAATTCGTACATGACCTGCAAGCATTCCTTCTCTGAGGCATATCCGCTGGTTATCTCTAGCAGCTTGGCTCCGTACTTATCGAAATTGGCTTTGGTTACGTGTGGTATGGCGCACATGTCCTTTTCTGTAGTCGGCAGCTCCTCGGCCATGGCCTTGAGGGCCTGCATATTCATAATACTAGCCATGGTCACATTCCGGGCAGCGGCTATGGTGCGGCACAGATCAAGCAGATCTGCATAACAGCGTTCGTGTAGATTATTTAATTCGGTTCTGCCCGCTGCAGCTGGTTCCGAGACGCTGGCCACCGTCTTAGAGCCGCCGCTACTCTCCTTGCGTGACATAGCAAATTCGATTTTGGGTGTGCCATTCATAAGCGCTGTTATATTATTGCCTAGATAAATGTACGCCTGAGGTATGTCCTTGGTAAAGATAAGATCCTCCTTTAGATAATCCTGCAACACCATATGCCGCAGCAAACGCTGGACATCCGTCTTGTCCCAATCCTTTAGTGCGCCATGATGCGGCGTTTTATTGTGCCCGAAATCAACAATCTTCTTGATCATAGAACCTTTAAGCACATCCGCTATATGGAGCAGTGTAAAGCGTGACCGCCCACTGCACAATTCCCGCACAGCGCAAGCAGCTTTGCGGCATTGCTCCAAGGCATCAATCTGCTTATATGTGCGCTTCTTCAGACAATTATCGCAGGCGGTACGCCGATCCTCCAGGCACTGTTCGCTTGTGAAATGCTCACCAAAGTAATCCAGCTGCTGGGCACGGCGACAATCGGTAATATTCTCACAATAGCCAACAATGCGATTCAGATTCTCAATGTGTATCTTCTTCACATGGTACTGCAGAGCTCGATCAGCTGCAATGGAGCAAGCAGTGAATGTTATATTGTGATCTTCATATTGGAGCACCACCACACTTACCATCCATCATCTTTTTTAGGCGCTGCATATCGCTATAGTTATAGTAAAGAATGCAATCGGCTATTTCTCCATCGCGTCCCGCGCGACCCGCCTCTTGATAGTAGCCCTCGATGGACTTTGGCAGCGAATAATGAAGGACAAAACGCACATCGGGCTTATCAATGCCCATGCCAAAGGCAATTGTAGCACATATTACCCGCACCTTGTTCGTTATCCAATCCTTTTGGCGAGACTCTCGCACCGTGTCCGTCAGGCCGGCATGATAGGCCAACGCGCGTATGCCCGCCGCAGACATTTTCTTTGCGACTTCATCGCATTCTTTGCGCGAAAGGCAATAGATAATGCCGCTGGAGGTCGCAGGACGTGTCTGGATGAAGTTGCGCATATCATCCAGCGTAGCGACTCCCTTCTTGGGCAGCACCTGATAACGCAAATTGCTTCTATTGAAGCTGGACAAAAACCATTTGCAATGCGTCAGATTCAGCTGCTGCAATATGTCCTGGCGCACGCGAGGCGTTGCTGTGGCAGTCAACGCCATGGTGGGCACATTAGGAAAACGCTTACGTAGAATGCCCAGCTTTTTGTAGTCGGGACGAAAATCGTGACCCCATTGGGAAACACAATGAGCCTCATCTATGACAAAGCGACTGATATAATTGTTAGAGCTCAGCTGGTCCAATGTATCCTGAAAACGCGCCGAACTCGAAATTTTCTCTGGTGTAACATATAGCAGCTTTACCAGCGGCGGATGACCTTCTAAGTCTCTATATATGGTCATCACCTCTTCCAAAGACTGATCACCGGAAATACTCTTGGCGCAAATCTGTAACGAAGAGAAATGTAATTAAATCAATTTCTACGCTTGCTCGTCACACTCTACTCACATCCAGCGAGGACAGCTTGCTGACCTGATCAAAGATCAGAGATTTGAGCGGACTTATGACTATGGTAACGCCCTCGGTGAGTATAGCGGGCAGCTGGTAACACAAGGATTTGCCGCCACCCGTCGGCATAAGTACAAAGCAATCATTGCCCAGCAGCGCTGCGTTGATAACCTGCAGTTGATTGGGTCGAAAGCTCTTAAGACCAAAGCTAAAGCTAAGTGCCTGCATCAGACGTGTGGTGTGCTCATACTTCTGGCCATCGAATTCGCCAGTAATGCCATCGTTATGCACATTGGCATGGAAATTACCCTCGACCTTTTGGGCTGCGACTGCGACTGACGCGCAACTGGCTCGGCTTGTACTGGACATGGCCTGGTTGGGCCTGGCATTGACCATTGCGTTCGAAGTCAAGTCAATGGTTTGCGACGCCATGATATGCGCTTGCTCAAACAGCTCCTCATCGTACTCAGGAAAGCCGTCATCATCAAGAACAACCGTTGAAGGTTTGTTAGCAATATCAGAATTCTTTGCTGGCGGCTGCTTGACAGCTTCGAAATCCGCATAGGCATAGTTATTGTACTCCGATTTGCGTCCCTTCAGCGCCTCGTGCTCCTCGCGAATTTGTTTCATAGTGTCCTCAAAATCATCATCGGATTCGATAATAGTTGTGGGCTTGGCTGGGATAGCTGACGAAACAGGCGAAGGACATTGTGTGGAGCTAAAGATTTCGCCCTCATCGAGTCGCATGGTCTGAGCTAAATAATCATCCTCATCTGATTCTGCCATTGGACCATCCATGGGCACCAGATCATCCAAATCATCAGGTGGACCATTTGCGTAGGTTTTTGTTGATGTTGATATTTTGGCTGTGGGCTTAGGCTTTGTCAATAATATCAGATCGTTTATCTCCTCTTCATTTGGTTCCTCTGACGGACCAGTTGCACAGCTGTAAGGCGTTTCTGGTCGCGTGTGACGCTGTTCCGCCTGGATCTCGCGCTCCTCCCGTTCCAGTGCATCAAAGTCCGGCTGTTCCGGCTGCACATTACGCTCTTGCCGTCTGCGCTCTATTTGTCGCTCCAGCAGCTGTGTACGTGCCTTAAACTTCTGACGCATGACCTTCAGCTTGAGGAAAGTGTTTGCCTCGAAGCCATCAATTTCATTGAATTGCACCGCGGGTATCTGATCAATCACCTCGCAGTACTTTTCCATCAACTCTATGTACTTACACTTGTACATGCCCATTGTGCTTCTTAGCATTGTCTCATTCTGTTGCCCAATATCAGTCTTGGCCACACCTATATCGTATTGGCCCAAATCTCGCAAATAGTCAGCGAGGGTGTTATCAAAAACTATTTTAAGTCTGGGCTTGGCCGTTGCTGGCTCAGCTGATGGCTTCTCTTTGAAGCCCGTTAGGGCACAAGGATTATTGGAGTCGGTTGAAGTTGGCTCCGACCTGCTGATTGGCACGAATAATTGAGTAGGCGTGTCAGATAGAGGCTCCTCTTTGATAGTTGATTTCACCATTTTATCAAAACTGTCGTCCAGAGTGTGGCTGGAATTCGAGCTGCTCAATTTCGAAGTTTCGACGCCATTCAAGAGTTTCTGCGGAGATTGTGACAGCGAATGTGGTATGCGTGGCGACTCGGACAACCTATTTATATGGCCATTCAGCTTTGATAATGTAGCTTGATAGGATGCATCCTGCCTGAGCACCTCATCAAAATTATCAAAGTTCAATTTCAAACTGCCAGCTACGGTTGACTTTGCGGGCGATTGCTGCTTGTTCACAGCATTAGTTGGCAGTGGAGCCAGTGGCGACTGGTTGGCATTTTCAAAGCTATACCTTTTGATAAGCGGATTGCCAATGACATCTTTTTCAGGCGCCTTACTCTTAGCTGTTGCCGTAACCGACGACGGCACTTTTCTCTGAGTCTGTGCATCATCTTCATCGGATGACGATGAGTCGAGATAAATTGGATTGTAAAACTTTGCCTTTGCTGTCCTTGCTGCCAAAATATCTATGACCAAAAATACAGTTTCAGTTACACCATATGAAAAGATAAAATTTGTATATGAAATACTTTTTCTTGCTGGTTTTGTAGATTGAGTCGATTGGCTCTGGCTGTTATTGTCTTCCAGGCCAAGGAACGCCGATATTGTCAACTGCTTTCTGGGCATTATGTTAGCATGTGTGCAACTTTAAGCATTTATAAAACTAAATTTACTGAATACGAATATGTAAACTAACATATATAAAATAAAAAACGCGGGCAACAATCATCCTTTTGTATTACTTGAATAGAGTTGCCAGAATTTCGCAATCTAAGCAATAAAAATAAAATGACAACAAAAATATATCGAAATTCAGTAACTAGCAAAAATTAGTTTTTTTTTTTTGTAGTTGTATGTAAAAAGAACAATAGATAATCATAGTCTTATTCATTCTACTTAAATTGAAGTGTTTTGAAGATTAGCCAAGGTCAAAATCTTAAATTAACAACTGTGATAGCAATTATCAAAAATTGCGCGGCAATACATGTATCGATAACTACGAATCAAGATGATTTATTTAGATAAAAAATGCAGCTTGATGAGAGATTGACAAAAACTGACGATCTGTTTATCCCCGGCTTGGTGCAACAGGTTTTTAATAAGTACAAACGCCTTAATGGTATAATTTTAACAACAGGTAATCATTATGGTCCTTTAGTACCCCACTAGCTATAACGATAACTTTTATTATAGTGGAACGTTCGCAGTTATTTGCCGAGTTGAGCGCCTTGTTGGGCGAATGTCTTCTACAGCGCGCGCTACGTCTGCTAGATGAGTGGAGCTTTATTACCTACTACACACCAGATCGCTTTCGTAGTATAGTGGAATTGACTAGCAAGCGAAACTTTGCGCACGTTATGCGCGTGGTGCCTGGCGTCAATTATTGCAAGTGCCGTTATTTCCAGCGTTTTGTGTTACAATTGAATGAAACAAAGGAGAAGGAGGAACAGCAGCAGGAGCAGGAGCTAGGAAGTGGTAGCAATCAAATTTCCTTCATGTGTGAACACGTGTTAGCACAGTGTTTGGATCAGCTACTAAACACAGAGCCACGGACACAGATCTTGACGCTTGATCAGTTTAGATATTTTCATAACGACATCTATGAGGATTGATGCTGCACTCGAAAGTGCTGTACGAAAAGGGCATCATTAAAAATCGTAAAATGCTAACACAATCACAATATGAAGACTATAAGCTGGTGTGTCGTTTGGAGCACATCAAGACCCTCTACTCATCCATTAAGGCAATTTGTTTCAGTGATGTAAAAAAGTCTACTACGATTATATTTACAAATGTTTTATAAAACACTTTTATGTTACAGTTCGGCACTCTGCAGGCCAGTGAAGATGGGCTACTGATCACGGTGGAGCAGGGCAAATCCATACAGGCCACATTGTTTATAGGTCCAGCTTTCTTTGCCGAATTTAAGGTCGACGGCTCGCCGAGCTTCAGTGTGAAGATCAATGTGTTGGCAGAGTGCCTGAGCATGTTTGGTCTGTCAGATTGCAGCATTAAAATATTGTATAAGGGCGAAGGTTCACCATTGCTGCTGTTGTTAGAGCCCCACGATGACGATCAGGTTAGTACAGAATGCTCCATTAAAACTACCAACGTGGAGGAGCCCATGGAGTATGACCTGGATGCAAATAGTTCTAGTCTGAACACCATATTTATGCGTGGCCCAGATTTATCCAACATCTTTCACGAGCTGGACAAAGCAGCCGATGAATTTGAGTTTACCATATCACCGTTAAAGCCACACTTCAAGATCACCACCTTGGGTGTCATGCAAGCAGAGTCCAGCGTGGAGGTGGCCAAGTCAAGTGATATGGTTATATTGTTCAACTGTCGCCAGACGACGGTGGCGCGATACAAAAGTCAGCAAATAAAGCTGACAAACAAGGCCATGCAGGTGGCCTCAAAGGTGGCAATCAAAACGGATGCCAGCGGCTTGTTGGAGCTGCATTTCATGATGCAGTGCGATGATCAGGAGGAGATGTATGTTAGGTTTTTCATAACACCCTTGCTAGATGTTGAATGCAATTGAAATAAACTTTTCGCATCTATCTGGCAACACTGTTGGGTTCTACTTCTGTTTGTTTAAATACCCTGTATACAAAATGTATGGCAAAGGCAAACGCGATAGCCGTAGTCAAAACGTTGATGTTTAATAATTATGTACGTAATATTTAAATATAAAGATAAGATAATAATATTCAAGCAATTTCTGTTAAAATGACTAAATTATTCTATGAGCATTACCATTACCGCCATGATTACAGACATGAGGCCCTATAGAATGTAATCAAATTGTAAATACAGGGTGTGTCGTAGCATAAACTGTTCTTGTTCTGGTTGCTGTTGTTGTTGTTGTTGCCATGCCATCAGCTGTGTGCGCCAGGCATGTGTTTTGTTGTGTGCCGTGCTTCCTCTTGCTATTCTTGGGTTTGGGTTGCTCTGGCGGAAAAAAGCGTGTTCAGTCTAATAAAACCAGGAAAATTTTGATTTGAGCTGATTCCTACTATGCATACGTAAGTTTTTAGTCATTTATTGAATATATAATAATGAATTCAACTGATTCATAACACATTTAATGAACAGGCATGAGTATTTCAAGACTCCAGCAGATGAAGACGAACTTGATGACATCGATGACGATATGGTAGTTGGTGTAATAGCTGAAATTGAACAGGATGTGCTCAATGAATCCGAAAGTGACGATGACGAATACGAATTGGTAGATATGGGTGCACCAGAGCCACAACGAAATGATGGAAATGGTAGCTCCAATGAGAGCATCAGTAGTGATGGCAGCTTCGATCCGGATGCAGAGGACACTGACTCCGATGATTCAATGATCGATGAGGCCGCAACGGGCGGAGCAAGCAGTGCCAAGCGGCGCAAGGAGCAAAACGCAACGGATGGCACGGGACCCAGTGGTTCTGGTCCCAGTGGATCTGGTGATTATTCACACTTGGATGAGGACGATGAGACGGATGAGACAGTCCGTGCTATCATTGCAGCTATAAAGAAACCACGCAGTGCTCCACCCGAGATTAAACTGGAGGATTTTATCACAGACATCTGCTTCCATCCGGAGAGAGATATTATCGCCCTGGCGACCATAATTGGTGATGTGCATCTGTACGAATATGGCAACGAGGAGAATAAACTGTTGCGCTCGATTGAAGTGCATGCCAAGGCCTGCCGAGATGTTGAGTTCACCGAGGATGGACGCAGTTTGATTACATGCTCCAAGGACAAGTGCGTCATGGTCACCGACATGGAAACGGAGAAACTAAAGAAACTGTACGAGACAGCACATGATGATGCCATCAACAAACTGCATGTGCTCGACGAGCGTCTATTTGCCACCGGGGATGATGCTGGTACAGTAAAGCTTTGGGACTTTCGCACCAAAGATGCTATATTCGAACTGAAAGAAGTTGAGGATCAGATTACACAAATGCTAACTAATGAACAGAATAAACTGCTGTTGGCAACCAGTGCCGATGGCTATTTGACCACCTTTAATATTGGTGCTCGGAAATTATATGTGCAATCGGAACCCTATGAGGAAGAGCTCAACTGCATGGGCATTTATCGAGGCAGCTCTAAGTTGGTGGCCGGTACCTCTAAGGGACGCCTGTACACCTACAATTGGGGTTACTTTGGTTACCATTGCGACATGTATCCGGGCATCAAAAGTCCCATAAGTCTGATGATACCCATTACGGATCGAATCGCCTGTGTAGCTGGCGAGGATGGTAACATACGTGCCTGTCATATTGCTCCCTATCGCAATCTGGGCGTTGTGGGCCAGCACAATATGCCCATCGAATCGATGGACATCAATTGCAGTGGTGAGCTACTGGCATCTTCATCCCACAACAACGATGTGCGCTTCTGGAATGTCAAATATTTCGAGGACTTTGGCGACATCAAGTACAATGAGAAACACAACGCCTACAAGGATAAACGACACAATTTGCCGTCATCGAAGTGCACAAATGCTTCAGACTTCTTTGCCGATATGACCAAGGAGCAGGACGATGACGACAATGGCGGCGGTGGAAATAACGATACAGCAGCTGGGCCCAGTAATGTAACCTAGATACTCTGTCAATCAAAATTTGTAGCTCGGCATTATATACATATATATATATCATTGTTAAACATTTCTTAACAATTTTTAGCTAAAGTATTGTAAGTCCTTGTGCTGTAAAGGCCTAATAAAAGTTAGCATGTACCTAAATACATACCAGTTCATTGAATTTTAGTTTGATAAATATATAGAAATATATCTGCTCTAAAATCTGTTAAAAGCTTGGACTGGAAACCCATACTTCTCGATTTTATTTAAGTGAGCCGCATTATTAAAAATAAATTAATAAATAAAACTCAAATTGAAAGTTTATTAAGTTCGTTTATCTTTTATCCACAAAGATATTGAAATCTTACGAATTGATGTGACTAAAGCATCTTAGATTCTCGTCCTCAAGAATATGTGTCGAGCAGAAGCCTTCGTATAACTTTCAACTGCCGTGCCGCTTATGAACCCTTCGTGCATCAAGAGATAGAAATAAGGAATAACTTTAAGATGTACTATTGAATATATGTATTTGATTTGCAATTCAAGTTTATCAATATATATTATATAAAGGTTTTGTATCCTGTGTAGCAAACATTGAATAGGGATTTATGTTATTATTTTTCTTGGGTTTACCCAAAAGAAAACTTAGATGTAAATTAAAATTATTTCTTTTTTAGTGACTACTCGCGTCACACAACGTTTCAGATCAGATCAGGTGAAATCAACCAAAAAAATCGATTACATATATATGGCAACAAATAGAATTCAATAGATTAAAATGCAATTGAATTGAATGTTTAGTTTTTGTTATTTTTCATCGTTTTCTTTTTTGTTTATGGTACCACACTTTTAAATTTCGTTACAAATTATAAAATATGTGGAAGAGTGAGTGGAAAGCGTCAGGGGTATACAATAACAATTCTAGTTCGGTTCATTGAATAATTATTAATCACGGGGGAGGCGGCATTTCACAATTTAACAATACGTGGTATATTTGTGTAAATCACAAGAATTTCGTTTCATAAAACATGGACATAATTTTATAATGTAGGAATAATAATGAATCGGTGATTGTGCCAAAAAAAACACCTATCAATTAATTTTTATATATTATAATAATATATATATATATGTATATGTACGTAGAGTTTGAGCCAAAGTTTTTGCTTTAGGGTTTCTTTTTTAGTTATTTTTTGTCCTTTGCTTTTTTTTTTAATTTTATAATTTAACGCAACGCAGCGAATTTTTTACACCTGATTTCGCCTGTTATGGTGGGTTCGCAGTTCCAATTGGCTGACGTTTGACGATTATTCTTTTTTTTTTCATTTGGTTTTTTTTTTGCATTTTTTTTGTTGTTTTTTTTTTTAAGTTTGTGAATAAAAACAATTTGACGAGACTTTTTTATTGGCGGCTGCCGGCCAGACCCATGCACGACGAACATGACGAACTCAGAGAATTTAGAGCTAATTAGATGCATCGCCCCATAATGCGTTCAAATGGGACAGCGTCATCAACTGCAACACAACACCCATAAATGAAGCTTCCAGATGCACCAGTGTATCCATGGCATGCATTGTTATTATTATTTTTTGGTTTGTCTTTAAATCATGGTTTTTAGTGGTTATGGTCAGCATTGTGGGCCCTCATATGAATAGTTAACATGGCGAACTCAGTCTGAAAAACATCTCCTTTTACTGTTGTTCGTAGCGGATTTAGAGCCGATGTTGTCTCGGTTGTGGTTGTTATTGATGTCTTACATGAATAAACCATGTACACAATGTCATAAAGCGGCGGTGCCAACAGCAGCAGCCGCGGCAGCTGCTGCAACGCCACTGGAGCTGGGCGCCAGCGCATCCTTGGCCATATGCGTTTCAATGTCAACGCGACAAATCGGACAGTGCTTGTTGGTGACGAGCCATTGATCCACACAGTCTGTGTGAAAGAGATGCATACAGGGCAAACGACTGAAAGGCAACGCACATATATATAGTAGATGATAAAAGAGCGAATTACTTTTCATTACTCACCGCACATCATTCTCAATCTCAAAGAGCGACAAGCAAATGGCGCACTTTTCCGCATCCTCGTCCGACTCACTGGGTCGACGCACTCGACGGTATTTGTGTGGTAAGGTGTTGCGCTCAATAATCTCCTGCAGGAATTCAATTCATTCAATTAAGTCACCACATTTAAGTAGATTCTATTACTTACCAAAGTGGCGCCACGATTAGGACGGGGCGGCCCAATCAGTATGCGCGAAGAGCCCAAAGAAAGCGGCGTGGCCAGACCAATTTCCAGATGCAGCGGTGAGTAATGATGAAACATGTGATGATGGACAGCAGCTCGTCGTCGCTGTTGTTGATGTTGCAGTTGCTGCTGCTGCTGCTGCTGCTGTTGTTGCTGCTGCTGTTGTTGCTGCTGAATTTGTTGCTGGTGTTGTTGCTGCTGCTGCTGCTGTTGCTGTTGATATTGTATCCCCAGTTGTGGTGGCGGCGGCGGTGGTGGTTGATGCGCATCAATTGGCCCAGTGGCCGTGGAACTCTGCTGCTGCACAGCTGCATCATAAGCCGGATAATAGGCAGGATCGAGACTGGAGACGGGTCCATTGCGTGCATGCACACAATTGCAAATACTGTGCAAATAACGTGTGCGCAGACTGCTCGTCAGATTCAACGGATTCGATGAGAGATCAATGGGTGTGGGTGTCATATGACGACGATGCAGCTCCTGCATGCTCTGCTGTCGATACCACAGATTCTGATGCACTGGATACGGTGGCGCAGGTGTCAATGACGTCGCCACAATCGCACTCGCCCGATGTGGTGGATGTATGTGTGCGTGCATTTGATTCTGCGGCGCTTGATGGCCTTGATGCGGCTGCGGCTGATAGTGCTGGCGATGATTATAGTAGGCATCTGAGCGCCGTAAGCTAAACGGTGGTGACCCACAATACTGCATGGTTGTGCGCCCGGAATACATCTCGAGCGGTGGTGGTGGGGACACAGCAGCCGCTACAGTAACTATGGAGGACATGACTGGCGGTGGACCTGCGGCTGTGACAACGGCAGCGGCAACGGGTGTGGTTGCACGATTGAGCATGTTCAGCGTTTGACTGCGATGATGGTAGTTATCATCCAGGCTACTATTCTCCATGCTAGTCACTGGCGATGCCAGCGATAGTAGATCATGGAAAGATTGCGCTTGAGCTGCAGCCACAGTAGCTGCCACAGCAGCAGCGTTTAATGCGCCGCGTATTGAACTACGACTGCTGCCCGTGGCATTGGCCAGACCACCCTGGTAATGTGGATTGGTCACCGGCCCTGGCGAGTAATCACCATTGCTCCGGCTTGCCGGCAGCGTTGTAATTGTATAGTGCGGCACATAGTACGGCTGATAGCGATGAAAATATGCGGCGGGACTGTTGTGTCCACTTGGTACCGCCTCTGGCGTCGGCGCCACTGGCGTTGCAATAACCGGACCCGTTGAGGTATGCTGCACATATGAGCCCGCATTGGCACTAGGCGCTGGCGGCAGTGCCTGTGGCGGGGGTTGACCCTCTGGCAACGGCGCGAAATGCCACATCGGTGGCGGCGTAATGGGCTGGAAGTAGCGCTGTGAATGCGCCGCCGCTGCCTCAGCTTCCAAGCCAGGACAGCGTGCGGGCAGCAGGCTGATTATTGGTGCCATGGCGGCCGACGTATGATCATAGCTGCTATAGTTGTGATCGGTGATGGCTACGCGATCCGTTAAGCCGCCAGTATAAAAAGCAAACGAAGTACCCGCCGCCGGTCGCTGACGTCGTCGGTCTTCGTAGTCGCTGGCCGAACTTGGACGCGGTAGGAGGGTTGCCGATACGGAGGCATTGCCGCCAGCTGCGGGTGCATTTAAGCTTTCGCTGTTGCCTGCGGCTCGACTGGCCAGCGGCTCATCGCGTAGATAACGGTGTTGCTGTTGTTGTTGTTGTTGCTGCTGCTGTTGTTGTTGTTGCTGCTGCTGTTGTTGTTGTTGTTGCTGCTGTTGTTGTTGTTGTTGTTGCTGCTGTTGTTGTTGTTGCTGTTGTTGTTGCTGTTGTTGTAGCTGTTGCTGCAGCTGCTGTTCCAATCGATGACGATGTCGCGTTTGTTGTAGCTGCTGTTGCAGCGCCGTCTCGTTGCTGGCACTAAAGCCATCATCATCGGATGTCAGATCAATGGAGAGTATTGGTTCGCGTGTGGAGTGCACAAATACCACATCGTCATCATCATCATTCGAATCGGAAGACCAATCCAGCAGCTGCAGATCCGGCGCAGTGAGCACCGCATTATCTCTGTTATTCGTGTGTTGTCGCCTGCCTGTCGAAGTGGAGGGCAGACTGGGCAGCTCCAATGTCCTAGGTGCCGCACGGCTGCCATCTGCGCCATCGCGCGGTCTCCCCACATATGTAATTACACAGGAACCGGCGCTTGTCTGCTGCGTCCTCTGATGCAGCGGTTGCGCCATAGACTGCTGCGACTCCTAGATTACATAAATAACGTTAAGTACAATTATTAACTGATTTATTTCGCTTTGCCAAAGTTTAAATACCCTTGCAGACATATGGCGAAGTATATTAGTTGTAACAAAGGATTGTTTCAGCTACAATAATTATTCAAATTTGTAAAATCTGTAAACGCTATTATACCAAAACGAAAAAAATAACAAAAAGAATAATTCTAAAAGCCTATTTCGTATTAAAAAAATATCAAGACTGACGGAAGAAGACAGTCGAGTCCCGATAATTCGAAATGTCATGGGGATCAGTTTTTTTTTCGATTTACACAGAAATTCAAATTATCGAGACTCGATTGTAACTAATTTTTTTCAAGGGAATAGAATTTTTTCGATTTATTGCGATTTTCGATTTAACGGAATACAAATTATCGAGACTCGACTTTAAAATAAAATAATAGTTGAAGCTGTTAATTGCTGCCTATATGGACTGATATATAGTTAGTCTATATAGGTTTACATATATAAAGATAATAATTGCTACATATATAGACTATCTATATATTAGTCAATATGGGTAGGTATATATATATATATGATCACGAAAACATATAACATATATCTATTACAATCAGCATTGTATGTGGAAAATTAGCTTACCTGGCGTTCACTACTTCTGGCCAACTCCGCATAGGTGCGATGCCGATGCCGACCTGGCTGAAATGCATAGAAATTCGTTGGCGACAGACTGGACATGGTGGTAGAGGAGGAGGACAGCCGCATATCGTTTTGGGATTCCAGACGTGCTAACTTCCGGGGTGGCTGACACAGACTGTGATTGCTACTGCTACCACTGATATTGATCGTTGGGATAGGCTCATCCATGGAGCGTACGCGGGAACGGGAGCGCACAATGCCGCCCGAGCCGAAACAAAATTTAACCACAGCTGCTGGTCGTTGCTGCTGCTGCTGCTGTTGCTCCGCTGTGGGCGTGTTGCCATCTCTATCGGTGGCCAAACGATGCACGCCACAAATATCGCGACCAGCATAGTCCACGCTGCAGGTGGTGTGAGTGGCTGTGGTGCAGGATGCAGAATTGGAACGCATAAAACTGCTATCTGGTGGCGGAGGTGGTGGCGGTAGACCATTAAACCTATAGCCACGACTATTAAAATACGTGTGATCCGCATGGCGAGCTTCTAAATCACTGTGGCTGCTATGCGGTCGCCCAACTGTGGATTCAGACGCTGCATTACGCATGCGCAGATCCCAGCCATCGTCGCTGCTGTTGTCGCCTGCATGTTCCAGCTCACTGGGATAGCGTCCTTGTCGATAGGCATGGCGGCCACGCTGCTGTTGGTGATGGTGGTGCTGCTGCTGCTGCGCTTGGGCGCTTGTGCTGGGCGTAGCATCCAGCTCAATGACTGATGAAGATGCCGAGCCGGAAGCAGTTGCATCAATGACTGTAGCATTTACTCCAGCAGCTGTTGTAGTTCCATTTCGATTTCGGTTCGATTGATGCTTCTTCTTTTGCAATGCTGATGTTGTTGTGGTTGTGTTGGTGGTGCGTGTGTTGGCGAACTGCACATGCTCCGTATCCGATGCACTGGATGTGACATCATCAAATGCCGTGGCATTACCATTAACCAAATGCGAATTATTATTATTACTGTTGCTGCTGCTAGCGTCAAAGGAGCTGTTTGTGCTGCTGTTATTAGAGGTCAAGAGAGAGCTGCTCGGCAGCTCATAGACAGCCGATGATGAATTGCGTCTAGACTGCTGCATTAATTGCTCATCGACAGCATGATCATCCATGGCAGCGGGCCAGAGGCTGCCTAAATGCGACACGTTGCTTCTGGGATTTATGTTGTTGTTGTTGTTGTTGTTGTTGTTGTTGTTGTTGCTGTTGCTATTGTCATACTCTTGCTGTTGTGCGTGCGACTCCTGCTGATGCTGCTGCTGCTGCTGTTGTTGTTGCGACAGGACATCCACTTCAGTCTTACGTTGAGAGTGATTTGGAATGAATGGGGCGCTGTCATTGCGGCTATTGCTGGCACTAGTTGACGTCGCTGACAACGTGGATGTGGCGGTCGCCGTTGATGTTGAGCTAAGTTCAAAGAATTGCGTTGGCTCTCCAGCGCCATTGCCATTTGATTGAGTGGAATGCACATGCTCCATGGGCGCCGCATAGCTGGTATTGTTTTCTGACAACCGACTGCAATGACATATATCGCGTATGACATTGCATTTCCAGCATTTGTTGCTAGTTGAGCTCGCTGGCTCCGCATAGGACTCGCGGTTAACACTCCTGGACGTCGGCTGATACTGAAACAAGGGCACATAACCACCACCAGGACCACCACCAGCAGCACCAGCACCAGCACCAGCAACGCCGCCACCACCACCACCACCACTACTACCAGCTCCACCAACAGAAACAGCTGTAGCCGCTGTTTGCGATTGCTGTGATGTTGTCTGAAGATAGGAGGGCATAACTACATAACTATCCGGCAGCGTTTCGCGTGGCTGTTCAAAGTAAACGGCATATGGTGATCGTTCTAGAATGCAATCAAATTGTGTATCATATAATATAGATGTAATTATTCTATTGCCAGTCCACTTACGAGCTTCCCGGGTGCCAAGCTGTAGCATGACATCAGAATATGCAATTGGTACGCCATGATGCTGATTACGATGCTGGTCCTGCATGTGCTGTCGATGTCTGAGTTCATCCTGTTCATTTTCCATTGTTACACTTTTTTTTTTGTTGGTTTTTTTTTTACTTTTAAAGAGAAACATAAATGAGAAAAATTATTAATGTGTCTACGCGATCACGTAAATATGAGTATTATGAGAAAAACGAAACAACAAATTTTGCATATGTCTATTTAAAATGCCTACTGCGACCATAATCTACCCTTAGGCGTACATATTATTATATCCACTGTTTGTCCTGATCTTTCGACTGATTGGCTCTTTCTTTAAATAATTATTTAGCCGGCAGATTAAATTCTTTTTGTAATATAAAGATTTATAATTTTTTAGAATTATGATTTTTGCTTCACACAAAAAGTTAAATACAAGTCAAGTTGCTGCGCTTGCTTATAAATAATAGAAAAAACACACACACACCTATTTGATGTACTAACTTTTTGGAAAATTCTCAATTATTTACATCGAATATTTGAGTGTTTAATAATTATGGAAATGCTGCATCATTTCATGTATCCCTTGTGTCAGCTGATTTTAACCTGACTCGAGCATTGATTCTTACACATTTTTAATTTCCTGGAAAATTGTGTTGGTGTATTAAAACTTTTATTTGTTTTGCAGGGAGGTCTCTGATAAGAAATTGAGATCTGGCCCAAAAACAGCTGTGAGTGAGGGTATAAGACAAAGAGAGCAAAATATTTTGGTAGTCAACGAGAATGGGTAAGTGAGAAAGAGAGGGGGCGAAATAAAGAGAGCAGCGGAATTGGAGAGCGCATGCAAGACGGAACAGAGGGAGAGCGAATAGAGCTTACCTGCTGCCCGAAGCCCGACAAGACACCTTAATGGCAAAGTCAGGGAATTGCTAATTTGCAAGCAATGCAGTCATTTTTATAACGTATTCTTGTAGTAAACACATGCGATAATCACTTCAGCACCGTTTTATTAATATAGACGTGCGATTAAATCCTCAGAAACGTAGCTAAAATTTCATAAATAGCACAAAATATTAACGTCGTAGGGAAAAAATCACACACACACTGACTACGATGAGTATCGATGTATCGATGCTTAAACTTTTGCAAATAGACAGTATCGATAAGCAAACGTCAAAAAATATTACCAATGTAGTTAAAGCACTAATCAAAACCTTTTAATCAATACGGATTTTGTAAGGCTACTACACATTGTAATCCATTTTCAGAGTTTTGAAGTTTTCAATTGCAAAAATTGAATAATCTAATTAAATGCGCCACATATATAGTGTTGCATAATGACCAACCGCCAGACGTTAAATAACACTAAATAGATGGGTCGAATCACGAGTCTATAAATATCGATAGCATATCAACAACCCTACATTCCGCAGGCATGAAAAATCTAAAAGTTAAAGTAATTTGTTTATAATAAAAGTGCCAGACATCAAACGACTTAAAATTGCCACCACTTAAACGGTACATATATGTGTTCATATATATGTCAAATGCTTGAAAAACATATATGTTTAATGCAACGTATACGTGTATCCGATTGACTTGCACTTGGGGGCGGGGTGTGGTTTGTGGCTTAAAATTCGTGTACGTTAAAAATATGTTTGCATAAACCAAAAAAAAAAAAAAAACGAAAAGAAGCAAGAACAATGCCAGCAAACTAATTACTTATGCCAAACACAAAAAGCCGCGCTATATTAATTGAAAGCTTCAATTATTTGTAGTATGCAAATCAGTCTGTGGCAGGCGGCCAAAGCGGTTGGCGATTGCGATTGCGATTGATGTTGTGTGTATATGAAAACAAAAGAGAAATACAATAACAACAACAACAGCAATATTGTTTTATTCGTTTTGTGCTTTTACTTTGTAGATTTGGCAACGTAAAAATCAGAAGCATCAGCCCCACCGCACACTGGCACACACACACACACAAACACAAGCACAAGCACACAACAACACTCACTCGCACACATACAACAACAACAACAACAAACTATAAGAGTCGCCCAGTTCCCCTCAGTTCTAAGTTAGACTGCAATGTGCAGCTGCAGCGTAAGCGTACGAGATGTCCCGGCTCGCTGATTACTTTGTAATTGTTGGCTACGATAACGACAAAGAAAGTGAGTGCCACATACAAGCATAAATATATATTTATATGCATATGTGTGTGCGTGAATATAATATACATTTGTTTAATTTGTTCTGCAGAGACTGCCGGCAATGTCTACGGGCAGCCAATATGCGGCAAAATTGTGCAACGCTTTCCTGAGAAAGATTGGCCCGACACGCCCTTCATCGAGGGCATCGAATGGGTGAGTATACTTTGTTTTTACACACACACTCACCCACACACATTATATACTCAAACCTATAATTGTAGTTCTGCCAGCCGCTCGGCTGGAATTTATCGTATGAGAAACAAGAGCCGAAATTCTTCATATCCGTGCTCACTGACATCGATGCAAACAAGCATTATTGTGCATGTTTAAGTTTTCATGAAACTCTGGCTATCACCCAGACCCGCACCGTGGACGATGAGGATGAGACCATTACCAGTAATAGCAATGGCAACTGTAGCAATCGCGGATTGCTGGGCAGTGCGCCTGTTGAGCCAATAACACATCACAGCATTATGTATGCGCCCAAGTGCTTGGTGCTAATATCTCGACTGGACTGTGCAGATACTTTTAAGGTAAGGCTTACATTATACTTGCATATAGTACAACCTTTTAATTCAATGACTATATTTATTATACAGAACTGTCTGGGCACCATCTATACGGTCTATATTGAGAATTTGCCATATGCCATGGAGAATCTGATTGGGAACATTCTTGGTTGCATACAGGTGCCACCAGCAGGTGGACCGCAGGTGCGATTCTCGATTGGCGCCGGTGACAAGCAATCGCTGCAGCCACCGCAAAGCTCCTCCCTGCCAATGACGGGCAGCGGTGTTTACTTTCTGTTCAAGCAGCTGGGCATTAAGAATGTGCTGATATTACTTTGCGCTGTGATGACTGAAAACAAAATACTCTTTCACTCTAAATGCTATTGGCATCTGACGGACAGTTGCAGGGCATTGGTTGCGCTCATGTATCCATTTCGCTATACGCATGTCTACATACCCATACTACCTGCCCCGCTCACGGAGGTGCTGTCCACGCCAACACCCTTCATTATGGGCATACATAGTTCGCTGCAAACGGAGATCACGGACTTGCTGGATGTCATTGTGGTAGATTTGGATGGTGGGCTAGTGACCATACCAGATGCATTAACGCCACCTGTGCCCATATTTCCATCACCATTGTGGGAGCAAACGCAGGATTTGCTCAGCATGATTCTCTTTCCCAATTTGGCGCAAGCTGATCTCGCTTTTCCCAATAATGAGCGGCCCACCACAACCATGGTCAAGACCGAAGCACAAATTGACAAGGAGCTGCGCGCCATATTTATGCGTCTATTCGCACAGCTGCTCCAGGGATATCGCTCTTGCCTGACAATTATACGCATTCACCCCAAGACGGTGATAACATTTCACAAGGCTGGCTTTTTAGGTGCTCGGGATCTTATCGAGAGCGAGTTTTTATTTCGCGTTCTCGATAGCATGTTCTTTACCACTTTTGTTAATGAACGTGGGCCGCCTTGGCGGTCCGCTGATGCCTGGGATGAGCTGTACAGCTCGATGAATGAACTGCTCAAAACGGAGTCACAAAACCGGAATCTCGTATGTGATAAAAGAAATTTAAAAAAAAAAATTACGATTAATAATAATACACTAAATCTTATTTATCTACTACTGCAGATACTCACACATATCCAGGAACTAGGCCGCACACTGTACGAGAACGAGGCATCTAATGCTCATACATCTTATGCCCAGAAGGTGCTCAAGCCGCCGCAGGGCTCTTTTCAGCGCATTCACCAGCCTGCATTTCCACGCATTAGCGTTGAAAAGGTAGAGCTAATCATACAGGATGGCATACGCAAGAATGGCCAATCGCAGCGGTTTCATGTCACCCGCAATCAGCCCCGAATTATACCCATGGGTCCGCGATTGCCCGAAGCGCTGGAGCTGCGACCTACAACGGTGCACAATTCAGCGCGTCGCTTGGAAGTGCTGCGCACCTGTGTCTCCTACATATTTGAAAATCGCATTGCGGATGCAAGAAAGCTATTGCCTGCGGTAATGCGCACACTAAAGCATCGGGATGCACGGCTCATTCTCTGTCGCGAGCTCTTTGGCTACGTGCATGGCAATAAAGCGGTGCTGGATCATCAGCAATTCGATTTGGTAGTGCGCTTCATGAACAAAGCACTGCAGAACTCATCGGGCGTGGATGAGTACACTGTAGCAGCGGCGCTGCTTCCCATGTCAACAATATTCTGCCGTAAGCTCTCTATGGGCGTGGTACAGTTTGCCTATACGGAAATACAGGACCATGTCATATGGAAGAATTTGCAGTTCTGGGAATCCACCTTCTTTCAGGATGTGCAGGCGCAAATCAAGGCACTGTATTTGTTGCAGCGTCGCCAAAAGGAACACAACAAAGAAGCCAACTCTGTGCTGGACGAGGTACCGCTGGAGGAGCCAACGGCTTTAGAAATAACCGCAGAACAGTTGCGCAAGAGTCCCACCATCGAGGAGGAGAAAAAGGCTGAGCTGGCCAAATCGGAAGAGTCTACGCTCTATAGCCAGGCCATACACTTTGCCAATCGCATGGTATCCCTGCTAATACCGCTCGACGTCAATGTGGATGCGGCCAGCAAGCCTAAGCTGGCCTTTCGGCTCGAAGAGAACCAGAGCGTTTCCAATAGGTATAATATACTAAAATAGATCGAGAAGAACACATTTTTTTTAAATGAACGAAATTTCTCTTTCAGTATTATGGGCTCGCATAGCCTGAGCGAACATTCCGATGAAGGTTTCGAGGAGAACGATGCCTCAGAGATAGGCGTTACTGTAGGCAAGACAATCTCCCGCTTCATTGATTGTGTTTGCACGGAAGGCGGCGTCACCTCAGAGCACATACGCAATCTGCACGACATGGTACCAGGCGTGGTGCACATGCATATTGAATCTCTGGAGCCAGTTTATCTCGAAGCCAAACGGCATCCGCATGTGCAGAAGCCGAAAATTCAAACGCCTTGCCTACTGCCCGGTGAGGAATTACCCAACGATCATTTGCGTTGCTTTCTCATGCCCGATGGACGAGAAGATGACACCCAGTGCTTGATACCCGCCGAGGGTGCGCTGTTCTTAACGAACTATCGCATCATTTTCAAGGGTTCGCCCTGTGATCCGCTCTTTTGCGAGCAGACAATTGTGCGTGCCTTTCCCATTGCCTCACTGCTCAAGGAAAAGAAGATATCGATGCTGTATTTGGCCCATTTGGATCAAACGCTGCCAGAGGGTTTGCAGCTGCGATCCAGCTGCTTTCAGCTGCTCAAGATTGCCTTCGACACAGAGGTTACGCTGGAACAAATTGAAACGTTTCGCAAAACACTAAATAAGGCGCGTCATCCATTTGATGAATTTGAGTATTTCGCATTTCAATCCTATGGTACTATGCTCCAAGGCGTTGTACCCCTAAAAACTAAGGAGAAGTACTCCACGCTCAAGGGTTTTGCAAAGAAAACGCTGCTACGCACGGCAAAGAAAGCTGGTTTCAAGCAAAAAGTCCAAACGAAACGTAAATTGATGCCGGAGTATGAGCTGGGCGGTGGCAGCGTCGATGCACTCGAAACTCACTCTATAGACGATGAGCTGGAGGATGGAGACGAGTTTGACACACAGCAGAACGAGACACTGCCACGTCTGCTAACGACCAAGGACATCGAGCGCATGCGCGAGCGTAGCTATGTGCGTGATTGGAAACGTCTCGGCTTTGATGCAGATGCACAGCTCGGATTTCGCATCAGTAATGCCAATGCCAACTATGCCACGTGTCGCACTTATCCGGCCATTATAGTAGCGCCTGTCCACTGCAGCGATGCGGTCATGACGCACTTGGGACGCTGCTTCAAGACTCAGCGGATACCCTTGCCCACGTGGCGGCACAACAATGGCTCGCTGCTCATACGCGGTGCTCAGCCCAATAGTAAATCCGTAATTGGCATGATTAAGAACACGACGGGGGCGAATACCATGACGCATAATGATGTCACTCATTATCCAGAGCAGGACAAATATTTAATGGCTCTGATCAATACGATGCCCGTACTGACGCCGCTCGACGCACTCAATCAGTATACGGATATGAATCTCTCGATAAACTCACTACTCGGACATGGCGAAGAGCATCAGTCGCTAACACCAGAGTTTATGCGCAAACAGCGATCCAATTTGGGTGTTGCTGATGGCAATAAAGTCAACGTCGCCGGCAACAAAGGTGGCACTATGAAAGGCAATGAAAGGACAGCAGCGGCGAATGCGTTTCGTAAGATGCGGCTCTATGCTTTGGGTCGGTGTGCACATGCCAGAGGTTAACTTTTCTAGCATCTATATAACATATTTTCGTATTTTTCTATACAGGTGAAAAGTCGCAAGCCAAATCGAATTTGAATGGTGATTTCTGTGCGGATTTTATACCCGTGGATTATCCGGATATACGGCAATCTCGATCAGCCTTCAAGAAACTGATACGTGCCTGCATGCCCTCGCATAATATTAGTGAAGCGGATTGCCAGAGCTTTGCCAAGATGGTTGAGCAATCAGATTGGCTGCAGCAAATCTCAACGCTGTTGCAGCTATCCGGTGCCGTTGTGGACCTCATCGATTTGCAGGAGAGCAGCGTCATGCTTTCACTGGAGGATGGCTCCGATGTGACCGCCCAGCTGTCAAGCATCGCACAACTGTGCCTTGATCCCTACTATCGCAGCATCGATGGCTTTCGTGTGCTGATCGAGAAGGAATGGCTGGCATTTGGACATCGTTTTGCCCATCGCAGCAATCTGAAACCATCGCATGCAAGCACAAATATTGCCTTTGCGCCCACATTTTTGCAGTTCCTGGATGTTGTCTATCAGCTGCAGCGACAGTTTCCCATGGCCTTTGAGTTCAATGATTTTTATTTGCGTTTCCTGGCCTATCATGTGGTATCGTGTCGATTTCGCACGTTTCTCTTTGACTGCGAGCTGGAGCGCTACGATTCCGGCATTGCATCCATGGAGGATAAACGCGGCTCACTAAGCACCAAGCATATATTTGGTGGTGGCGGTAGTGCTGCGAATGGTTCGGATGACGAGTGTCCGCTGGACATACGCAGTCCGCGCACTCCTAATCAGATGAATCGCATTGGACACTCCATTTTCGATTATATCGAGCGACAGCATAGCAAATCGCCAATTTTCTATAACTTTCTGTACTCCGCCAACAGAGATGTGGTGCTACGTCCGCAGAATAGCGTAGCTGCCTTAGATCTGTGGAGCTTTTATACCAACGAGGAGCTGGCACAGGGACCGCCATACGATCTGGAGGTGACCAATGTGGATGATGAAATCGACCTATCTGAGATCAAGGGCAAACGCATGGTCATTAGCGCCGGCTATGACAACATTGAGAAATGCAATCCCAATGCCTATGTCTGTCTGCTCAGTGAGGTGAAACAGGCGGAAACGGAACGTGGCCATCTGCCACAAAAGTGGCAGTTGGTGTGGAACAATATGGTGGTGCCACAAGCGGAGTCCATATCCCGTAAAACTTCAATGAACAGCATGCTGGTCCAGACGCATCAGCACAAACGCTCCACACTCGAAATCATAATGAAGGGCCGCCTTGCTGGGTATCAGGATAAGTTCTTTCATCCGCATCGCTTTGAGAAGCATCCCTATACGACGCCGACCAATTGCAATCATTGCACTAAGCTGCTCTGGGGACCTGTTGGCTATCGTTGCATGGACTGTGGCAACTCCTATCATGAAAAGTGTACGGAGCTCTCCATGAAGAACTGTACCAAATACAAGGCCATAGATGGTACCGTTGGACCGCCCAATGTCAACATATCCCAGGGTGATACCGCCAGCATTGCATCCAGTGCAGCGACCACCGCACGCACCTCCAGTCACCATTTTTATAACCAGTTCAGCAGCAATGTTGCCGAGAACCGAACGCACGAAGGGTACATATTTTTTACTGGTCCCTAATCTACATATATTTCTATTCATAATGTCATCCTATTCCCAGACATCTCTACAAACGTGGCGCTCTGCTGAAGGGCTGGAAACAACGTTGGTTCGTTCTGGACTCGATTAAACATCAGTTGCGCTATTATGATACATCCGATGATACAGCACCCAAGGGTATTATAGGTAACACTTCATATTGAAATTGCTAAAAATAATTGTTTTCATAACATGAAATCTTCATATTTCAGAACTGGCCGAGGTGCAGTCGGTAACTGCTGCACAGCCTGCACAAATTGGCACAAAACGCGTCGATGAAAAGGGTTTCTTTGATGTAAGTGCATTTATTACAATAACATCAAAATGATACAAATATCTAGGACTGAACTTAATTAGAATATTGATGATTAAGTGAAGAAATCATTTAGATAACTGCAAAAAGAGGATTCGAATTCGACTACACTTTTTGAATATAATTTTGTCTAAAACAAATTAATTAATGTAATTAAGTTGACAATAACTATGTCCTAACTTTAAATAATAGTAGCATTGATACTTTTAACCTTATAACCTAAATCTGATACATTTTCTGATAATTTCTTGCAGCTTAAAACCTCGAAGCGCACGTATAACTTCTATGCGATGAATGCGAACTTGGCACAGGAATGGACAGAAAAGCTGCAGGCTTGTTTGCAGTGAAACCAAAATTCATCAGCATCAGCAATATCAGCAGCAGATATCGTTTGTTATCCTGGCGATCTATTAAGTACTCCTACTCTCTGTGGCTTCTACATAGGCTTACGTTCTATGCGTGTTCTACTCCTTTTCCCTTTTCTATATATATATATATGTATAGATATATATATAGATATATATATATATATATAAATTATGCTGAATGTTTTGTTTTGTTGTAGAGCAATCCAATTTACGTTATTATTCTTACTGTATCCTACATATATATATATATTTTTTTTTTATTTTTATATGTGATAGAGTATTTATTTGTCAACGCGCGTATTACTCTGGATCTGTAGTAGCTCTGTGTGTATTATTTATAACCGAAATATTTTTACATATATAAGTTGAATTAGTGTCAAACGTTGTTTATTAACACTCGCATAATGCATAAATTACATGAATATTTAGCAACAATTAATGTAGGCGACAAAAGCTAAGCAAATTATATAGTAAAATGAAAAAGTAACTAAAATTAAAAAAAAACAAAATTACTCTAAATGTGCATATATAAAAAAGGATACTATAATATCATGTGATGATTATACGTATAATGCTGACAAGAATGAATGAACAATTGTAATGGAAATTTAAATGGAAAAGAAAGCCACGATAACAACTTTTTTACACACATTTATATATACAATATATATATATATATATAAATATCTATGTATTTGCTATATGTCTAAACTCTACATACATACATACATACTTATATAGTAAAAATACCAAAGATAATTCCACCTTTGTTGCGCAATTAAAATGCATTTCTTATTTTCTTCCTTTGAATTAAATTTAATTAATAAACGCCTTTCTTTATTTATACAATAAAATAATATACTATATATGTTATTTATATGTATATTATGTAATTTACTTGCAAATTCGTTTGTGGCTTACAAACTATATACATTTTTAAACAAATGCGTTTTGTATTATTATTGTTTTGTTTATTAATTTAACTTAGAGCTGCTCCACATGGCCTCATAGAAACGTCGTCCAGTAAACAATGTTGAGTATGAAGAACGAGAAGGGGAAGAAGAAGCGCGAGAATTTATCAATATAGATGGCGGTTGCATGGCCATGGCAGAAGGTATCATATTGTGGCTCTATTATGGACTCCCGATGATGATGCTGCAAGACACACTGCACGGTTTCAGTTTCAGCCAATTTGGGAAGTGATTGATCGATGTCGAAACTCACCTTCAGGTCATCCAGGTCTGTGATGTTCTCATCCGAATAACCCTTCATGGCCTTGGTAGCCACCGGTCCCATATAATTGTTAACCACAGCAAACTCCATGAGCGATAGAAATACGAACACCGAACAGGATGACATCCAGACATCAATTGCCTTGACATAGGACACCGGCGGCAGCGATTGTTGGGATTGTGTGTTCTGGGTGGCCAGCGTCAGCAGCGAGGTAACGCCCAGGGTAACACGGGCCGGTATTGCCTCTGGCTTAATCCAAAACGATATCCACGACATCACCACAATCAGAGCCGAGGGTATATAGGTGTGAAACAGGTGATAGCCCAGGCGTCGTCGTAAATTGAAGACTATAGCCAAGCAGGTGAAATTACCTGACAGAAAAGAGAAAGTCTTAGACTAAGAATACAGTCAATCGGAATACTACGCGGACATACCCGTTGAGTACTCGATGGTGCAATCGGTTGTATAGTTGTTTGATATGTCCAATTGTGGCAGCTCGATCTCAGCGTTCACCACCAGCGGATCGGTCATGTTCCAAATGAATACCAAATCCTCCACAGTGTGGGATACTACAAAAAAATTGTAGTATAGCAAAAATTTGCTTTCCTAGAAGAGCCGTCTACTTACAACTCTCTATCATCATGGAACAGATTTGTGTATCGTGTGGATAGGATTCGAATTTCATGGCACAGGACAGCACTAGCGTCAGCTTGGACATATAGAGCAGCGTCTTGTCGTGGTAGAGCCAAAGATAGTGATTGGGTATGCTCATCTCGTGGAATGTCACCTTTTTGGCATTCTTGAAGAAGCAATCGGGACGCCAAATGCTGTGCAGCCAATCCACATCCAAGATTCGATACTGTTCGCTCATGTTCTCCGGCAAACGCAGACGAGGATCGCGCCAGCTTTGTGCTAAAAAGATGTCCGTCACATAGGTCTGTGAAAGTTGACAAACAAAAGTTATAGAAACCTAAAATAGAGAACCTGAAAACTCATTACCATGGACTCCTCGTTGATCGAGTCCAGGGAGAGAACGGTGACATGGAAATAAACAACGGTCGGCTGGCCCAGCAGCTTGGGTGCACGATTCTTGTCATAGGTTTTAGATGGTATGGGCAAAATGTCTGGCAGCGATAGACTTGATTCATAATGAGATACCAATTCGGCACTCTCCGTATTGTTTCTGCGGGTAAACAACAAAAAAATAGAAACAACATTAATTTATTTTATTCATTCATGAAGTGAAATGAGTATATTGGTTTTGTGCAATGTCCATCTATCTGTCCGTCCGTCTGTCCGTATGAACGCAAACTATTTCGTCGCTATTGAAGCTAGAGACTTGAAATTTGGAATGTTTACTCGAGTTGACAACCCAAATCGGATAAAACTGTATCATCTATATGTAACTACTAAATTACTGATGCCATATATACCAATTGGGGGCATGGCAAATTGGAAAATGGTAGCGTTCTGATCGTGAGTATTTTGCAGTCAGTAGCGCCCGACTGCAACGTTCTTACTTATTTAGGTTATGTTAATATTCGCAACATAGGCTATGGATGTTATGGGTCATAGCAGTGATTTATATCAAGATACCACCTTGACGCTCTCGTTACCGTTATTATACGACTAAGCAAAAGTGAACAGCATACTAGATTATTTTTCTGATTGAGGTTATGTTGCAGCCTTGTCTGATGCAATAAATTGTACTTAATTCAAAACTTTAAACTTTTACCTGTAACCATGAACACAATCACATAATTGAATTGATTTTTCTAGTATGTGCATATAGATTGCAATTGCAACCAGGAAATTATGCTGCTTCAATTGTCTAAATATGTTTGGCATTTGCATTTTGAACACACGCCGTTTGGTTTGGTTTTTTTTTTTTTGTTTTTGTTTTCGTTTCTTTCCAGTAAAAATTGTATTTAAAATAACTGCTATTTACTACATTTATTTATATTGCATAGCTTTGCGCGTTTTCACGTGTTGTTTTTTGTGTTTATATTTCAGTTTCATAGCTTTACGGCACATTGTTCTGGTGTGGTTGACATTTTTCGATTGAGCAACAGAACTGAAACATTTTTATTTTAGCTCGATTGACGCATTCAAATGATATTTATTGGATTATTTAATAAATGCAAGCCGATTTTTTGTTCGTTCCTTCCGTTTATACGGCAAAGAGGTAACCAAAAATAAATATAAAAGAGTTATATACACGTTTGCCGTGCGCTGCTCAAGGCGTGATAAATTTAATTTCTATGGTTTCATTCGTTTTCATTGTCATTCCTCTCTTTGCTATTGTACTTTTCAAAAATGACATGCCTAAGCTATGTGCAAAACAAATACACAAATGGAATGCGTATTTGAAGAAGCCGCAATACATATACTCTTCATTCGTCATGCCTAGCACAAAATAAACTAGCTCTGAGCTCAGTTTTTGGTCTGGCGTCAAACGTTTCCACAAATTCAATATGCCCGCTGTTAACTAGAATATGCGTAATGCCTGACATATAATTGATATAATCTGCGTATGCGTATTTACCAATGCAGAACAAACACGTTCACACAAAAAAAAATAGAAAATTAAACCTACAAATGTATGTGCTGCTTTAATTTAAATTCAAATAACGTTCGAAGCTGCGCGCCAAAGATATACACCTGTTGTTAACAGTTGAGCGTTACCAGATGTATGCACAACTACGCACAGCTGTGCGCAGTAGTTGCCCATAAGGTGTGCTTTTCAACTTGCTGGCAACGTTGTGTTTTTTATGATAATTATTGATTTGTTTTACTTGTGCGTGTGTACTTGTTATTTTAAAATGTAACTATAAAACAGTTGAAACACAAATATATTATAAAATCGAAGCTATTTAATTTATTAACAGTGCCGGGCACAAGTTTAGCATGGAATTGTCGCAACAAACTGAAGGTTGGTTCCTAAAAAGGGGCCGTTAAAATTTTGCGGGTGTTGAGTTGGGGCTGTTTTGTTGGGTGCGCTAAAAAGGCGAGCAGGAGGCGGGGTCGTGGGGTCATCCGTGTACTCCTTTGTTGCACAGTGACGTGATGTGACTGCGGCGCAGTGTGCAATCGGTATTGATATTGATTACTTGCCAGAAAACCAAGATACCGAAAAAGAGCACGAAACTAAAGGAGAAAATAACTAATATAATAATTTATGAATATATAAGTATATATTGCAAATTTCAAATTGTTTTTTTTTGTGTTTTCTTATTATCATTAAAGAGCGATACGAATTGGCATAAAACCAATAGGCAAATTCTCGTTAAAAAGTATTGTTATACAAAAAGGTGATTTATAATTTAATCAGCAGAGACGCTAGTCGAGACATATGCATACGATGTCGTAATGGAGTCACCGCTATACCCCAAGGTCAACAACAATCTGAGCGCCAAGGTCTCGCCCAGCGCCGGCTTTGACAAGATGAGCTCGAGTATGAATACCAGCTGTAGCTTAGAGGAGGACACAACACCCAGTGATTCGGGCGTCCAAATGCTGGATAGCGAGAATAGCGACGTTATGCTGGAATCTCTCTGCTCTCAGTCGGGCTTGGAGTTCGAGGAGCCAGTGAAGACACAGATTTCGGCTATCAGTCAACCTGTCGATGGAAATTCAAATGTTGCTGCCGAAGAGAGTATGACAGCCAGCGCCTGTTCGACCTTTGACACCGCTGAAAAGATCGTGTACAGGCGCAAGGTGCACAAAGCTTCATCTACGCCCAAGGCGCCCAAAAAGCGTGTCTCATTTCACGAAGACATCTTAAAGAATACACGCACCGACAACATACACATAGAGCATGGCTTTATCACGTACAAAAACGGACGCAAATTAGCCGTAGTGGGCGGCAATTCAGCAGGCGTGGCTGGTGCTGCTGGTCGCTATTCCTGGTGCCCCGAACGAGAGCGCGTACAGGCGCCCACAGAGCTGAGTGCTGCTGGCCGGGATACAGGAGAACGGGAAGCCGGCAACGATGTTATGGGTCACAATCGTCGTCTGGTCTATCGCAATGCCTGCTCAGATGTTCTAGACTATGGCAACACGGATATCTATGACACTAACGAGCCAGTTGGGCTGCAATATGACAATTCCGGTGTGTTTGAGTATGGGCCCAGCGCAGCGGATACTAATCGCCGGGATGATCGTTTGCTTTATCGCTGCGCCTGCAGCAGCTCCAATTCGAGCCTGGACTCGGAGGAACAGGACAAGAACTCTAACAGCAATTCTAATACCAATCGCAAACAATATGAGCAGGCCAAGAGCAGCTCCTGCGATTGCATTGGCATGAGCAATGCCAACAATAACTTAATTGGTGAGTCTTCTACTCAAGCCTTTTCTCTCTCTCTGTCTTATATATGTAACATCTTATATTTACTATTTTCGATAAAAACCCAGGCGAGAATTGTTACTACTCAGAGCCAAATATTGGGGATGCCGGCAGTCCCAAACAGAAGTCCGTATGGAACAAGGAGAAGAAGCCCAAGTCGAGCTGCCTGAAGAAAACGAAACGTCACACAAATATTATTCACGAGCAGGATCTCAATGAGCGCGTCAAGAAGTTCAATGTGCACGACATTAAACATCAGTTGCTCGACAATAGCAGCAAAATGATATTCGGCTCGTTGAAGAGCATCTTCACGATGCCGCTGCCCGAACGTGGTGTGCCCGAGGGCTCTGAGGATTTGCAGTCGGTGGTTGAGTGCGTGCCAGAGCTGGAGCAAACGCCCGAGCACAAGCCCAAGTCATATGCGCAATGCGAATCGCCCGATTCACCGCCGGTCAAATCCAAACCATTTCTCAGCAAGAGTCTGGATGGCAATAAGCAGACGCAGTGTGTCAAGAAATTCGTGCACAATGTTGACGAGCAGCTGCGACGTAAAAATGACGAGCAAAACAGCTCAGCAGAAGCGTCACCCCTAGAGCAGCCACATGTGCTGCGGCGCCAAGATGAATTCGATAACGAACCGGTCGTCGCGGCACCAATAGTTACCAGCACACAGAGCGAATTCCGCAGCAAGTTTATCATCAACTGTGAGAGCACAGTCTTTGAACATACAGGTGTCTCCTACGAGACGAGCTTGCCGCAACAGCAGTCGCAGCTACAGTTAACACCCATGTCGGCAACACAACACAGCAGCGTGGCCAGTCTATTGGAGCGGGACACACCGATTGCACAGCCAGCGAGTCAGCTGCGCAGTTCGTTTATGGGTGCACCCATAGCTAAGACATTTAGCAACTTCTTTCGCAGTCTCAAGGAAAACTCCGGCAGCTCGGCTGCAGTGGACAAGCAGCAGGATCTAAAGCAGAAGGTCGAACAGCAGCAGCAACAACTTGCAGCCACAGATAGTTACCTTGGTAAGGCATATGAAGAATTTGTAGTCAATTCTATTTAACTGAAATCAAATCTCTTTCTTTCACTTAGCTTCAAAAATGTCTAAAACGCCGCAGCAGTCGCATCAGCAGCAGCAGCAGCAACAGCATCAGCTCTTCACCACCAAGATGCCCACAACCCAATCCTCATCCACCATATCCGAGCTTAGCTCAATTAGCAACAACACCAACAGTAACTCCGCATCATGCACCAAACCACAAACCCCAAACAATGTCCATGTCTTGATGTTGGGCAACATGGAGCGCCAGTCGCGTCATTTGCCATCGCCCTTAAAGAAGCGCAGCGGACAGCCGCCACGCTATGGTGAGCCGGTTCAGCAACAGCAGCCGATGCACAGTCGCAGCCTGCACAGTCCGAGTAGCTATTTGAGCAGTGGAAGAAGTGGTATGGCAGCTGGTGAGAGTGGACGTGACTCGAAGAACACCATACTCAGTGAGGAGTTTGATGATATATTGACCATAACCACTACCACTGATACGACCAATGAGCGACCTTCCACAGAGAGCGATCTCGTTATTGTAGACTACAATGACGTGGACTATGCGCAGCTATTGAAACCGCCTGTGCCGGCAGTCAAAACCTCGCTGATCAATCGTTTTCTGCGTAATGTGACCCAGAAGAAAATACTAGAGTCGTCCATACGAAAAAATGATTTCTTTGCGGACAAACTGCGCAGCGAGCATAAGCACCTTGGTTCTAATCTCTATGTGCGCGGCGTGCGGCCCAAGAATTATGAACTAATCGACGATTTGAATGCCGAGATTGCCATGGAGATTGAAATGTCAGGCGCCAATTCGCCGCGACGCGAACTGGCTGTGGGCATGGATCTGGATTTGCCGGGAGATGTCTCCCGTTTCGAACTGGGCATTGGCGAAATATCCATTGATATATTTAATGGCAAGCATTTGCCTATGCTACGTGAGCCCAATGAGCAGCTGTTGAAGGTAAGGGAAATGATGTATATTCCTGATCAGCATTAGCATTTAAGTCGAATCATGTCTGTCCGTCTGTACAAATGCATCGAGGTCAGTGAGCATTAGAGCTCGAGACATTCAATTTGTAAGTTTAATAAATGGTTAATTTATACAAAAATCTATGAGTGCCAAATAGGTATTTATAGTCAATAGATAGCTGTAAAGGGTATCTGCTAGTCACTATTAACTAAGTTACTTTTGTTATACTTAACTTGCCTCTGCAGGTCTTCAAGCTGTATACTGGTTACAGTCGCGAGGGCTTTATGACGCCGGTCTTGGTGCTGCTCACGGATAAAACGCTTTATGTGACAGATCTGGTGCGGAATTGCTTGTGTGCAAAGTTTGTGCTCGCCTACAAGGATCTAGATGTCATATTGGTAAGCTGCAATACAGAAGCCAACAGTTGAATATACATATATATATTATACTATATCATATCTAATAAATGATCTGCTGAAACACAGATGGGCCCCTTCGGTAATACGGTGCTACTTAGCAACAGTATGCGGGATATGCAGCAGGTGCTGCTGGCGGGTGGACCCTATCCAGCCGATGCACTGGTTGCCAATCTGGAGCTGTGTGCACGACGTAGCGGATCAACATTGCCCGCTGTGGGACAATTGACGCTGGAGCATCTGGCGCCGTTGCAGGATTTTGTTCGTGCAAACAGCTGCGTGGGCAAAGATGAGCGCTGGATGTTCTATGCAGTAGTTAATATGCCAGCAGGCGGTGCCCTGGGCATGGGCTTGGATGGTGAACAGGAACCGTTGGGGCCGCACATCAAGGGCTTTCTCATGCATCGACGGGTGCGAGAAACGGCCACAGTGCACGCAGCGGCCAAGATAAGCTGGCAGCCGGGTTACTTTTTGCTAAAGTAAGCTATAGCTCTACAATTATTACTTGATATATAATTAGTATGCTTAATATTGCAGAGCTGGTGTGCTGTACATGTTCCATGATTCCACTCAAAAGTTGCCCAGCTGGGCCATGGCCCTGGCCGAATGTCAGGGCGCAAGACGTGCTGTCAAATCCGCGCGTCCCCATTGCTTTGAGATTATGCTTAAAGGCGAATTACTGCAAATGGCTGCACCGGATGAGTATGTGGCTTCCGAGTGGCTGCAGGCGCTGCTGCAGTCAGCAAGTGGTGTAAGTTATTAAAGCCATCAAACATCTAGCATCATTTGATGTCGAATTCTATCTTACTGACAGCTCTTTGAGCTGCAGGAGCGTCACAAGGCGTTGGGCTGCACTTTGATCGTCACCCAGAATCATTTGATTACGCTACGTGAGGATTTTGCCTCGCCATTGCGTCAGTTGAACATCCATTCGGAGACACCGCCAGCTGCGGCGGAGCAGAAGCAACTGCTGCGCGACGAGGAAATGTTATGCATCTTTGAAACTAGCAGCTTGGTGAGTTCACATTTGTGCTATTAAATCAGCTCTTCTTACGATATCTCTGCCTATCCTTAGCTGAGCTCCACAATGAGCACGCCGACACGTGGCACACAACAGTCCTGTTCCTCGCTTAACTCTACGCCCACCAAGCAATCGCTGGATGCATCCAAAGCTGCACCAAAAGGACAATCGCATAGCATGAGCAGTGTCTACGGCAAAAATTCGGGCTTGGAAATACTCACCTGTGCTGACATCAAAGCAATGACAGGCATTAAAATACCCTCGCATAGTGAGACCTGGTGGTGCATATTGGAGTTCTCCTGTCAGGAGGCGCCGCTAGAGTGTCTAGATGATTTGGTTATATTCTTCGCAAGTAGCATGGAAATGCAACGCTTCTTACGGCTGCTCGAGCAGCTATGGCAGGCCAAAAATGTGCGTAATTGACAATTGCATTAATTTTAAACGATATAATAATCATATTGTGTTTCATTGAAACAGAATGATCTCTTCCCTATAACTATATTGGACGATGATGAAACGCTCGCTGAGCAGTGCACAATGTTATATTTGGACATAAATCGCGCTTGGGAGCCGCTATTATCGGCTGCACTGGGTTATCCGCTATAAATCGCGCAACTATACACATTTATTCTATCCATATAACAACAATTTTGCTAGATCTGCGCAAATAGTACTCAATGCTTAAAAATTGTAATACTCGAGCATATTTGCTGAAAAAAAACAACAAACAAATATTAGCAATTATATATGCTCTCTACTTACATATATATCTCTCTTACTATTTATATATTCAAACCCGATATTCATATACCTTGTATTATGATTTGTAATGTGAACATTCGCTTAAACAATTCATTCATTTGCGCTGTTATTTACATCTATAGATAATGTTTTGTGTGATATTAACTTTTAAGTTGCCAATTGACACGTTTATTTTGGGTTTACAAAAGTTCTCTTTATTTAACTTTACATTTTGTTAATTTTGTTATTGTTATTTTTTATACAAACACCGTGTAGAAATATGCACAAAAAACCCCAAGGCTTTACAATGTGTAAACTATATTTTGATAACTAATCATAATAATAATAATATACAATATTTTGTAAACATTCGTTAGGAACAACCAAGACAGAAACCAAACCGTTAGCAAATCATTGATCATTTCAATATATTTATATATATACTCTAGCTAAAAGATATTATACGTAAAATATTCTATATATACTATTTGTACGGCAATTGTATGTCAGGACGTTATTTTTTTGGTGCATATTAAAAGGAAGGGACATAGAATGACATTGAAAGTATTTACTTACATATAGTAACCTCTCGATATACAAATATATTTATATCGTAAAATGCGCTAATGCGTATACGTATTATAATAATTATATGATGTTTTCATACGGCACAAACTCAAATGCCTTAAGTTTAAGTTTTTATGTAGAGTAATTACCAAATAGTAGTTCGTCTCTTTAATTTGCCAAATATGTTATACAACCGGAAAATATATGATTGTAAGCAATCAGGTTCTTTAAAAATGCTTAAATGGGGATTTTCAACAATGATGCCCCAACTCCAAAAATAATTTGCTTTTGCAATTTTCAATTAGCAAGGCTTAAAGACCATACCCCCCACATAATATCTCAACCCGGAGAACTGTATGAAAACATCAGATAAAAGCTCATAATAATTAATAAAATTGATTAAACACAATAGTGAGGTGATATTTTTTTAATTTTAACACTAAGCTCCCTGATTGATGACTTCCCCTGGCATATTCAACAAGAGCAGGGCTTGCTGGAGCTCTCCTGCCATATCACATAAAAAGGAGCAAAGATAATCATATTAACAGCTCTTTAGAATGCAGAAAACTAATGTGGAAGTGGCAGACAAGCACATACATACATATATACATATGTATGTGTGTGTATGTATGTACATGCATGCAAGTATATAATGTACAGACAGAATCGATGATGACATGGGCTGTGTCTGTGATTAATAGATGGAGGTCTCAACCAGCAGCATGAGAAGATGCTTATGTACATACATATGTATGTATGTATGTATCTACATAACATATTGTATGTACGTTCATGTATGCGTAAAAACAAATAGGCAAACATACTTGCAACTGTTCTACTGTGCCTTCAAATGAGTTATAATTATAATATACATAGCTAATAATTAAAGCACCTAATAAAAACATTAGGCACATCTTCACATACTCACACACTCATGCACACACACATTTGTACATTTGGCCGTGGAGTAAACTCATAATTGGAAAATGTGCATGGAAATTAAAGATAAACACACATGTAACAATAAGAGCTCTGAGAGAGATGCAGCCTAAACAAAGGCATTGCATTGAAAGAGACACCAACGACAACAACAACAACAACAAGAGCAAATAGAAGAGGGCAAGAGAAGCGCAAGAGATTGAACGAATATGAGTTAAAAAGAACGCATGGAAAGTCAAAAACTCCAACCCTCATAATAAGTCAACGAATAGAAGGCCAGAGCAGGAGGAAAAAGAACAACAACAGCAACAACAGAGAGGAATACAAAAGAAGGAAAACGCTTCAGCGACTTTAGAGTCTATGCGGTTATTTGTTGCGCTGCAAACCAGTTTATTGGGAAGCATGCTTAATACATTTCAAAGCTAAGAGAAAAAAAACTTCTAAAGATTACACATTTTAGTTCTATATGCCATTTGATTTTATATTCTCTATTTCTGCTCTTGTTTGCGCTTTATGGCGTATATCTGGTGCGGTGTAGGGCATCGACACAATAATACAACACTTGCATGCCAGGCACAGGCACAGCCACAGCCACAGGCACAAAAACAAATGCATGTGAGAGTGCTGCTGGTTGAGAGGTTGCTGCTTCTGCGAGCAGCGGCTACTGCTCTCTTATTAGAGCGTCCCGTCCTCGCACACACGCATACAGACAAGTGCTTATGCTGATGCTGCACTCACTTTCATTAACACAAGTCCCAAAGGCAGCGCCGGCAGAATTAAATGCAGCGACTGCGACTGCGACGCGCCCGAGAATGGTGCTGTGCGTTTCTAGACATCCCAAAACATACATACATACATACACAAGCACATAAACGTACGTATGCAGCTACATACATACATACGTTAATGCTTACATATAGACGCGTGTATAAACAAACATTTATGCATATGTATGTATGTATGTATGTATATACAAGCACATAGTACATATATAAATGCACTGGCCGTTCGTTGCGGCTGCGACGGCCAGGCCACACAACCCCAAAAGTTGGAAAACAAAATAAAAATACGACGACCAGGCACGCTGTTTGTGAGTTTTCTGGTTAGCGATAGTCGACTTCTGAATGTCCTGTATTTGTAGAATTCGTTAGAGTCTGACATTTTATATTTGGTTTAATTAGTTTAATATTCTGTGTTGATCACTTAAATAAAGATATCATGTTTAGGTTGAATTTTTTAATTTAAAAGCACTTAAAAGAAAATTTGATTTGATATTTATTTCAATTCAGTTTTTATATGATTTTAGATTGTAGTTGATATCATTTATAAAAACTTTGATTCTATAACATTTTTATTTTGTAGCTAATCAAGTGTAGGGCATATTTGTTGTCATATGACCAGCCAAAAACGCAGTGTAAAGAATGTACAAATAAACGCACATTTTCCAGAGAAGTAGAAAAACTTCCACCCTCAACGCAGCACACACAAGCACCGTACACACATGCACACACACAAACATACATATGTACGTATGTACACACATATTAGCGAACTAATACAAAAAAAGAGAGCTGCGCTGTCACTGTCATTTGTCCATTGCGTCGCTGTGCCGCTGGCGTCTGTGTTTCTGTTTCTGTTTCTCTGTCTCTGGCTCAGTCGAAGTCGCAGTCGCAGTCGCTGCCTGCGCCTGATTGCCGTTGCCTGCCCCAGTGTTTCCGCTTTCTTTCGTTGTAATGTTACTTTTAGTTTGATGTCGGAGCCTCGACGAGCCGGTTGTAAGCGTGACTTTCGTTTAATTCTACTTTATTATTGTTGTTGTTCGACGTCGACGTCGTCGTCGTCGCGCTCGACGCTGCCTCGTGTGTGATTGTGTGTGTGTGTGCGAGTCTACTGGTGTTGTGTGTTTTGTCTCTGTGTGTGTTTAGTTTAAGCGAAATTGAAAGTTGTACATTTGCTACCCCCAAAAAGCAAAGCGCTGCATACAATCGCGCGCTCATACAAACGTGTGTGTACGCGAGTGTGAGTGTGTGTGTGTGTTTGTGTGTGTTCCTCGCCACGCCACACCAACCAAAAACCAACCCCCACCAACAAGAGTAGCAACAACAAAAATAACAACAACATCATCAGCAGCTACAACAACAAATCCAGCCAAGTAGCACCACCCACTGCTAAAAAGCGCCGCACAGTCATCGTCATCGTCATCGCCCATCGCCCATCGCCTGTTTCTGCTTCTCTAATTCGATCGTATTTCAGTTGTTCAGGCTCGACGCAACGTTTATGTTACAGTCACAGTTGTTGTTAGTGTTGGTTAGTGCAATTTGAAAACAAACAACAAAAAAGCGAAAGTGTTACACAAGCCCCAAAATCAAATAACGGCCAGGGAGTAATCTCCACAAATAAAAAGAAACAAAAGGCAGCAATTACACACAGGCACCGCAGCTCCTGCCTGTGTGTGTGTGCGTGAGTTTGCGGCCTGTGCGTGTGTGTGCGAAGCCCCGTTAACAACATAAAATTGTCATGATGAATTTCTCCGCGTTCGGCGGCCCCTTCTCTGGCATTCATCAGTTTGCTGCTAAATTTGATGCACAAACACCGGGTGCATTTGGTACGCCGCCGGTGAACGCTGCAGCCGCTGCAGCGGGCAGCGATAATCATGTGCAGCGCTATCAGACCAATGGCAATCATTTCAATCAGAATGTGCCCAACGGTAAGTGCATGCATTCATACATATTGATATACTTATACATATACATATACATGTCCATATATAAGACAATTACACATATGCAGTATTCTATATATACACATGCATGTAAATAGACACATGTGTGTGCATGTGTGTATTCAACATAATCACTAAAAATTTATTTTATTTTTATCGATTTATTTTCGCCTGCTGCTGCTGCTGCCGCTGCCGACGTCGCTGTCGTTCGAGTCGCCAGCGACGCGACGACTGGCGTCAGCAGCAGCAGCAACAACAACAACAACAACAGCAGCAACAGCAACACAAGTAGCGGCAGCGATTTGCTTTTCCCTATCCCATCCACTACAATTCGCCGTTTGAGGTCTTATGAACATGTGTAACTAGCACAACATTCATGTTTTGATTGTGAAGAAGAAGAGCGTTGAGGATCAACTTGAAGAATATCAGAAGAAGAAAAAAAGCCAACAACTGCGCATGTATAAGAGCATTAAATGTTTGCATTGGCTCTGGTTTCGCTGTGCGCAGCATACGACATGCCATTGGTTAGACAGAGAGAGCAAGTAAACAACAACTCAGCCGCTTAGTGATTCGTTTGTTGTTCACAGAACTAGTTCGTATTGAAAGAAAATGCATTATAGCCATGTTGCGCTTAAAGGAGAGTTGCCACCTGTCAGAAAACGGGTTTTTATTTAAAAATAAAACCTAAATAATCTGAAATTCAGACTTAAGATTCTTCTCTTAGTAAACAAACAGTTTTTAGTGATATATTTTCTTAATAATCGATTGATCTACGTATGCTAATTATTAGTTTTTTAAATGTTAATCAGATATATTAAAATGTTTAGATTGGGTTAAAATCTAGCAAACAAAAATGAATATATAAAAAAATATATATATACATGTTTATATATATGTATTTAGGATATGCAACCCTATAAATATAAAATATAAGAGAATTATTATAACTCTACGTAATATTTTATAGAATAAATTATATACGAATCTTCCCAGGCATATAATTTTACATGCTAATTTTGCGAATCTGTGAAATTATTATAATTATTTTATTCTATAATGCAAAACTTACACAAACGCTAAATTTTGATGTGCTTTTTAACAGCCTAACTAACAAATGCTAAATCCCAGCCCTAAAGCCACATCCTCTTCTGTGATATTCTACAATTTGTAGTGGAGCGAAGCGGGTGCGCCTGTCAACATAACCGAATCTAACGATTTTTCGTTGTTGTTGTTCCTGTTTTTTCCTTCGCTTGCGCTATGTTTTGAGTCATTACCACCCACCCCCATTTGGCAATACGTATACGTGTGTGTGTGTGGTGTGTGTGTGTGTGTGTAAGTGTGTGCGTGCCCGCTACTGCTGCCAGTTTTTCTCGCTCTTGTTGATGTTTCTGTTGTTGTTGTTGCTTAGCTTCGCTTGAAAATGCAATGAACTCAAATAACTTTTGAATTTGCTGCATTTTACTTTGTATAGCCCCGGGGTGGGTTTTACTGTTGTTAGCTACTCAACACACACACACGCAATTAAACGGGGGAGTTTGAGCATATGTATGGGTGTGTGCGTGTATGCGTGCGCAGTTTTCAACCCCAACCCTCGTTTGTAAGCGGGCAGCGTCGCTGCCTTTTTAATTGCACTGACTTCCTTTTGGCCAAGCTGCAACACTTTGTGGCAGGGTGAATGCCAGCCCAACCCCTAAAATGCAACGCAACGCCTTTTACATAAGCAGCTCGCATTGTACTCACAAATCGTCCAGATAAAGTTTCTATCAACTCGTCTGCAAACTCAACTGAATCTTGTTTTATTTGATTTATTTTAATCAGAAACCATTGAATCCATTTGCCTTGGAGATTATTAGCATTGATGTGTGGCACCAAAAAATCACGAATCATAAGCCGATAACGCTCTCCATTGACGGAGATGTTGGCTCCAGTGTCGGTTTTTAAGACATATGGGAAGATGACGCCTCCAGCATGCAAACCACACCAAACAGTAATTTTTTGTGGATGCAATGGTGCCTCAAGAGTCTCATGTGGATTGTTCTCAGTCCAAAACCGACAATTGTGTTTGTTTACCTAGCCCTTCAACCAGAAATGAGCCTCATCGCTGAAGATGATTTCACGGTAAAATTCCGGTTCGATTTGGAGGTTTTCTTCTGCCCATTCAACATAATCCAATGGCTTCAATTCTTGCACTAGTTGGATCTTATATGGATGTAAACCAAGATAGTGGTAGTGGACGGACAGAGGCTAAGTTGAATCGATAAATTTGGGTCTTTCGTCACACTCTCGTCTACAGCGGCGATGGCTTGCTCAGTACGGACGGTTCGGGCTCCTGTTGGATGAATATAATCCAAAACAGTAAATGTAGTCATAAATCGATCCATAGTATTGCGTATGAGCTGCTCAGATGGACCATTATGCGCACCGTAATATGGCCGAAGAGCTCTATAAGTTTGGCGAACAGAGCGCGATATTTTGGAAGTAAATTTCCACTATTTGTAAACGTTGTTCAGGCGTAAGTCTGTTCATGGTGATTTGCCAAAGTATACTGAACAAAAAAGTCTAAGACAGTTGCCTGAAATAACAGCTGGTTTCACAGTTATCTCTATCGAAAGTTCTATACCTCTAAAAAAAACACCCGATATATGCTACATATGATTCAACATCCAAGCACATCAGCTGTTTCAATGGAATCTTTATCCTCAATCATTGGCTTATCCAAGCTTATGTCCTATTTAAGTGATTTTTGATCTGCTTCTAATATTTTTCATTTTTATAATATATATATATAATATTTTATCTATTATCCAATTTGGTTCAGAAGTTCATTATATATTTTAGTTGATTATATATTTCTTTCATCAGTTTGTTGTGGGCTTTACATACAGCTGTGGTCAGAAAAATAGTAGTGCGACAAAAATGTTTTGTGATAAACATAATTTTTTGAAAAGAATTTGAAACGAGTATTAAAATTCTATATTCATATCTATGTACATATATATATATATTCAAATTGTTTTAAAAATTGTATGTTACTCACAACATTTGGCTGTTCAACATTTCAGTCGCACTACTATTTCTCTGACCACAGCTGTATGCTGTATTGTTAAGTTCTTCAATAGAATCTTTATGTTGTTATGTTGCTCAACAGGTTACTTGAGGCGCATTGCAGCTCAACTTGAATAATCATCATTTTAGTCGCAAATTGTTGACTAGTTCACAGTTGAGGAGCTCAAATTGACTATTTATTTTCTATAACTGCTTCGCAACTGCGTAGTTGTAGACTGCGCTGATTTTCTATCTCTGCCCATCATTTGCTCTGCCCACCCTCTTTGATTATTGCCCCGGCGCTGTTATATTAATTATAATTAGTTGCATTCACTTGCATAATTAGTTGCTCATTCCACGCTTTATTTTCATTTTTAAACGCATTTCGCCCCCAGTTGCAATGCTTCAAAGAACCCAAAACTCAAACCTGAACACCTCAAACTCGAATTCGAATTCGAATACGAACTCAAACTCAAACTCGAACTCGAACGTTCATATGCGATGCCATTTGCCACTGTTTTCTATAGTTCATTGATCCCAGCTTTTTTAGCTCTACGCATTACATTTCCCATTTCCAGTTTAGCGTTTTATTTTATTTCATTTTGGTTTTTCATTTTCATTTTATTTATTTCTTCTTTTTTTTACCTGCAACAACGGGAAAATGTGTCTATGCGTGTGTCTGGGTTGTGTACGGGTGTGTGGCTCTTTTATCTATCTATGCGTGAGTGGCTCAGTGTGAGTGTGTGCGACTGTGGCTGCAGTTGGCCCATGCAGGTAGACCGCTGTCACAACGACCTCTACCCGCTCTTCCTCTGCTCATCCAGCTACCACATTTTCGTGTCGCTTATTAGCTAGCTTATCAACAACAACAACAACAATAAGAGTTCAGTTTTTTTTTGGATATAGATAAAGCTGACGATAGCATTTCTTGTTTCATAAATCATCTGAGATATCGACTCACAGCAAACAATCTTTGATTTGTTCAATTCTTTTTTATTTGTGCTGATATTATCTTATTATGAGAGAGAAAACTGCTTTAAGAAAACATTCAAACATTTCTAGGTGTTTATAGTTAAGGAATTTATATATATATCTCCTATTTATATTTATACTAAATTAATTATTAAATATTTCTTAAATATGGGTATTACAAAATAAATAATTCCATAAATTATTATCTTATCCGAATAACTTTATACAGTAAAGCTTCAATACAACTATCTATTGTATTTTGCTGACTATTGCAAACGCAGTTTTTTTATTTTTGAATATTAAAAAACTTAAAAAGATTTTACTGTTCGAGCTACTGCGTGTTCAGTTTAGGGAGTCTATACTGCAACAACAAGGAACTAATGCGTGTCTAGCTTAGGGAGTCCATACTGTAGCAACATTAAAGTACTGCAAATATACAAAAATTACCTGTTCAACGCATAGATTTTGTTTCGAAGAGAATCATCGAATGATATTACATAAGAATTTAGCGGTTAGCCAGTTTACCATTTCCACTTTTCACTCTATTAATATGGTTAGATAAACCTAAGACTTAGACCCCAAGCTATTTACGACTTTTAGCTAGTTCCTTCCCAAAGCTAATTAAGCCAAAACATTCAAACAAAGTTCGAATCTCTAAAATCTCTTACTTAACAATTTATTGAGATTTTTGGAAAAAAGTCAAAATTTATTTAAAATATTAAATAATTATGTTAAGTTCATATTTGTATACAAATTTGCATTACTTTTATTAGTTTATCTTGTAAGTACTTAAAATATGGTTTGCTTTCCTTAAGCTGTCCGTATGACAACATTAGCTTTTATTTGCGCTTAAATTTCTTCCAAGTTCAAGCACCTGATGTAAATATTTGTTTACTTTCTTCTTTTTTTTTGGGCGCAATTTACATAATTCATCAGACCCTGGGGCAACTCTTTAAGTGAATATAAAAAATGCAAGATAAATAAAGGATATTCTTTGGAAAAATAAAAAAAAAACACACAAAAAAGCAAAGGGGATACGAAAAAAAGTAAATAAAAGAAATCATTTGTGGCTCATTGATTTTTCCGTTTAAACGATGACAAAGCGACGGGGTGGTTAGAGGGATGAGTAGAAAAATATAGAAAATGCTGAGAGAGTGAGAGTGGGAGAGTGGGAGAGCGTCAGCTAGGGGTTGGGTGGTTGAAAATTAGCCATGTGCTTAGGCTGCATAGAATACAAATCTATTAATATGATCATTATTATAACACGATCCGTATGTCTAGCAGGTAATTCTATATGTCATGCAAATGACCAGCCGGATGAATGTATGTGATAATATTGCGGTTTGTCAAAAGGGTCGCAACCCCCCATAAATTATTTGCACTTATGTACATATTTCTATGTGTACATAACAGAGGATGTGTGTCTGTGTGTGTGTGTGTGTGTGTGTGTAAGAGAGGGAGTGTGAGTGCGAGTGTGAGCGTCTGCTGGCTGGGCTTACACCCCCACGAGGCAAGCAGCGCCTGGCGCTATGCAACACTAAAAATGCGCGTGCTTATAAGTCTGTCTGACTTTAGGTGTACATATGTATATGTACATAAGTACATACAGTGAAAGCTCTATACAATGTACATCTACAGAATAGAACATAACTATATAGACTGTATATTTATATATAAAGGTGTAAATGAAAATTGAATTAAAGCAATAAAAGAAAAACATTCTGAGTTCAAAATCAAAACCAAAAAAAGGCAGAAAATTCTCATTCCACGAAATAGTTCTTAACAATTAGCTCGTTATTAGAGCTTTCACTGTATATACATTGCTACATATGTGGAGTTAATATATACGAGCACAATGAGTGTGCATGTAATTGAGTTAGATCCATCCCTTGCCACTGTCTTACCCCCAAAGCCGCTCGAAAAAGCAGGCAACTGTAAAACAATAAAGCCAAGCGAAGCTTTTTCCTATCATATGGCAGCTTTAAGGCTTAAAGCTGCCTGCCTCTGGCAACGCTGTTGTGGTTTGAGTGGCTTATTGTTGTTGCTGTTGTTGTTGTTGTTGCTGTCGCTGATGACTCAAACTCTGGCGACTGGCGCCGCGTCGCGCTACACACGCTCAAACCCCGAGCAGCGGGCGTTAAAACCCCCAACTCTAATAGGGGTTGCAGTTTTTGCTAACCTCGCACGCTCTCTCACTCTCTTTTCTCTTATATATATTTATGTATATATACATATGTATATATAAATATATAGATATGTATATAAATACATATGTACATATATATATTTATATCTGTATGTTTTTTTTTATATTTATATATATTGCTGTTGCGCGCGCGCTCACTCTCTCTCTCACACAGTCTCTCTCACTGCTTTCACTGTGTGTGCCGGCACTATAAACACACTTAAAAGTAGGCACACAGAGCGCAACGCCATGTTTCCCATTACGTTCCCCAAACCCAGCGAATTCCTTTCCATTTTGTTCCACTTTGGATACACCACTCAAATCTAAGGCAGCCGCCATATTGTGGGTTGGAGAGCGTGCGCCCAATAAACACACTCTCTCATTCACACACACACACATAGATAAGCGCGCGCGCTCATCTCTCACTCTCTCGGCACTCACGCTCTTTTCCAGTTGGGCGCGCTCTCACTCTCGCTTGGCCGTGTTTCAGTTTTCACCGACTTTAACTCGTTGCTAGGCAGCAGCAGCAACAACAAGCGGGAGTTTCGTTTGCCGTTTCTCTTACTCATCCGCTCTTGGGCTCGTCCTGCCACTATTTCTGCTTTTGCTGGAGCTGGTTCTGGTGCTGGTGCTGGTTGTTGTCGTGTGGCCCATGTGAAAGTGAAGTGAAAAGTGAAATGTTACAACGACAATGCCGGGTACGCTGATGATGGAAAATGGAGCGCATGCTTTCAGCTTTGCTGTGTTGTCAGTGGTTCGACGTAGTCTGCTACATGGTTCCATACAGGCTTAGCCCAAAATTTCCGTGCGTCTGTCAATTCTGCTCTTCTTTTCTGCCTGGCTGCCAGTACCCGTTCCATGTTCCATTTCGTTTTTGTTTTGTTGACTTGTGTGTGTGTCTGTGTGTGTGTTGTTTTTGTTATTTCTTGTTTTGTCATTTTTATGGGCAGTTGGTTTTTTTCTGTCACTTTTCGTTGTCTACATTTCGGGGCATGCTGTTCACTCTGTGCACTCATTCTGTTTAGTTGATTAATTACTGGTACATAAGTCTTGCATTTGTCTAACAGCTTATATTGTTTATTTCTGGGAATGGGACAGTTTAATTGCTTGGATAATATTTGATTATCTCGGCCTTTTTACTTTGGCGTACTTCGAATTTTTTGGTGCCTAATATGTAAATATGTAAATCGATTTTTCGTGCGTAAGCATTAGGCCCTAAACACCCTAAACAGTTTTAGTGATTTCTAAAGAAAACTTACTTCTATAAACAAAATGGAATGAAACATTCACATTTAAATATTTCAAATGTTGCTTTGAAATACTGACAACAAATCGAGTTTAAGTCAAGTGTCATATGCTATATGTATCTACATATATGTATGTATAAAAGCCACAATCTAAACATTTTTTTAAACTTGGTGTACATGTTGCCAGTTTTTCAAGGAACAATTAGAAGGTCTAATTAAATAAATTGTTACTTTAAGTTAAGTAGACTCTGGCTCGTGAAATAAATTTGCGTTAAGTTCTGCTTTGGAAGGATGCCTTTTGGGTGGCTTTTATGGTTCGCTGGTCAATTGTTTCAGCTTAATCCTCCTTTCGGACTACTTTCCTTTATTAGATCCCATTAGCCCGTTTCCTTTATTTGCCCAAGCAAAGCCAATTTCTCTTCCTCCCAGCACATCCGTCTGCACACATATGACCTGCCTAATTGAGGTTAGCGTATTAAATTCGTTTACCCCAAAAGTATGCTGGAGTATATTATGAGACTGTGGCAATGCTCACCAAAGGGCATTAAAGCATAAGAAATGTGCTGAATTATAATGCAAGGTCACAAGTTAATTTATACGAGGGACTGACATCCATTTGGCTCACACACACACACACACACACACACACACACACAGTTACAAATATACACCCCAAAAATAAAAGGCGCAACCAGTCACCCATACAAACACGTCCTTACATACATTTTTCTTAAATATTTCGGCTCTTTTTTATTATTATTAAATTTGTAACCTTTTTTGTTACTACTTACCCTGCTGCATACCAAGTTGCATACCCCTGCTGCTGCTGCTGCTCTACACTGTGTCTGCTGCTTTCTCTCTGTCTCACTCGCGTTTCATCAGGAAAAAGGAAGCAAATATAAAGAAAAATACTAACAAAAAACCGGGCCAATTGGCAACAGCCAGAAAATATTTATTAATAAAAACGAGCGCCCGGCAAAACGTTGCTGCAAAAGGCAATGCCGAAAAATAAGCACACACACACACACACGCACGCACTGGCACATATACACATATGTGCGTGTGTGTGTGTGTGTGTGTGTGTGTGTGTAGCATACATTTGAGGCGCGTCGGTAGGACCGGCGTTTTCAATTTTAATTTCCTTTTTCCTATGTATGTATGTGTGGCCTGCACGTGTGCGTCTCTCTCTGTGCTGTGTGTGGGCGCTAAATTTGGCCTTGGCAGACGGCAACGCGGCGACGAATAAAGGAGGCAGGCAGACATGCCCACAGCTGCCTAAAAGTAATGGCAACGGCTAAAGCAACAGCAACAACAACAGCAACTCACGCATGTCAGCCGTCAGCAGCAGCCAGTGTTGCCAACTACTAGCAAAGCGCGAACGAACGCACACACACACACACACACACGCAGACAGGCAGTAACTTGCTGTATATGTATGCAAACACAGACACAACACACACACACACACACACGATGTATAAATCGTGCGGCAGTGGGACATTGTCAAACATCGTGCATAAAAACGAACAGCCGCCCGCTTATAGCCGGCACCCGATCCTCGTTCGTGTGTCGCCGCTGCCAGCTGTAGCTGCTGCTCAGCCAGACGCCAGGCCTCGAGTCAGTTGTAGTTAGTCGTTGCTGGAGCTCGCTTGCGGCGACCTCGTATTAAACAAATTGATTAAAAAGCTTGAGCAGCACACATCACATATACAAAATATATACTACAAATATATTGACAAACTTATATATATATAAACAGATACTTAGAAAGTAACTAAATAAGGCTGTGATTCTAGCGCAATTTCGAGCATGTGTAAATATAATCTAACCTCACAAACGAACAAAATTTTTCCTATTCCCCCCGCCACTTCAAGTCATCAGTTTCTAATGCTTTTCTCTCTCTCTCTCTCTTTCTTATATTTTACAGTTTCGGCGGCCAATAATATGCAATATGGTCAGAATATATCCATACCATACTCGCAACCGCAGAGTGATCTAAACTTTTTGAATGCGGCCGCAGCAGCGGATCATAAGGGTAAAATCCATCCAAAAATTGAACGAGACCGAGAAGAAGGTGAGTCGGCGACCCAAGCAGCTGGATGGGGTTTTCATTGTCGCAGGGGGCAGAGGAGGGTGTAGGAGCCTTATTTGCTTCACTGTTCCTTCCCTTTTTTTTCGTTCTTTATTTTTTTGGGTTGCTATCTGGTATACGGCCTGAAATTTCAAGGACGCACATTACTCTTCGTGCGCACCGGCCCCGTCCCGCTGCCCGGCTTTCGGCTCGCATCGGCTCAAACGTTATTTAAATATAAAAAAAAAAGAAAAAGAAAAGAGAAAACTTGAGCCCTGTCTGGATTGAGATTTTGGACCGTTCAACAACTTTTATCTGCCAACAATTTATGAACCCTCTGCATGTGTGTGTGTGTGTGTGCGTGTGTATTTCCTATTAGCAAGTTTTAAGAAATTGTGTTTACTTGTTGTCGAACAGAAAGTTTTCGCACACACATTGACATTTTCCACGTGGGCGTATTAACTGTAAAAGAGCAGGCAAAGTGGAGTGGGGAGGGGCGGGCTCCACAGTTAAGGTTAGAGATGCGGCATATGAGATGTGTCCTTGGCGCCAGTTACTGCAGGGGTTGGGGGACGGCCTGGGATTTTCAAGAAAATAGAATTCAGCATATTTGCACAGACACACACACACACACACACACACACACACACACACACACATATACTCAGTCGCTCACACACCCACGAGCTGTGTGTTGCCAAGCCAAAGCTTTTTGTTGTTGGGGTAGGTTTTTTCTTCTTGTGGCGTTGCTTTTCTTATTTCATATAGCAGGGAAATTATCCAGGAAGCTATTAGATAATGCATGAACTGCTAGCCTTGAGGTGGGCGTGAACATATTTAGTACAAATGTCTGTGGTGCGGGTGTGTGGGTGTGTGTAGGGATAGGGCAAGCAAAGTGTAAGAAAGATGTAGGTCTATTGAATTTGTGGCCTGGGTGTGTCCATCATCATCATCATCATCAGAGAACAGCAGCAAGCACTTGTAAAGCAAGCATTCTATCATAGACAATATATCCTGGCGGATCGATGCAATTCAATTGTAGCTAAAGCTTAAGAATTAGTAATGCAATCAAAGAGATACAACTGATCATTTGATCTGGATCATTTTGAATTATTCAGTGATCTTATCCTCTCTATCATCAGCTCGTTTTTAGGATAACTCTTATACTCAGAAAGTTGGCTGAAGCAGTTCCATATGTAACTCTCTTATAAAGAATAAAATAATTAGAGCAAGTTTGGAATATTTTATACTCATCTATATATAATATATATACTCACATGTTTTCCAAAAATGTTTTGCTTTCCCACGCTTGTAGTGCTCAATCAGCAAATCTTACAGAATGTGAATCAGTCGTGGCAAACGCTGGCCAATACGGCCAACACGGTCGACTACTCATCCCATTTGCTATCCGCAACACTGCCAATCTCCATACAGCACTTCCTCAAGTATTCGGAAACAATTAAGAAGGAGTCCACCGGCGATGTCCTGAAGAATGGCACCAATTTGGCCAGCTTGGCACTGGGCGGCGTGGCATTGACGCCCAGCAATAATGGCGCCAATGGGGGCGGCCATCATAATGGGCTGCTGGGCATGGACCATGGCGGTCACATGACCAACATGACAGATGCGAATGGTTCGGGATTGGCCAACGGCGGAGCCACCAACGGCGTCAATGGCAATGCAAATGGTGCGGTCAGCAATGGTGCTGCCGTTTCGAGCAGTGGAGCGGCGGTGGGCACCACGAATGCCGCTGGCGGCACCACCACCACCGGCAAGAAGGCCAAAAAGAAGAAACCGCCAAAGGAGAAGAAACCGCGTCCAAAGCCCGGCGAAATCCGTGAAACGAAAGCGTTGGACGGCTCCACGCTCTACTGCTGCCCCGAATGCCAGATGGCCTATCCGGACCGCAGCCTGATCGAACAGCACGTCATCTCGCATGCCGTGGAGCGGCGCTTTGTCTGCGATATCTGCAATGCGGCGCTCAAGCGCAAGGATCACTTGACCAGGCACAAGCTATCCCACATACCGGACAGGCCGCATGTGTGCAATGTAAGTCTCGGTCTAATACTTCACATTTAGCCAATGAATTCAATCCATTGTCCTTTCTCGCCCAACTAGATCTGCATGAAGTCCTTCAAGCGCAAGGAGCAGCTCACCTTGCACATTGTCATACACTCGGGCGAGAAGAAGCATGTCTGCATTGAGTGTGGAAAAGGTAATGTCAATGAAAGACCAAGGACAACAATAAAGCTTAAATTTGAAGTGTTCTCCAAGTGCTGAATGCTTAGAGTATAAGAATAGAATGAGCTAATATAAGAGTAATATAAGAGATTTAGATTGACGATTCTCTTTGCTCACAATTTACTTGCAGTTCATTTACATATAATCAATCATTTATAATGATAGCTTATATAATTCCGAATCAGTTTCTAATATATACGTTTTCTCTATTCATTCAGGTTTCTATCGCAAGGATCACTTGCGCAAACATACGCGTTCGCATATTGCGCGCCGCGTCAAATCTGAGGTCTCAGCACAGAATGTGAGCGGAAGTGGTGGCAGCGCCGCCGGCGCCAACAATGCGCAAAATAATACGCTACATGGTTCCTGAGGTTCGTACAAGGACTTTTGGTAAATTCTCAAATACATTTCATGCCACAAAGGGCGGCTAAATTGTTGCCAACAGCAATGCAATCTGTTGGCAACAATTTAGCTGCTTTTGAAATGTGTTCAGAATTTACCGAAAGTCCTGCTGAGCGTCACCCAAATCCAATAACCCTCTCAACAACAACAACAACAACAGCAACAACAACATATAAGAAACAAAAAAGCAACACAGAAAAGAAAAGTTTTACTACAAAATACAATAGTATGTGCAAGTATTAGTTGAATTTTGTTTACGACACTTTCAGTTCTTTAGCTTTGGTTCTTTCAGTTCACGTTTTCGCACAAACAGTTAAGCAAAGTATAGCAATTTAAATGTACAAAAGAAAAACAATGAAAGCAAAGGAAAGGAAAATCATTTCCAGCTAGAGGTTTTCAATTAAAATATGCGCATAGTTGGCTTTCATTTCTTTATGAGGATCTGTGATCTTTGCTGCATAAACTAAAAAAAAAAAAGAAAAAACAAAAAATATACAAAAATGAAAGCTTTTAAGTGTAAGCGTATCATTCTTAAAGGAAAACAAATTAATGTGCAATTTTTTATTTTTATGCCTCTTTTCTTTGAGTTATCATTTTCATTTTCATTTTCATTTTGTTTTTTGCAACTTAAATAAATGTACCTAGAATAAGTTTCAAATTAAAAAAAAAACAAACAAAATAAGAAGGAATTCATTTGATGCGCATATTAATTAAGTCAAATTGTGACAGTATATATATATATATATAAATATATATATGTATCTTTATATATATGTATATATAATTCTAGTCTTACACTTTATTTGAACAATTACGAAAAATGTCATGTATTTTTAAGAATTTTTAAACTTAATGTTCAAAGCGAGGCAAACTCTAAGCAGTTGAATGCAATACAAGCTAGCGTCTTTGCATGCCCAACTTCCAGTCGTCGTTTAAATCAAACTAACTATCCATTAAAGAGAAAGAAGAGAAATCCGAACTACAATACACCATATAAGACATACAAGTACTCTACAGCTATAGCCAACCTCCTCTACCATGCTTACCAAACGAAAAACAAAATACATAACTATTAAATACAATACCACAAATATATCTATATCTATAAAGATATATCTATATATATACATACTATATATGTATGTGTAACCAATACAAAAGCAAAATATCGCTCTGAAAGAATGCAAAATAGACAACAACAAAAACAGCTAACCAAAAACAATAACTGCAATAAAACTCAATAAACAAATATTTTTATATAAATGCAAAAGAAAAACTTATACCAAAAAAAAGAAAAAAAGAAAAGAGATGAGAAGAAAAGAAAGCGGAGGCAAATGGATAAAGTATATGATGAATGAAAGGCATAAAACAATAACCGAAATAAAGTGCAAACACTTCGTGCAAGTGAAAAAGTAATTAACTGTTCAAATACATAGCATTTTTTGAGATTAACGAGATTAATGTAAAGATCTAAACAATACCAATATACGTTTTATCATATGATGTACCAGCATATTTACATGTAGTTATACGGAATGCTTCAAACGAATATACATTGAAAAACAAAAACAAAAACAAAAAAACAAAAACAAAAGAAATCATAATACCAAATAGTTGTAATGCTTTCGTTAAACATTTTCTTCAATTTTCACATATTTTATAAATATTCTTTTCAAATATCACACAAATGAGTTTTGAGCAACAAGTTTTTTTTTATAAAGTATATATAACTCGTAGAGCTTTTATAAGAACAACTCTTAGATCTAGATATGTGATAAAAGAGAGTGTGCAAAAATATCTTTTAAAAGTAATTGGAAAGTCTAAAAAGTTGAACTAATATGCATAAAGATCTAAATAAATTCATCTATCCAGCTCCAACAAAGGACGTATAAAGAGCGAGAGAGAAAAAAGGAGAGACGAATATAGTATTTAGAACTTTTCGATTGTGCTCACTTTCCATTTACAATATAAGACTATTGCCAAGAGAGTACTCTTATATTTTAAATACAATTAAAGTCACACAAAATAATTATGGAATTGTACTATCTATTCTCTGATCTCTCTCTCTCTCTCTCTCTCACTTTCTGATAATTGCTAACTATTGCTAAAATACTAATTGTCAACTTATAAGAACTCTTATAAAACTTGTTGCTCATCGCAGCATTTGCACATAATTCCCAGTATTTTGTTTAGCCTTTGTTTTCTTATGCATATCCAATTGAATGTAGGTTCATACTTTGCGTAGTTATCAATGTTCTAACTATATAAAATATATAGATATATATATATATGTATGCTAATTAAGTTCCAAGCATATATATATTCAAAGAAATGTGTACGTGATTGAAGAATGCAGCAGCTTAAAGGATATGCAAAGCAAATGGGAAATTCTTCACAGGGATTTTCTGTTTTTGCGGCTTTGTGCGTTGCTTTGGGAGAAATCAAATACTTGCAGTAAAGTACAAATACTAATTATAAATACAAAAACGGAAACACAAAACCAGACGAAGAAGAAGAAGAAGAAGCAGCAACAGCCACACAAACCATACAAACGGCAACTAAGCCAACAAGAAGTATTAGCCAAAAGTTACATATAACAAATAGCCAGAGCAATATTGCAAAACAAACAAAAACTAAAGAAAACCACAAAATACATGCTTAAGTACAGTTAATACTTTATAGTATATATACATAGCACATTTTGGCCCACTTACGTAGTTTGCCCCACAACAAGTATTGAAAAAGAAACAAAATTGTGTCAAGAACTAACAGAAAATCACGTCGCAGAGCCCATCAAGTAGTAAGCAACCTTCAAAGCCCACGCAGAACTTATCTAATTCGCAATTGTTTTTGTTCCGTTTAGCATACTCTTGTAAATCACTCACATAAGAAGTTATAAAACAATAAGTTTATAAACGAAAAAAAAAATTGCAATAAATGACAAACAAAGGAAATTAAATCACTCAGGGATGAAGCCTCCAAACAAACAAACAAAAAAAAAAAAAAAAAACTTAAACTAAATACAAAAAAATATAAAGTAAAAAAATGCAATATTTTAAATAAAACTAAATACGAAAAAAAACTAAATTTATAAATAAATGCAAAAAAATGGTACATTTTAAAGTTAAAAATATTTTAGTATAAAGCAAAACAAAAAAAAAAAGAAGAAGAAATATATAAAAAACAAAAAGAAAACAAATCTAAAAGATCATTAGAAATTTGCACAAATTTTTGGCATTTTATAAAGAAAACAAAAACGAGCATAAAACAGCATAGAAAACATAAACAAAAGCAAAAGCTGATAAACAAAAAAAAAACACATATTTTTCCAAATATTAAAATTAAAAAAAAAAAAACGAAAACACAAAATTGGTCTAGCGAAGGTATAACAGTCAGCAAAAGAAAATGAAATGAATTAAATTATTTAAAGATGAAAAACAAAATAAGAAAATATATATTAAACACAGTCCGTGCAACTCTTAGTGAATTTAAATGAAATGTATTACAATTTACATATTTACAAACTAACGGAACGGAACGGAAACTGAAACTGAAACTGAAACGGAAACGGAAGCGGAAACGGAAGCGAAAGCGGCCAAAGATGAGGTTAGAATTGTAGTTAGAAGTACAGTGAAGCCGATGAACATTATTCAAATCAGGCAGACAGACAGTTTATATTATGTAAACATTTTTATATATACCCTAACTAAAAAAAAAAACACAACAGAAAACTTAAAAAAAAAAATATGAGAAAGTAATGTGTGTCTGCATTGTACTGTATTTATGTTTAGTGTCAGCAGCAACTATATTGAAAATGAAAATGAAAACAAAAAGAAAAAGAAAATGATAATTATGATGATGATGATGAAGAGAAATACATAAATTGAAAAAGCTTAATACATTGTAAGGTTAGGTTTTCTGCGAAAGGACTGAAGTTAAGGCAACGTAGCGTTTAAAACAAAATTGCGAGTGTTATGGACAAGGATGTGGACGACAACAAATTAAATAACAAAAAAACAAAACAAAAAAAAAAAAAGGAACGCACGCAGAGACGAAATTGGTTTAAGGTTAGGCATACTTTCGAGCTAAAAAATAAAAACAAAAGAAAACTTAATGAAAAATAGAGAGATTAACAAGTTACCAGCAGCAGCTACACTATTTTTATAATTAAACTACTTCTTTGTTTTTACTATGTTTAATTCAAATACAATTTTTCGACTCGTTTAAGACAAATTTACTGTTTTGTGATCCAAAAAAAAAAAAAAAATGAAGTCAATACAAAAAAAATGTTTATTGACTTTGACTTAAAAGAAAACTTAGTTGGAAAATTCGCTGTTGTACGGCAATGGGAGAGCAATGATACAGTAAATTGTACTTATTATATACACAAACACACACAAACACACAGCCACAGACAAAACATACACACTTTGAATTATATTTACTTGAATTAAATAATAATAATGAGTATATATAACTTTGTACTTGAATAATATTTTATTTATATATATACATATATATATATATATATAAAACTTAAGTCAATAAAAATTCTAATAAATTATAATCACCTAAAATACGAAATCGTTTATTTGTCCATTGGAATTTAAATTTTAAGTGTTTGAAACAGTCCCGAGCGCGGGAAAGACCATTTCCCAATTTAGCCGTTGACAAATTCCCTATATTATCATGGTACATTTCTCTTTAATTTACATGCTCTTCCATTTGCTGAGCAACAAGTTCTTTTATAATTTTAATCGATTATATGAATTTCATATCGATAGCTATTCCTAAGGATGGCGAAAGTTATAATCGGTAACCTCTTTATAACTATACGCGGCTGCACGCCAATATTTATTAATTATTAGCAGATTTGTAGAAAAAATAAATTACAATGCTAGCAGTTTTATTACAATTTGTGGTATCAGCTCTTATTAAAATAATCATTGATAAGCTAGCGGAGTATCGTGAACTATGTTAAGTTAACAGTGAACTGCATGAGTTAAGCCAGCATTTGTACAGTGCCAATTGAGTGAAGCTCCCCATCTGCTTTACGCCTGCCCTACAACACTTTGAATTAATGTTTGTTGATTGTTAGCGGCGGTCGGACGTGTTTCTTTTAAGTCGGACCAACTGGCACGTGTACAGCAAACGTGGTTGTGTTGACCTAACTCTAGGTTAAAATATATCTAAAAGCCAATCCACTATAGCAAAATGGTGACCAAGAGTTCGGATCAGATGAAAGCGCTAGCGCTTAAATTGTTTGAAATCAATGCATTCAAATTTGGCGATTTCAAAATGAAGGTCGGCATCAATTCTCCCGTTTATTTCGACTTGCGCGTTATAGTGAGCTATCCGGATGTAATGGTAAGTGGGAGTGGGATGGCGGTGCTCTATTTGACAACTGCTTTACTCTTATATTCTGTTTTGTAGCAAACTGTGTCCGATCTGCTGGTGGCTCACATCAAAGAGCTGGAGCTGAGCTCCAAGCACGTTTGCGGTGTGCCCTACACCGCCTTGCCCCTGGCCACCATTGTCTCGGTGCAGCAGCATACGCCTATGCTGGTGCGCCGCAAAGAGGCGAAAGCCTACGGCACCAAGAAGCTCATCGAGGGCATCTACCAGGCCGGCGACACCTGTCTCATTATCGAGGATGTCGTCACGTCCGGCTCCAGCATTTTGGAAACTGTGCGTGATCTGCAGAGCGAGGGCATTGTGGTCACCGATGCCGTTGTGGTGGTGGATCGGGAACAGGGCGGCGTTGCCAATATAGCCAAACATGGAGTGCGCATGCATTCCCTATTCACGCTCTCCTTTCTGCTCAACACGCTGCACGAGGAGGGACGCATCGAACGCGCCACGGTGGATGCGGTAGCCAAGTACATTGCGGCAGTGCAGATAAACAGCGATGGCTCGTTTATTGGCGGCGATAAGACCGTGGCCCGTAAGTGGAAACGAGCGCCAGATATGAGCCCATCATATATATCTATATGTAGTATATATATACTATATAGATATATGTACATGTGAGGCGCGCGTGATAATTTAGTTTATGATTACGTTGACATCCACACCAAAATCTCAATGTCAGCTCCCCTTTCCAGCTGTTTCAATTAGGGCAGGTTCATATATATATTTATATTTTTGGCTGTTATCCCCATGCCATAAATTCGCCAATTTGCCTTAATTTGGCTGGCTTTAACATGCTAATCATATCAAATATCATATACGACTCTATATAAAACTTATGATAGATTATTATAACTAATTATATTAACGCTTCAAATCGGAGTTGATTGAATTCTAATAGATTTATGCAATAGCTTCATTGATTTTCATGCGAAATGCAAGCAAGGAGAATTTCTATATATTATATATTGTTGATTTGCTTTGAAGTTCAGTGTGTTATACCCATTCACAGCTAAACAGGGCATGTTGAGTCTATGCAAATGTATGTCAGAAATATATTATCCCAGTATAAAGTATATATGTTCTTGGTCAGCCGAGTTGAACGAGGAAAATTGCAGGGTATCTCACAGTCACTGATAGCTAGTAATTATAGTAATTGTTTTTAAAAACAAAGAATTGCCAGCTCAAGGCATAACAAAATGTATAATGGGTAACTATGAGTCCATCACTTTGAATTCCTAATTATAGTTATATATATTATAATACTTATATTATATATGTCTAGTATGTACTATATATGTATGAACGTCTGATAACTAATCGCTCTAGCCGTATCTTTCAATTGCAGCCAACGAGTTTTCGCGCACTAAACTGACCTACGAGAGTCGCGCTAACTTGGCCAAGAGTCCGCTGGCCAAGCGTTTGCTTAAACTTATGGCTACTAAGCAAACGAATCTGTGCCTGGCCGCCGATCTGACCAAGGCCGATGCCATTCTGGATGTGGCCGACAAGTGTGGACCCTACATTTGCCTGCTGAAAACCCATGTGGACATTGTCGAAGACTTCAGCAAGGATTTTGTTGCCAATCTTCAGGCGCTGGCCACGCGACACAATTTCTTGCTCATGGAGGATCGCAAATTTGCGGACATTGGCAACACGGTCTCTCTGCAGTATGGCCAGGGCCTGTATAAGATAGCCGATTGGGCGGATCTTGTAACAGCGCACACGCTGCCCGGGCGCAGCATTGTGCAAGGACTGAAGGCGGCGCTCACCGATGACAGTGCGAGCAAGGAGCGTGGCGTCTTCCTCTTGGCCGAAATGTCGGCCAGCGGCAATCTGATTGATGACAAATACAAAGAGAACAGCAACAAAATTGCCACCGAGGGCGGAGATGTGGACTTTGTGACGGGTGTTGTCTGCCAATCGGCCAGCTGCTTTGCTTTTCCTGGTCTTATACAGCTCACGCCGGGCGTTAAGATTGGCGACAGTGTCGATAAGCTGGGCCAACAGTATCAAACACCCGAGCATGTGGTGAAAGAGCTAGGCGCTGATATTGGCGTTGTGGGGCGTGGCATACTTCAAGCTGCGAGTGTGGAGAAGGCGGCGGCTACCTATCGCGATCGCCTCTGGGCAGCTTATCAGGAGCGTGTGGCCAAGTAGCCGAAAACTATAATTTCGAACGAACTTACCTCGATTCGACGTATTTGAAAAGTTTTCCATTTCTTTTTTGCCGCTAGTCGGTTTTATGTAGTTTAAGCGCAATCAAAACACAAAAGACAAGAATTTTAAGCAGTTAAAAGGCAAATAGTTAAGAATTTTCACAACAATCGTTTTAATATTAAGTTAAATGTTTGCTAAAAAACGAAGAAAAAATACAACAAATGATGAAAAATGTTATTAATTGACGTACTACATTTAGTATGAAGCCAAACACTGCAGCACGTAGCTGTAGTCGCCGGATAAATCATCCTGTAAATGGAACGGAAAAATAAAAGGTTTTTTGTTTAAAAACTGGATAATTTGCAATTTGATCCTTTGGCTTTTTTTATTTCTATTATTTGTTAATAGCACAAGCACAAAATACTTCTAGAGATGTATTACATACAAATAAAATGTATACAAAATATAGAAAAATGGATAAATAAAAAATTATTACATGTTTTTCGAAATTATCAAAGAAATTGGAACGTTAAACGTTATTACAGAGGCTGCCTTCAAAAATACTTATAAAAAAAAAGAAGAAAAATCATTTCAATGAGAATTATAAATGGAATTGAAACATTTCACAACACTAATAATTTCAAGTTTATAAATTTCTCTCATGGAAAATGCATGTTTTTTGCATTTATATTGCACAGTTGTATAAGTCCCTGCGACTCTTATACTTGGGCACAGCGCGCAGCTCTTCTACCAAGCGACGACCGTCACAAGCAAATATCCAATTTCAGTGTTTGCATCCTCCTGTGTGTTTGTGTGTGTGTGTGCGTTGAGCAACACGTCGAAGAGAGAAGCGTAAAAAGAGCAAGAGCGAGAGCATTAAACGCGTTATTTTGTATACATTTTGAATGTTGTTGTTTTAGTTGCTTTGTGCTTAACAGAAGTAACCGCAGGTCCCGTGTTAAGTGTTATGTTAAGCGCAAAGAGCGCGCTGTTAGTAACATGGCAAGCAAGAAAGCATTGCAATAAAAGCTGCTGCATACAGAAAAACAAGAAGAAGCAGCTGGCAACGGCAAATCTAATTCAAATGTTAACAGTACAAAATGGCACCTAAATTGATTTGACTTTCTTTTTATTGTTGTCATTAAGAATGTTTTTTTTAACAATATTGTAACTTAAAACTTTTTGTAAAATGAGACTCGAGACATATAGTATAAAAAAACAAAAACCATAAGCTACAAATAGCGCCGGCCATATATAATATATATAAGGTTATAGTTAAAATCGAGATAAAATTATGTGCAATGAGGGTGCATAAGACTATGTATAAAAATTAACATGTGATGCGACTGTAGGTCTCAATAAATGCACTGCGTTGCTTGTCAAAATTTGTTCCACTTTTGCATTAGTCGATCATACTAGTATAATATTGTATAATATGTATATGCGTTTCAACTATTAGATAGTCAAATTTTGTACAAAATGTTTGTGCTTAAGGCATGGAACAGACACGACAGTGACAATATTTTTATATTTTTCATTTCTTTTTAATTATTATTTTTGTTTTTGTTTTTTGCATGTGATTTCTGTTTTATTTTTTAGAATCCAACAATAGCCAATAGGGCACGCTTATAATCGCCAGATGTATCGCCCTAAAAATATAGAATATGGCAAGTTTTAATGTTTTATGCAGCACACAAATGAAGTAAGTAGTATAAAAGCGAAACTTGAGTGAGCAACACTGTTAAAGACACAATTGCTCAATTGTGAGTGAGCAACAGATGATTTGGAACACTTTGCTCTGTTAATTGATGGCTATGTAAATAACAGAGCGCTTTTGGCAAAAGCTCTTATTTGAAAAGTTAACTGTTAACTGCTTTTGAACTGTTAACTGCTTTTGTGAATGTAATAATTATGATAGACAACAATTTGAACTAGTTTCGCAGGGCATATTAATTTAAGTGATATATCAGTATAGAATTGTCAATCTACAAGTGCATACTTCGTGCCCAACACCACAAATGTATTTAACATGCTAACATACATACATACATACATATATAGGTATATAAATAGTTAAGAGTGGTATTTACCTTGATCCAGGACTCCAGGCTCTTGCCATACTTGGCTTGGAATGCTTCCTTGATATCTCCCAGATCGATCTCGGAGCGGCTGACAATGATGCGTATCAGCGTCTTGTCCTTGGTGCCCAAGCCGGACATCGAATCATGCAGACGCTCAGAGAAGTAATCAATCTTGGACTTGCAGCACTTGACTAAACAATCGAATAATTAATATGAGTACATGATGAATCATTATCATGTTATGCAGATGACTCACCGATGGCCAGGAAACCCTTTTGCACAGAGCCGCTGAACTCACGCTTGATGGCCGACTCGATGTCACTTCCGCTGAGATTCTCGTATTCGATCATGATCTGACGCAGCTGCTGATACGGCCGGGTGACCAAAGTCGAGTTGAAGACGGACTCATCTGTGCCCCATTTACCCTCGCCGGCATCATACAGTGCCTGTGCATCAGCAACGGCGGCCGCCGCATCAACACCCTGGTTCTCATCCCGATTGCCCTGCACCAGCGAGACGCACAGACGCTTGAAGTGTCCGCTGGTATCGCCCTTCAGATCGGACTCTAGGGACTTGCCATAGCTCTGCTCGTAGAACTGAGCAATGGTCTTGATGCCATAGTTGGACAAGGTGCAGAGTATCTCAATGATGGCCTCCTCATCGGTGCCCACGCCGGAGATGGCATCGTGCAGCTCTTTTGCATAGAACTGAGGCAGCGGCGTCATCAGTGCCACAATCACATCCTCAAACTTGCCGCCCAGCTCAGACTTCAGGTCCGAAATCAGGTCCTTGCCATAGGCAGTCTTAAAGGCCTCGGCGATCTCCAGACGCTGGACGATGCCACGACGGGCGAGGATCTCAATGATGGTCTTCTCATCGGTGCCAAAGCCCTTCATGGCCTTGCGCAGAATGGCGGCATCCTCAATGGGATCGAAGGGATCCGCGGGGTAAACGGTGGGCGTGCACTGCGAATAGCGAATGTGTGTGTAAACGAGGCATATCAATACATGTTCTGGCTAATGCAATGAATACGTAATCAATGCACAAATATTCGTGAATAATCCCGCATTTCAATGCGGCTACAGCACGTACTCTGCAAACAATTGACTCAGCAAAGTTTCCTTATATGTGCAATTCGAGGGTTGCGCACTTGATGATTGTTTCGGCGTATTCATAGCCAGAAATATTTAAAAAATATTCGACTCATTTGCTAGGTTTGCTGACTGTTGAGTACTAACCGAAGTATTACTATTTCTTATAGAGTATACGAGTATATATAGAAATAGATTCGAACTTTACTTTTTTGTTGTGGTTTGCTTTGTATTGCTTAGAGCGATATAGTTCTTATCTGACTGCTTAAAATACTTATTCGTATACACGACAATACTCATGTAGAGCACTCGAAACAAACCGATTAAAATGAAATGTAATGCAATTATCAATAATTGCGTCTATTTGTCAATCTGCGTCTAACAATCTTCGAAACTGATGTATTATTTATTGGCACTCACCTTGAATGGATAGTACTCAGCGGAGCTCATGATTGCTTCTTTTTAAGTTTGTTTTGGTTGTTGTTAAAGATCTGTAAATGCAAAGCAGAAAATGGAAAAACATAATTTATAATGATCTAATGATTAAAGTCGAGACACGTTGATTACAAAGGGAGGGCCTGTATAAGGTCGACGTATACATAAAATAGCTATGGGAATATACAGAAACCTGCTGCCCGAATGACATCACCAAATATGAGGGGTAAACATGCCATGCTTCATGTTTGTGGCTATTACGCATACGCCCCGCAGTATTTGTGGCGCCACAACAAAAAATCGACATGCTTTTGCTTTCCTAAAGAGGTTTTTTTTATGGAGGTCAACGAACAAAGTTAGAGTGAAAGTTTTAATTTATAAAAATAGGCTCGGACTTGTTTTAGTTGACAAAAACTAAAAAACTTGTGGGTGCAGCCAACGTTGCGTATGCGTAATCAAAATACATTTTTTTATGGAAACAAAATCAATTGGGTATTCGGATGAGCTCATTCTGTTTATGCTATAAAGCATGCGGGAAATATTCCAGATTCTATTTGACTTTACGGTTTTTATCACAAAAATACTTTTGTTTCTTATATTAAGCCTAGAATATAGTAAAATTCCATATGCCCAAACAATTGATACGATAAATTACACAAAAACAAATCGCAGCAGCAAAAAAATTCGTCTGCCCAAATGCTAAACGTGAAAAGTCAACAAAACCAAAAGAGAGAGCTAACAAAATAAAAACAGTAAGAGTGCTCTAGTCGAGACTGCTCGACTAAGAGATACCCTGAACCCTGCGAAGATACGATATTCAAATCACTTTACGCTTCTTTTATATATACATATACACAAACAACACATACACACACACACACATGCACACGCACGCACAAGCACTTTCTCTGCTACTGCGCAGTTTACGCAGCGACTGCGCGCGGGCAGCGCTTGGGCTGCAGTATGGGCTATATTTTGGAAACTTATTTGTTGAATAGGTTTGCTTCTAGATGGACTTTCGTAATCAAACTTTTACAGCGTAATAATGACATTCATATGTATGTATGTGCCAAAGCACAAGTCTCTAGTATTTGAAATACGTTTTTTTCAAATTTGGGGGGAAGGGGGCGTGGTATCCAAAAATTGCAAAATGTTTGTATTCATTACACGGATACACACAGTAAATCTGAAATCTATAGCTATAACGGTATTCAAAAACGAAGAAAAGTTATCGATTTTTATCGATAATAAGGAAATGGGATGAGTTATCGAAAAAAAAATGATAAACTCGTACTGCGTAGGATATACATTTCAAATTTCAGATCTCTAGCTTTTGTGTTTTGCGAGATCACTGCGTTCACACGGACGGACGGACAGACGGAAATGGCTATATCGACTCAGTTTGTCGAGCTGATCAAGAATATATATACTTTATGGGGTCTGCCATGTCTCCTTCTGCCTGTTACATACATTTTCACAAAAACATTATACCCTGATTTGCCATTTTCAATGGGTTCAGGGTATAATAAACGCGAAGTGCTTACAATTGCACTTCACATATGTACATATACTTCAGCAAAAATTTTTGGTGCTGATTGTGGTAATTGAATTTACCCATTATAAAATAGTTATTACTCCCAGGAGTGCCTTATCCGATCAGCGAGCTATTTATTTATTTGTTGAATTAGTTTTCTTCTAGATGGATTTTCGTAATCAAACTTTTAGAGTGTAATAATGACATTCATATGTATGTACGTAAGTCTCGGACATGGCTATATCGACTCAGTTCGTCACCCTGATCAAGAATATATATACTTTATGGGGTCTGCCACGCCTCCTTTTGCCTGGTACATACATTTAACAAAACCATTATTCCCTGATTTCCCATTTTCAATGGGTTCAGGGTATAAAAAAAATCATGACGTGGCGCTGCTCAAAAACCACTACAATAACTACGCCTCTGCACAGCCACAAATAAACAAGAGAAAAAAAACTTTTGTGCTTCCAAATGTTGGTGCTGGAACCGGTTCAAATTTAGTTTTACATGCAGACACACACACACACACACATAGAGACACACGTTTATTAGTCTGTTTCTCTTTTGGGCTATAAATTAGCATGCTATTGTAGAACACGCAACAAAAACAAAAATAAGTTTGAAAGAGCTGGAAAAGTTGTTTGGAATGCGTAATAACAACGTCTATGGCTCATTCTAGGCATTTCCACAAATATGTGAGCAGCACCATGGACTGAATTCTAATAGTGTAGCTATAAATAGTCGTAGATTCATATGATCTACAGCTCATCTAATGGAGACTCAGCTCGTGAATCATAATGTGCATGAGCTGATTTTCAAGTGCGCTTAGCTGTGACGTCAAATGTGACTTGTTGTGCGGGCGAAGTGCTCAGACAGAGCATAAGACTGGAACTGGATTTTCTGGAAAGTTGTTGGCTAACCGCAATGGTTAGCGAAGCCTTAACTTATTTTTGTAATAAAGCTGTTTTTTTTAATGTAGCAGTTAAAAGCTCGTGACCTGGTTGAAAATGTGTGAATAAATGTAGCGTATACAAGTTATTTCAACTTGGGTTGTGACTGACTGTACCTTTGGTATTATTATTATTATTTTTTGCTTTTTAATTTGTTACATTTTGCAACTAGCAGCTTTACTTTAAACCTTGATGACGCACCTTATAAATGCATGCAATTATATTTATCGAGTTTTTTTCACGGAATGCTGTCGCGCTGTGCATGTACAAAGGTTTTACTGTAGTCAACGCAGACTCGCTAAAAGCAATTGACTTGATTGCCACTAAAGATAGCAGAGAAAAGATGGCAGCACAAAGTAGATAAATTCAATTATAATTCGTCAGTGAAACATCCATCAAGTGCACACAATATAATGCCGAAGTCGCGTACACGGAAAAAAATTTTTCATTTATTGGTTTTTTTTTTTTTTTTTTTTATAAAAATTTTTTCCTTTTTTTTTTTAGGGGGATTGGTTTATTTTTTTTTTTTTTTTGAAGAAAAAAAAAATTACATACATGCATTTGTATAAGCTACAAATTGAAGGAAACTTTGCTTGGAAAAGTCACACGCGTCTGCGAATGAGCAGACATAAAGAGAGATAGATAGAGAGAGCGCGTGTTAAGAGAGCGCAAAGCGCTAAAGTTTTGTGCAGCTTCAGTTGGACATTAGATGATGTCATCTTTTTTTTATCCAAATCAATGTGCCAAATTTACTTGCACACATACATACATCTGTACATATGTAAATACATTGTAAAATATGTTGACGTATGCATGTATGTATATGTGTGTTTTTTTGTATTATAGAAAAGAATACCATTATATGTGACATACATATATACATAAATAATTTGAAAACTTCTTATCTGCCGCACCCAAAAATTGTTTTAATATTTTAAACATTTTATTTATACACTTTGTTTGCACTCGTAATTACTTTTCACTTGAATTTCTTGTTCACTTCAACCTTAACAGATACGAGCGTGTGACATTTGTGTGTGTGTGTATATATATATATACATATATGTATATATGTATATATATATATATTTATATGTACATATATGCAAAAGACACAGTGAAAATAAACAAAGTAGTAACTAGAGAGGAATTCGAAAAATTTACCAAGTGATATTCTCAAACGTACAAAGTGGGTCGGGTCCGTTAAACGTTGCGAACTCGTAGCGATGTGAAATAAATACTGAACTCGTTGCTCAGTTCTCAGCTGGTTTTATATGCGCTGCAACAACCGGCGAATCGGATCTAAGAGCAATTGCGAAGAGCCTAACGGGTGCTGTTAGAGTGGAGGCGTTGGCAGGGCTGCAAGCAGTATGTAAAGAATGGAACTGTTGCTTATGGGTTTTTTTAGTTCCTCTCTTATATCAAGACGTTCATATACATATAAGTAAAATGAGCAAGATAAATTTTGTTTTTTAAATTATAAAATAAAGTATGATTACAAGCATAATAATTATAAATCAATAAGTAAATAGTTGCTGTGTTTGAGGAGCTACATTGCTGAAAACCCTGGCAGTGAACTGGCTGTCAAATTTTAAGAGAGTTAAAAAGAGAAGAGCGCCTCGCTGACACATAATTATGTCATGATATTGTTAGAAAAAGTTCTCTCAATCCCCCATATGTACATATGTATGTATCGATGTGTTTATAGATGTATGACTTACTTTGTTAGAATCTCACCCGCACTTGTTATTTTAGATCTCAGCTTGCGAGTCATATATGTATGTGTATATACATATATACATACATACATACATACATACATATATGTATATTTAAAATAAATAAATAACAACACATATGCATACATAATTATATCAAACAGCAGTGCATGATTCATAAGACTGGCAGCTGACAGTAGCTGATAAAGATCTTATCAGATAAAGATAAAAACTATGTTTTCATAATGTTCTTCACACTGAATAGATGAAGAATATTTATAGAATATTTTATTCTTATTTAAACCGTAACCGCGCACTTTGAATTGTATCGTTGTTCAACACTAACCTTGCGATGGGCGATGCAGTTCACATGAGCGAAAATGAATCGATTTCTCAAGTTCGATTAGTCGGCCGGTTCATTAACAAAAACTCTTTCGCTTTGTGCATTGCATTTAAATTTATTGTTTAAAACTTAAGATTTTTAAAATTAAAAGAGTTTAAAATTAGTTAGCTGTTGTGCAATCACTTTAATATACTTTACACATGTAAGTTACGTGTAGAAAGGCTGCCATTCACGTTCGACAGAACCAGCCCCTCCCTACACTATCATTATTTTTCGAAGAAAAAACCTGTCATTGTTTTTTATCTTTGGTGCCAACGTCGAATGCAGATAAGAAGTAGCCAGTATGTGGAAAGCAACTGCCGGCCATCAAATACAAGCAACAAGCGCCGCCGAAGACGATGACTGGGAAACGGATCCTGATTTCGTCAACGATGTCAGCGAACAAGAACAGCGATGGGGCTCCAAGACAATTGATGGCAGCGGACGTGATGGGGGCGGCGCCATTGAGTGAGTCATTTATATTTAGGTCAATGCACCATTACAAAATCATGCTAAAAACAATCAAAATGCAACTCAACAGCATGAACAAGCTGCGTGAAGAGACAGAGAAGTCGGATTTGAACAAGAAGAAACAATTGCTGAAGGATCAAAATGCTGGCTATGGATACGGTGGTAAATTTGGCGTTGAGAAGGATCGTATGGACAAGTCGGCGGTAGGTCATGATTATCAGGGCAAAGTAGACAAGCATGCATCGCAGGTGGACTATAGCGAAGGCTTCGGCGGTAAATACGGCGTGCAAACAAATCGGGTGGACAAATCTGCCGTGGGTTGGGATCATATCGAGAAGGTGGAAAAGCATGAATCCCAAAAGGGTAAATTATTTGAAATAAATTATATGGCGTACATATATTAATGCATAAAACAATGCACGTTTTGCAGATTACTCCAAGGGCTTTGGCGGAAAATTTGGCGTGCAGGAGGATCGCAAGGATAAGTCTGCGTTGGGCTGGGATCATATCGAAAAGGTGGAGAAGCACGAGTCGCAGAAGGGTAAGACTAGTTTAATATGCCTCAAAACTTACTGAGCCTGGTCCATTTCAGACTACTCCAAGGGCTTTGGCGGCAAATTCGGCGTGCAGCAAGATCGCAAGGATAAGTCGGCAGTCGGTTGGGATCACATTGAGGCACCACAAAAGCACGCCAGCCAAGTAGATCATAAAGTCAAGCCCATTATTGAGGGCGCCAAGCCCTCAAACTTGCGTGCTAAATTCGAGAATTTGGCCAAAAACTCTGAGGAGGAGTCACGAAAACGTGCCGATGAGCAAAAGCGTTTGCGCGAAGCCAAGGACAAGCGAGATCGCGAGGAGGCAGCTAAGCAAACGATTGTGGAGAATACGCCACTGCCATCTGCCGAGGAGGCACGCGCGCCGCCTGTCAAGGGCAGTCGCACAGCTATACAAACGGGACGTTCAGGTGGCATTGGTAATGCCATCAGCGCATTCAATCAAATGCAGTCGCCAGTAGCCGAGACGCCTCCAGCAAGAAAAGAGCCCATTGTCATACCCAAGGAGCCCGCGCCCGTCGAGGCAGCAAAGCCCGCCGTGGTTGTACAGCCTGCTGCTCCGATAGCTGCTGTTGTTAAGGAGGTTTCGGCTGCACAGCCGAAAGTTAGTGTACCACCACCAGATGTGGTGCCTCAAATTGAGATTGAGACTGTTGCCACGCCACCGTCAAGCGAGCCGCAATCGCCAGTTCACGTGGCAGCTGTGGACAACCCACCCGAACCCCATCCGCAGGTACAGGTGCAGTCCCAGCCAAAGTCGCAGCCACAGCCGGAACCGGAGCCGGAGCTGGAGCAGGAGCCGCTCTATCAAAACCAGGCAGAACTTAAGTCTGTATCCCCATTGCCAGCTGCTCAATCGCCATTACCAGGAGGAGCAGCAGCAGCAGCTGCAGCAGCTAATGGTACATCAGAGGAAGCCATCTATGCCAACTCTGATAATTTGGCGGACTATTTGGAAGACACTGGCACCCATGCAATTGCATTATATGATTACCAGGCAGCTGATGATGATGAGATATCATTTGATCCCGACGATGTGGTTACACACATTGAGAAAATCGATGATGGCTGGTGGCGTGGCCTGTGCAAGAACCGTTATGGCCTCTTTCCTGCCAACTATGTGCAAGTTGTTAATCAAAGCTCCTAATCAAGCAAATGCTTCCCTTTGAAATTATTTTCAAGAACAAAATCAAATTATATACTAACTACTTAATACAGCGAAGAAACCATGTTGAATCGTAAAACTGAGTCATAATTTACTACAATATAAAAGCTCATGTTTCCACTTGCAACTAAGAGAGGTTGATTGATCAATTAATTATTGTAATTTTATCATTTCTGTTATATTTCGGTATTCTGCAACGCTCTCTCATGCCACATGCAATATATATTCCATCATATATATATATATATATACATATATATATATATATATATATTTATCATCATTCATAATCGATTTTTAAAATTGTTTAACATGTTTATTTACATTCTTTTGTATTTTTGTGTGTATTTTTAAAAAAATATGCTAAAACCATAATTATTTATAGTCTTTTTATACTTAGCAAAAACTGTTTTTAAAAAATTGTGCGAATTTTTATAAAAATGTAATTGTTTGTGTTTTGGAATGTGTCTGAAATGTTTAAGTAAATGTGTCAAAAGTATGCTCACTTGTATAAAGTTTATAAATGTTTTCATTAAGAATGTTAAAGACACTGGGACAAGTAAAAGTCTGTTCTATTGATAAAGAAAAGCATAATAAAGTTTATTAGTAACTAAATAAAATTATACTATTATATCATTTTCTCTAATATGTTTATTTACAATCGGAATATTTATTAATTTGGTTATATATTGATTTATTCAAGAAGGATTTGACCTCATATGATATGGGTCTACTCATATTCTTATACACATTCAGATTGTATATATTTTACTCATTTAATTGTCGGCATCATTGGGCTTTAATCAGTTGTGAAGAACGTGAATCATATCTGGACAAAGAAACATGTGACTGAATGAATTATATGGGATTCTTTTACATTATATCTATATACAACATACATATAAATATATATATTTATATAGCAAAGGCATATCTGTGACACAATATTTACAATTATATATGAGTTAAGGGGAACTTCGCTTTACTAAATGCTCATTGTTGTTGATATGGATCTGATCAAAAAGTTGTCAGTACAAAACAATTGGGAGCTGTTATCGACTAGATGTTAATGGGGGATTATGATAACGTGTGCGTGTAGCCAAAAACGTTCCTGTTATCTCAGTATGAATTGTCTGTCAAAATGATTGCAGGCAGTCAAGATTCAATACATATATGTACATACATACATACATATGTATGTATACAGTTAAATATAGACTTGGAGACGGACAGGCAACATGCATTGTCAAGCCCGCTTAGCGTTCCAGCAACAATTCCGTTACCATTATGCCGCTATCAGTGAACATGTCCAAGCAATCACACAATTGGCATAGGTTCTTGCTGACCTTTTTAAATCTAAATAAGTACATATGAATGTACATACGTATGTTTGTAATGTATAATGCAGATTGGCTGCGTGAAACAAGCATAACGAATCAAAAGGGTATATCAGAAAATCCCTCATCAAAACCGTTGGGTGTGCTCTCTCGCACATACGCTATCAATTTTCCTCTTTGGCGGAATTACGCTCAATACTCATACTATGTATGTATGTATGTACATTTTATACATATATATATAAAGAGGCAATGGGCAACGTTGGCAGTCAGTCACTCGACGTCAGACGACGACGACGGCGCGCACGACGGTCGACACACAGCTGCTCTGTTGGATTGTAGAAATCGATGTATCGATATATCGATAGCAACATATCCCTGTTTTAGTTGAATTTGTTCTACGTGTGAACAGCTGATATTTTTGGTGTAAATAGCCTGTCCGTAAGTGCGAATGAAAAAGAAAGCAGCTGGGTGCGTTCAAGAGCAATCAACAATCACAATATTGCTCAACATAAATTAAAAGACAACAAAGAAATAATATACGAGAAATATAATAATAATAACAAACAATTAAACGCGTTGTGTATGTTGCGCGTGCGATTGATTCAATTTAACTCTCGCAAAATCAACAATTGTAGAGTGTGGCAGACGCTGCTCAAGCTCTGACGCTGGCAAATCGTTCCAAAAGCTGAACCGAACAGCAAACGGTCAACGTCACCGAACTTGTAATTGGTTCCAACAAACAAAGAGAATTACGTACAATCGGCTATGTTTTGCTAAGAATTAAACTGTCATTTAGTTCGGTGTGCGGTTCTGTGTTAAATTAACAACTGCCTGCATTAACAACTAAATATAGTCTAAAACGACGCTGTGTAATTGTTAATATTATAATTTTTACTACCGCCTGCCAATCATCGAGCTGTCGCAAGTATGTCTCGTTTAAGTAAATTGTTTTTTAATTATCATTTTGCATCTTGTGTTAGAGTTAATTTAACTATATACCATCTACAGCTTTGTGCACTTCTAATGACTTTTGTGTGCGTTTTTTTGTTTGATACTTTTTCACCATGTGTTTGCTGGTGCCTCTGTTTAAGTGCGCTGACAACTCTTCGAAGAGTACGAAGAAAAAAAACACGCATACACCGGTTGTTAACCGAGAGGAAAGAGATGTTATACTATGGAAAGAGAGTAGAAAAGAAGAAAAGAGGGCAGAGTACAAGTTTAAAATAGCCTTGCAAGAGTTATACAAACTTTCGCTTACAATGTGTAACCCTTTAAAGCAAAGAAACTTGCATGTTGGCATATATTCTGTGATGGAATATCGGCGAGGGTATTTAAAGTTCGTTAACTTTCTGATATCGCATATAGACTCTGTTGTGGCTGTATAACAGTTACCCGGCCTTCGGCTGTTTGGAGCGGAGCTGTTTAATAATTTATTATGTTGATAAGCATTGCCCTAATCTGGAATATCATACCTGAACAATAGTACAAATTCCCAAGTGTATTAAATTAACGCAATTATTGTGGAATACGAATGAATATGCGAATTTAAATGATTAACTTCAGGTTATTTGCAGTTTTTGTTCTCAGGTGCAGGAAATTGTCAATCAATAATTAAATACGATAAGTGTCAAATCATATTCATTTAAAAAAAATAATTAATTACGTCTCCATATTGTTTGTGTAGTTGCTATAAAACTTGTAGTCCTATGTGATTAGTTCCATTTATTTGCGATGTTTAAAGAGCATGACATGCTATAAATATGCACTTAAATATACATATGAATATGTTTATATATAAACATTTTAGCGGCGCAAAATAAAAACAATTTTAAACACAAAGAAAAGTTAACCAAAATGTATATGAAATATGCAAATATAGAATGCATGTTTATATTAAAGTACGCTAAACATGTTGCGTCAGAAAATATACAGAATAAGATGTTTTGAAGAACCATGAATAGGTATAAATTAATTTATAAATTAGTCCCAATTTTATCCATCTGCTAGGCTTAAAATAGGCTGTGTTCAAATTAGGAATGCATAGCTTATAGCTATAGGCTTAGCTTAAAGTTGATTCACAAGTAACTTCTATTTATATGTTTAAGTTTGTTGAAACACTTATCGCTTTTTATGATAGCTTTTAAAACAGTTTGAACAGCCTGAACTTGTATAGATGATATGAATGTGTGTTAAGATATGTGCCAACTGTATAAACAATTTTGCACATTGACAGACAGAACATGTGTGTTCCATAGAACTTAATGGTTGGAATTGTCACAATTTACCATAAAATGAAAATCCTCTACTCAATTGAGTGAACAGTCGAGGTCTTAAAATGGCGCCAAACATAATTAGACAATTCAACGATTCGATGAAGCGATGTGGAAAGCAGCAGCAGCAGCAGCAGCAGCAGCGGTAACAGCAGCGCAACGTTTTGTCAAGGTGAACCAGACAACACCTCGCGCTTCCAACTAGCTCCATACATGCCCAAGGCACCTACATATTGATACACATTTGTATATACACACATATGTTCAAGATGTGCTGAGCTGGGGCATAAAATGCTTGTGCGTTAACTTTAAAGCCGCAAAAATCAGCGGTAAAACTTTTGCAAAAACACTTAAAGTTGAAAAACAAAAACAAAAACAATACTTAAAATGTATATGACATAGTTGCTTTTTTAGCAGGTTATTCACCTGTGCAACAGGTAATTTTAATCGTGTTCGTATGTTTTCCTTTTATTATTGTTGATATAAAGAATTTTCATACCATTGGCAAACACAGCTGGAAAAACGGCCAGAAAGATACTAGACTAGAATTTTAATAATTCTGCTATTTATTTATTGTCTTATTTATACACAATTTCTTTATTAGCTATACCAATAAAAACAATTCTCAAATTCATCTACTGATTGTGCTTAAGTGTTCACTCAAAATTCTTATCAATCAAAATTGAAAAATTTCAAAGCAAAACAGATGCAAAACACTTTTAGTTTCCTTATATACAGTGATGCTTCGCTAAAGTCAAAGATTATTATGCACACATAAATCGCATAATATAGATGTAAATATGGATATGCATTAACTATTATTAAATAAAAATGATTTTCTACTAAGTTTAACATATTGATCAAATACATAAAGATTATTATTTTTTAGAATCTGCGGTTAGATTGTTAGATTGTATGCATTATATTTAGTCTTATCAATCTCAGTTAATTCAACGTCTGCTGGCAAAGTGTTTGCTTACCAGATACGGAGTTAGCGTTCCGGGTAATTTATATATTTTTTTTATTATATATTGCTGTAGCTGTAGTTATATGTGTGTGTTTTTCATGTATGCCAGCTCATTAGATATTTTGTACCCTGTAGACATATAATCTAAAGCAAGCATATGACGCTTAATAAATGATAATTATATTGTAGATAGGTATATATATAAAGTATAAGCATTTCAATAGCTTTGCATATCTGTAATGTTCTTATCAATAACTATTAATATGGATAAGCGTAAATTGAGTAATAAACAAACGTAAATTTAAAGTAACTTAGAATAGAGGGTATCACCCAGTCGACATTGTCCAACAAATCCGGCCTCTTGTTTATTTGGTTATTAGTTTTTTCTGACATCTCATTCTATTTGTGTCGCATATGTTTCTGATGCAGATAATAACAAAATTATGGCGTTCATTAATTTTCTATTTGTTTGTTGTTCAAATTTTGATAATACAAATAACGAACTACAATACAAAGAGAAGTTGCACAATAAAATTTGTATGTGCGAATTATATGAAAATGCCAGCAAAACAATGATAGTTTCAGCTAAGTTTATTTTTTTAGCTATTGCTATGCATATATTATCTATTTGAGTATATATTCAAATTGCGAAAACAATCTGCGAGGCGTCACGTGCCGAGATGTAAATAAATACACAATACTATAATTTATCTGGATGAATTGTGTAATTTTCTGCTTGATTACGAGCACAAATTTAACTGTTTGTCACGCACAAGTGTTAACTAAGTGTAATTCAATAAATAAACAATTGAAATATTTGCTATTCTTCTCAATACTCTTGCAGCATGTCTTCAAACGAGGGCTATCACAATAAAATAGAGCCGGGCGGTGCGTCCGCTGGCGATGATCAGTCCTCTAGTTCGGGTGCGCGTAGCAGCCATGGAAATGCTGCAAGTGCTGCAGCGGCAAACAGTACGCAGCTGCATCAGCAGATACTGGATGAGAATACATATCTTAAGGCCTCGAAACAGGCCTACTTCAGTGATGAAAAGGTGCTCATACCCGATGATGACCGCACAAATGTGAGTTAAAAGAATACAGTTTGAATACACTCTACCCAATAAATAAATAAATTGATGTAATCGATAATTGTCGAATGTCGGTATATCGATTTTGTTGGTATATCTCTTGATTTTGAAAGAGCTACAGATAAAGTTCGATATAATAGTATAAACGTTTAAGAAATGACTTATATTTTTGGGTACAGGGTATGATCTAGTCGAACTTGATTATTTTAATATTAATCTGTTTTATTTTCACACACAGATCGGTTTCAGTTTTCGCAAGCTGTGGGCCTTCACTGGCCCCGGTTTTCTCATGTCCATTGCGTATCTAGATCCGGGCAATATTGAATCTGATTTGCAATCGGGCGCCGCAGCCAAATATAAAATACTCTGGGTGCTATTATGGGCCACAGTATTGGGTCTGCTCATGCAACGCTTGGCCGCAAGGTAAGAGTGGGCGACAAATCTAACTATATATGTATATACTATATTATAGTCTATAACGTTACTAGGCTGGGCGTTGTCACAGGTTTGCATTTGGCGGAGATGTGCTACAGGCAATACAAACGCTTGCCACGTTGGATACTCTGGATTATGATAGAGATTGCCATCATTGGCTCGGACATGCAGGAGGTCATAGGCACAGCCATTGCCATATATCTGCTATCCAATAAAGTGTACGTTTATCTAGATCTACTCACTGTATCGAATGACGTATGATATATTGATTTTGTAATTTTGCTTTTAGTATACCTTTATGGGGTGGCGTACTCATCACCATTGTCGATACATTCACGTTCCTATTTCTGGATAAGTACGGTTTGCGTAAACTGGAGTTCCTATTTGGTTTCTTGATCACGGTCATGGCCGTCACATTTGGCTATGAGGTAAGCTGCGCTTCTACATACTAAAATACATAAATACAATCTGAAAAAATTCCCCCTGCAGAGTAACTCCCAAATAAATTACCCGCCAGGCATACAAATAAGTACAAAAAATATCTAGACAGAACGCTCGAGTCGTAAATAACAAACGCAGTTTATTTTACCCATTTTTTTACGAATATCTTTTAATGTTTTTTTTTTTTATGCATGTCTATTGTCGCAAATTGCAATAGTCAATTGTCAGGCACGTCTGTCAGGGGCGTACTTTACGTTCATATCTTTCAATTACGGCTGTGGAGCTCTTCCATTCTCATTCAAATTCCTGTTTTAGCATATATTCCATTTCGTTCCGCTGCTTGATAATGTGTAAACATTTTTGTTGTTGTAGATCTGTTCAGAGACTATCTGGGTTTTATGCATATTTGCTCAGAGACAATCTCTGCTTGCATTGCATGCAGTCATACTTTCTATGTCTCGCCTTTTAGTGATTAGATAAATGGCTTTAGAGAGTAGATTCTTTTAAGAACTGCCTACTATTTCTAACTATTTTATTATGTGTGTGTATGAAAATGACGGAAATGAACCAAAACTATTTTTGATAAGGCCTCTGGACTTATCTGAAAGTCATTTGCAAAAATCACTTGGCTGGGGAATTTCTATTTGTGCTCAGAGATTAGCCTTTACTGTATTTACTTATGTGGGTGGTGGGGTTTTTCAAAAAGTATTTAGATTGCAATAATATTATTCATGATTTATTGCGTTATATACATTTTTGTTAATTTAGTCATTTGAAAGCAGATTTATCATCTTCAATTACCACATCAGAGTCGATTTGACTTTTAAGTAGTGACAGTGACATCCTTCTATACGATTCAGTTTTATTTAAGTAATATCTTCAAGATTGACTCAGGTTCAAGGCTGTTCGTTATTCTCTTCGTTATTAACACTCGTCTCTTTTTCTTCTCTGATTTGTATTCCTTTGTTATTGATTGCAAAACATCTTATTGTTTATACTTGCAGTACATTGTATCTGCACCTAATCAGGGTGCTGTGATGGAAGGCATGTTTGTGCCTTGGTGCGCCGATTGCAATTCGGATGTGTTGCTACAGGCAGTGGGCGTGGTTGGAGCCGTTATTATGCCACACAATCTTTATTTGCACTCGGCCTTGGTCAAGGTAAGAATGGTTTGAAAGCCAAATGAATCCCCAAGTACTATGAGAATTACATTTGCATTGCAGTCACGGGACATTGATCGTCGCCAGCCAAAGAAAGTGAGCGAAGCGAACTTCTATTTCTTCATTGAGGCCTCCGTAGCGCTGTTCGTGTCCTTTATCATTAATCTCTTTGTTGTGGCCGTCTTTGCGCACGGCATGTACGGCAAGACCAATCAGGATGTGGTAAGTGAATTATATAATCACAATATTAAAGCTGTTGCTAACTCCTCTCTTTTCAGCTGGACGTGTGCGCCAACAAATCCATGTATGAGGATGCCAAGCTATCGTTTACGGACGACCACAATCTTACGGACATCATCAATGCCGATTTGTACAAGGGCGGTCTGTTTCTGGGCTGCACATTCGGAGCCGCAGCTATGTACATTTGGGGCGTGGGCATTCTGGCTGCCGGCCAGAGCTCCACCATGACTGGCACATATGCAGGCCAGTTCTCAATGGAGGGCTTCCTCAATCTGCAGTGGCCGCGCTGGTGTCGCGTGCTGGTCACGCGCTGCATTGCCATTATACCCACCTTCTGTCTGGCCATGTTCAGCAAAATGGAAGATCTGACCAATATGAATGATATACTTAATGCGGTGATGTCGCTTCAATTGCCATTTGCAGCGATTCCCACCATCGCGTTTACATCATGTGCAGCCATCATGGGTGAATTTGTGAATGGAATGTGAGTAGTGAAATGAGAAATATTGACTTGAGCTTTAATGGGCTTAAGGCAACATCAGATTATATTTTAAATTCAATGAAAACTGTTTTCTGTATAAATATTTATATATATCTTTCTTGTTTTGCAGCGGTAACAAAATCGTTTCCATTTTGCTAACCATTGTGGTTATTGGAGTTAACTTGTACTTTGTCGTAGCGCAAGTGGAAACGCTTAAAATTAAAGACGGAATGCTGGCACTAGTCTGTGAGTAGCTCAAGTGTTAACTATTCACAATTCAGTTGACTAACTAATGCTTCTCTTTTTCTTTTTTTAGGCATATTTGCTATACTATATATAATTTTTGTTATATATCTTGTGATACATATGGCCGCGTGCATGGGCAACAAGTGGCTGATGAATAGTCGAGTAAGTTGTTGGAAAAATCAGCAATTCTTTATCAATAGTCGTGACTAGAAGCCTTATTTGTTTAGCTAGTCAATCATAAATTGTAGCTATCATGTTGAAGTTTATCAATTTACGTGACTATTGGTAGCCACTTAATAGAGCTTTAGATGTCATATGTCAAAGACACCTTCATATAACCTGATGTTTTTCCCTTTACAGTGGGTGCAGCGTTGGGTGTTACCAAGCCAGAATAGTTTTTCGATAAAGAATGCCAACTCTACGTACGCCAGGTATGTTCACGCATAATATTTCACTCACTGCTCAAATACATACACACACACACACACACACATTCACACATTTACTGCCTGCGTCTCTATATGGGTAACTAATCTATAAATTTAACTTTGGTCTGTACTATCCTAATACCAATTGGTTTTTCTACTTTCCCAGCACTCTCAAAGCTGTTCACTGTGTTCTTTTACTAATCTTTAGTTCCACTGTTTATTCTTTCTATCTCTCTCTATCTCTCTCTTTTCGTAATACTTGTAACTATTGACTAATACTTAATCGAAAACATATGCCTATGCTCTTATTCTTTTAATTATTCACAGTGATGTTGCCTTAGTTGTAGGCGATAAAACTAACCCTACTGACAAACCTCTCGATACAGTTTCGGAAAATGTAGCTCAATAATGCACTATACGTTTTATTGGCTACAGTTCAGTAAATAAAACTTTAGGAAGCCCTCTACATTTGTGATATTAACACTAACATCACACGCTTTACAACACTAACAATTCATCAACAAGAATTTACAATGCACTTTTAAGCTGTCTGAATTTAGCCAATCGCTGTACATATCTTAAAGAAAATTATTTATAAGTTTCTGGTAAGTCATAATGTTGTTGATATTGTGGTCACATAACGCTCGCACAATCGCTACTATCAGGCTTAATAATATAAGCTGGTGCGCTTAGTTTGAATAAATAAAGTATGCATTTATTAGTTATTTATGGGAACAATTAATTCTTGCCTTTTGATTTATGGTATACCCTACGGATAAGCTAGTTTTTAAGTTGTAAATCGCAGATTGGAATGAAACGGAATACAGCAAAATGGACTAGCTGAACTAAACTTTAGATTAAGTTAAGGTTGGACTTACATATACTTAACATTCATAATTGGCATTTTGGTATAACTATCATCAACGGGCGTGGCTAATTTAACGAAATAAATCCTCGATCATCGACAACCGTGTTGCTAATTTTATTTACTGTTTATTTATCTGTATCATACAATTCTCTTTTATTATATGTGTGTGCGTGACTACCACCCTTTGTTTTCCAACACCGTTCTGTGTGTCTTATACTAAATAAATACAAACACACACATGCATATGCTCTACTACTCTTATACTGTACGCCACTCTACTATTGTTATCTGTGTGACGTTGACTACTACTGCAAAAATTTTCAAAAATACAAATAAACTATTGGATTGACTGATCTATAAATTTCGGCTAATTGAAAACTGTGCGAAAAAATGTTGTTGAACATTGACAAATGATTTTCTTGGCATTGGTACAAATTGTTCTAAAAAGTTTGCAATTGGCAAGCCCACAATAATAATAAACAAGTCAAAAAACTGCTCAATATGCAAATAAAGTAAAAGAAGATTGTTTGGCAGCACATTGAAATGGCCAACAAAATGAATTAGAATTTCGACAGTTTGACGCATATTAAAAACGAAAAACCAAATATTCTTTTAACCGAAAATTCAATGCGGCTTTCAATTGTTTATTTAAATCTGTGGAAATTCGCTGCTGCACGTGCCGGCAAATCTGTTTATCCATTTATACAAATGGGGGCAACATCGAACCAACAAAAACCATACAACCCAACCAACCCAAACCAACCACATGTGGATGGCATTCTCTATATAGCGAGCTGACGCTGAACGACAATGGAATCTCCATAAACTCCTTCAATAACCTGCAAAGAAATGTCGCCTCTTAATTGTTTATGGCTATTTTAGTGTTAATTGTATATAATAAAGTTATTATATCGTTTATATCGTTTGCCTATATCAAAGTGATGTTAACTATAATTGAATTATTATTGCTAGTTCTGTAGACTTAAGTATTTATAATTATGAAATTACGTAACACAAAAAAAAAGAATGTATTTCCATAAGTAGCTCAACTAATTTGTATATATCTTTAGCTAAGAAATAAAAAATGATCGTAAAATCTTTTTGACCCTTTCTCACTCACACAATAAAGCGAATATGTCCCATCAGTTGTCGCTGCTGTGATATATGCATATGCATGGTTCTTGCTGAGTTGTCTTTTAATTAGAAAATGTCGTTCTTTCTAACTCTAAAGCCTAATAGTATAAAAATATATGTTTAGTATGTATTGTAGATCCTTTCTTTATGTGATGTTGTTTTCCTTAAGTTTTACTAACAACAAATATTTGTAGATAGTAACAGTATATGGCTCTGTTTGAATGTGGATCTTTGTAGTTACAAGTAGATTTTTTGCTCTCTTAAATTCGTATAGTTTTTGATAATTTAAGCGATTTGCTTCAGATTCGTATCAGCATATTCTGGGACTCTTCTCATAGGACTCAATTGCACCTCATCATATACATAAACATACACACACAAACACGCGAATAGATCTAGTCATGGAGTCATTCATTCGATTTCATAATATCTTTCATTTGCAGAATTGCCACCAATGCCGACACAGATGCAGATATCATGGATGGTGAGGACGCGTAGCCATTACTGTTCTGCACTGATTCCGATGGCAGCGAGGAGGTTTGTTTTAGCAGCAATAACAACGAGTTGAATTGCCACAGCAGCAATGTGGATAATACCAATAATGGTCACGTGATCATCAGCTAGCATTCGGTTCAGATTTGCCCCGATACTAACAATAAACCATCCCGTCGCAAACAGCGCAGCCTATCCACAGACCCTATCCCAGCACCTAGTTCGTCATATCAAAAATTGGGTCTCACCTTTATCGCTGTTTGCTTCAAAGCCGAAAACTTGGGAATTAGTGTAATACGATTTCATAGCATAATTATTTCAACATGATGTACGATGTACGCAGTATACCAAAAAAAGCAAAGACAGATTTTCATAGCAAAACCATACCATATATATAAACATAACTGTAAAATGCCTCGATAAAAGATAAACGTGTGGCATCGAAAGTAGACTTAAGTTCAGTGTACGGTAATTGATAATAATTATTATATAACATAAATACATAAATACATTTATAAATATTTTAAACTACATATTACTTATAAGGCTGTGAACTGAGAAACCGTAAACAATTTTTAAAAACAAAAATATGTAAATATTAACGGGTCTTTTTCGAAAATATTTCTAAAACTTTGTCAAATTTATTTTATGTTGTGTGCTTTTATTGAACAACTATTTGTAATTTACCATCTAACTTATTTATTAATTCGCAATTTTATACATGTCACTAGCTAGAACACAGTTGAAAAATTGGTCAAGACGTTTTTAATGCACGTTTTTTGTCTTTGCTATCCAATTGTTTTCTATTGTTGTGTAAATCACTTAAAATAAAATACTATTATGCTATGCGTAAGTTTAAATATAAATACTTAATTCAATTTAAAATGGAAAAATCCATCAATATATATTCTTGTTCAGGAAGGTTGAGATGAAATGATCTAAACAGTTTCGTGACTGGCTAGCCGTTTGACAAATATATAAATAATCTTCCTTTGCGTTGCGTAAAACAAGTTTTTACTTTCTAATTTAGTAAATGAAATTAACATGATGACGAAGGTGATAATATAGATTTTGTTCATGGAGTTAATGATTATGAATACGATAACTGTAATGATGTATGCATCAGTTTCGTATTTTATGAGCTGATGCTGATGATTATGATGACTGGTAATTAATTATCATCATGATAATGATAAGCACGATAAGGATAATGCTGTATACAGTTTCGAATATTATAGGGTATATGCAAGTCGAGCAAGTAAATCATTACGTTTTCAGTAGCTGCAATTGACATTTAAATGGATGACGTGTAAACGAAAGGTAAATGATATAGTGCCTTTACAGCTAATTAGCTATTTGATAGCTAAGTATTAATTACGGTGTAGGTGACAGAGAGAATAATAAATGTTTGCTTAATATTTTATTAAACACTACGATTTACGAGTGGGATAATTCAATTATAGAAACAGCGCTTATTATAAGACAGAAAAGGCATAAACCTATTGAAGACACTCTTCATTTAAAATAATATTTCTTTGATAGTCTAACATTGTATAAAAGTAAAAATACTCAAATTATTCTTTACAAACTTTAGAAATACAATAGATCAGAAATATGTCGAATCTGCCTTTGAAGAGCAGCGATAGAGTCAAGGGGATTTTTTTATTGCTGTAAATAAAAGTTGCCCTACATGAGCAATAATTAAATGCTAATTTCTATTACAATTGCCTAGCAGTTCGATCAGCTGTATAATCTAATAAAAAGCTGTTCGGTAGGAAAGCTCTACGATGTGATCTAGACAGAATTTAAACTTACCTTAATAGTTGGTACTAGACCCGGTTCAATTACTTTGATATGGTGAATTACACAGAACAGGTTATGTTAAGCGATATGCCAATATACATATATGTACATATATACTTCGATAAGACTAAAATTGAAATATTTGTACTGGGATTTACTTAGGCGCCGACTGTGCGGAACGATGCAAGTATTTGGATTTGCTTAAGATGCGGAAACTATTGATAGTATTGATGGGGCTGCAGCTAACTGTCAGTTTGGAGTGCGCAACATTACGTGGGTAGCTAAAAAAATAGTTTAGGTATCGGTTTGATTGAGATTTAGATCGGTGATCTTTACTTGTAACTCTCAGCTCACCATATCAAGAAGTGCCACTTTGGTAATACCACCTGCATTAAGGATACTGCTAATGCGCTGATACGCAATTTCCCAAAGGGCATACCCTCCGTGGGCTTTAAGCCTTTGGATGTGGTCCATGTGAAGGATACGGTGCTCATCAATGATCGACAAGAGGGTGTGCTTTGGTATTTCTTCGAGCTGCTCAATCAGATCAATTACGGTTTCGAGAATACAACTATACTTGATATCAAAGGCTTCGACGAAGATCCCACATCGTCGAAAATAATTATTAAAGGTCGTATACCCAGACTAATATATAAGGGCTTCTATAAGGCCATGGGCCGTATACTTTGGATGGTACAAATCAATACGACCGGCGAATCTGAAACGGAATTCCAAAACTTTCGTTTCGATTTCACGTTGAAAGTGCAAACGGAATATCGTAATGGTAAGCGATATCTGAAGATCTATCAACTGGTGCCCAATGTCTATGTGGATCGGTAAGTAAATCGGTAATTAATTTGTTTAAAGCTTGAAAACACTGTGCATTTTTCGACTTGCAGCTGGACACAATGGTTGGAGAACTTCTTTCCAGAAAATACAGACTTGACCATTGCAATGAATAGAATCTTCAATGCAAATTGGGTTGAGTTTTGGAATGAACTGGAAAAGCCCATATTGGAGATATTCAAGAGTGTATTTTTAAGCATCATCGAAGATATATTTCGTAATGTTTCATATGATGATATGTTTTTATCGAATAATGAAAATGTGAATTGAAACTTTAGTTCGTTTGATTACTCAGCTATACCAAATATTGTATAATCGATAGATGGATTGGAATTACATGAAAATATACTCAACGTTTAGTTATTGCATTTAATATGAAATGACATTTTAAAACTCACCATTGCATACTCTCCACTAATTATATGAAAACTAGAATTCACGTACGGAACTTAGTTTAATTCCTTTATTTCTTTTCATTTCTTACAACAAACCGGTTTATAAAACTATGCGAATTCCGTTTTGATTTGCTAAGCTTATAAATGTTCCGCTGAAAAAGGCATTCGATTTTATTCAATGTTCAAACGCTGAGGCAAACACAAGTCGATTACACTCTGACAAATATAGGATATATATTATATACATATATAAAATATATTCCAGATATGCGTAAAACATTTCTTATTGTGATCGGACTTCATCTGTTGCTCGCGATCAAGTGTCAAACATTACGTGGGTAGTCGAACTACAATACAATTGTGTTTCTTAAAAAAAAAAAAAAATAAAAATCTATGTACTATAGTATTTCTCATTCTTTACCTAAATTCGCATAGCAAGCAATATAAAGAAATGCCATTTTGGCGATTCGAAATGCATTGTTGGATCAATGAATGCTGTGATACGACAATATGCACGTGGTTTATCTGCAATCGGCCTGAAGCCCATTGATGTTGTGGATATTAAGGATTCGAATATCTGGAACAATGCGGAAATTGGTGGAGTTTGGTTTCAATTTAAGCTATCCAATCAAGTGAATTATGGCTTCGAGAATACGACAATTAAGGGGATCAAAGGATTTGGCAAGAATCCAACAGCCAGCACAATGGAAATACACGGACAGATACCAAGTCTCATCCACAAGGGTAGCTATGTGGCCAATGGACGGGTTTGGCTGGGAACCCTAAATGCCACAGGTATTTCAACATCGGATTTTCAGAATTTACGATTCATATTAAAGCTGAAAGTCATACCGGAATATCGGAATAATAAGCGCTATCTGAAAATCTATGAGCTAGTGCCTATTGTCAATATAAGCCGGTGAGTTTTCAACATTTATACATATACGAGGGTGGTCTGAAAAGTTAACATGAAGATCAAAGAAGATAGAAGAGAAAAGAAATTTATTTACCGAAAGCTTTTCGGACTACCCTCGCACATATTTGTATGTATATATTAATCACACTATTGTATTAAAATCAATTTGATAGCTGGATTGTCTGGCTGGATAATCTATTTCCAGAGAATATGGATCTAACCATTGCAGTCAATGATCTGCTCAATGCGAACTGGTTGGAGTTCTGGAACGAACTGGAACCGTCATTTCTGAAAATTTTTAGCGGTGTATTTACGAGCATGATTGAAGATACATTCCAGAAAATATCCTATGACGACATGTTCTACAAGGATAATGAGACTGAATTAAATAATTAAGCAAAGTTGATTTTTCTATGAGTTGTAAAAGCGGGAATTAATGTAACCGGAAATATATATATCCATAGTTATTTAAATTATATACACATGTTTAACTAGCAATCCGGTTTTCATATAGTTAACTATAAATGGAGCCCGTGCTAATCTCTCGATTTTATTTACAATTGATCATTGGCTAAAGCAGGTTCTAAGTGTCGTGACTGTAAATAATTGTAACAGGTTAAACAAATATATATATTTATATAAATAGTATTTATAGCAACTCCAAATAAAATAGCAAAGGAGATGTGTAAATTTTCTTTATTGTTTGTTCTATTGTTAATGCTAAATAAAACTTCACTTGGGATCGAACTGCGTGCGTATTCAAGATTTGGCATCAATTGTGTAGTTCAGTTAGTTAAACTATATATGTATATTCTATTTGCAGCCAACGATATCAAGAAATGCCACTTTGGTGATTCCGAATGCCTTGTGAATACCATCAACGATTTGATTAGGCGCTATCCGAACGGTATATCGGAGATTGGTTTGGCTCCGTTGAATGAAACCCGGCTGGAGGATATCTCGCTTGTAGACAGGTCCACTGGTGGTCCAGTTTGGTTATCCTTTTACATAAGAAACTTAACCAATATAGGCTTCAACAATGCAACCATAACCCGTGTCAAGGGCTTCAATAGAGATCCGAGCATGGGCAGGATGATAATCAAAGCGCATATACCAAGACTCATCCATATGGGCACCTATAATATGCAATCTCGCATTTTGCTATTTGTGGCAAATGCAACGGGAACTTTTCGATCAGAATTTGAGAACTTTCGCTTACTAATGAGGATGAAAGCCATTGAAGAATATCGCAATAACAAGCGATACTTGCGCATCTATGAACTGAAACCCAAACTGGACCTGCAGCGGTAGGAAAATAAAATATATATCTTATAAGACAATTTATAATATATATTAACATTTCTCTTCTTTTTTTTTTAAGTTGGGTAACATCGCTTGATTCGTTATACAAGGAAAATACGGATCTAACAATTGTGACTAATAAGATTATCAATGAGAATTGGCTAGAGTTTTGGCAGGACATTGAGCCGGGTATGCTGAAAACCTTTGAACTATGCCTAACGTCAATACTGAAAAAGGTCTTCGATAATGTGGCCTACGACGATCTGTTTCTGCCAGACGCAGAATAATTGAATAATACATACAATAATAATATTGTCTTATATCATATGGTTTCAAAAGAGAAATTCGTTAATTTCTCTGCATTTTACTATTACTTATACTCTGTTCTGTGAGAGAAAGTGAGTATATTGGCATTGTTGCTCGTAAAGCTCTCAAGGATATTTGTTGGAAAATTACTTGAATTTCCTTTAGCCTAATGAAACGTGTTTGTTGTTTTTTGTTTGATGGTTTGTGTTGGAAAATAATTTTTTATACTATAATTTACTTTTTTATAATTATCGAGTTTTCACTGTAACTAAGGAATAAAGTTTATTGCTTACGATTATTCTTATATTCAAATAGTGAATACTTTATGGTATATTAAAAAATAATTTGAAAGTGTGTGAAGTCCTGCCACTTAGTTTCCAATTTTAGTTTGACCTTTATTGTGGAACTGGCCATCCAATTGGAGTTCATCGTAGAAGATGTGATCGTTGTAGACCTCATCACGATGATACATGTGCTGATAGCCTTTGGAGCTGTTGCCTCGCTTAAAATTCCGATGATCCGCGGCTAATTTGAGTAGCTTTTGGCGGCTATGTGGCTGGCCAAGATATTGAAGTGGCGTCGCCTGATCCTGAGTTGGCTCTGTGTCCTGGTTGTGCCGTTTGCTGCGACGCTGGCGCCAGCCCCAACGCATTCTTTTAACTGTAGTTGGCGGCAGAGGCATGAGGTAAGTGCGAGCTGGACGAAACTTTTTGGATTTATATCTGGAATGTCGGGACATGTCCCTGTAGTGGTCCACCACATGGCAGGTTTGCATGTCCCTGGGCTTGGGTATGAAGTCGTCCAGCTTGGGCGGACACTGTAGCACATAGTAGAGGCCGACAGTGGAGGAGTCGTTGGCATGACGCTTGGCCAAGTCGAGCAGCCGCAAGGGCACCTTGTAGTAGGCAAACATGTTGCGCTCGACAACAATTGCCGACGCGGCACTCAGCAGCAGCAATCCCAACTGCAACATTGTGCGAGAAGTGTTAGGCCAGACTTAGGCAAAGTCACGTTTATAAATGTAAATCACTTTTCAGCTTCAATGAGCTGGCTTGAAAGTTTGCGGTTTGCCGGCTATAATTCGACTTTAATATTTATTACGAGCGGCCAACTGGTTTTCCTAGCAACCGAACAGGTTGAATGAACCGTTGCTGCACCTAGGCCTAGGCCTAGGTCAATCAATAGTCGTAATTGTCATAAAAAAATAGAAATAGAAATAGCAAAAGTTTTTTTATGCGGAAGTCATGCAAGAAACTGTTGCTTGTTTGCTTCTCAACAATGTTGCTGCGGTTGGCTTAGCAACATTGCTGCGCCGGGCGCAACAGTTTTTGTTTATGAGGACTGACGCCTGCGCTTCAAATGTGCTATAAACTTGATGTCTGTAGGGGAAACTGCTTAGAGTGGGGGCTCTTTTTTGAGGACTCCACATTTGTTGCACATATGCAACAGTTTTTGACGTGACTGCCACACATTTTCCAGTTCATTTCGTATTCATATTCTAAGTGTTTTGTGGCTTAGTTCTGTGACGGCTTGCTGAAAATGAGACATGCAACAAATCTATCAGCTTAGGCAATTACAGCTGACAAGCTGTTACAATTGCGCTCAAATGGATTTATTTATACAATTTGTGCAGTGTTAAAGGAGCTAATAAATTAAGATAAGTAAAAATAGATAATATAAATGGTGTGTTCTGCATACAGTGTTGAGGAATTGTTGAGGAAATTGTGCTTCCGATACTTTTTTGTCACGTGAACGAGTACATCCAATTACATGACAATCTAAATCGATCATCGATATATTGTAGTTCGATTGTTCACTTTTCGGGCGAATCGCTCCAATAGGTGCTTTCAATCTGAATTGATCATCGATTCAGTAATCGATATATAGTGGTTCGATTGTACATATTGCAAGGAAATGGTAAAACAGCAACGCTCTTTATTTACGCTGAGCTTTGTATTGATAAAAAATACTTATTTAATATTAGAAATATGTTGCAATATGTAGCTGAAATATCATATTCTGGTCAATACATGTGAAATTATTAATTAATAACATTGTTAACAAGACTATCTGTGCATATATGGAAAAAATGACTTGGACGAAGAAATGAAAGGATGCTTCAATCTGCTGTTAAGTCGAATTAAATCGAAAGTTCTGCTTACACAACTTATTACTCATTTTCTATTTTCAGTTATCTGGGTAAGTTCGTAATAGATAATTGAATTAGCGCCTAATCAATTGCCAGATTGGCTGCCAAAATCCAACTTTAGTAGGCAACGTGCCAAGAAGTCAAAACTTTTGCGTGCAATGGAAACATAAAATGGCGGCGCAACAATTGGCCGGAAGTAAACTTGGCAACGTGGCTGACAACCAAATATTATGGCACAGGGGAAATCAACAAGGGTCGAGTGGCAAAATCAACAACTGCCTAGCAACCGGGTGCTGCCACGATCAGTTTTCCCTAACAGGTTTACATTGTCGTCGAAACACTTCCTTTCAGTCAGCTAATAGTAACGCAGGTGAGCAGTCGCAAAAGCGGAAATAAAAATAAAGGCAGAATACTGATAAAAAAAAAAATGGAAAAATTATTAAATAAGAGGAAAATTAAAGTTAACGCTTCAAAAAGTTAAAAAAAGTTAATTTTTATGTTAAACAATGATTTTAAAATTTGTTTTTGCGAAGCGAAAGCAAAGATAAATTGAATTTTATAATTGATTATTAGTTACAGTTACATAACAGTTAAAGAGTGTTGTCCAATATGAAAAAAGCTTACATAATCTATAAATTACATAAATATTTAGGACTTCGAAAAGTATTTTGCCTTTAAGCATTGCAGATTTTTTAAAAAATAATTTTAGGAAGAATATTGATTTGATAGGATATGTATTGATTATATAGTTGTTACTGGTAACAAGGTCACTCAAACACTAACACACGCGCGTTCACACACAGCCACAACAACCAACAACAACATCTGTGTTAACAGCAGCAAACAAACACCTGGAGGGCCCCTTCGATGGATCAGCCCTCCACTAGCGCCGAGGCAGCCGCTGCCGCTGCAGCCGGTGGGCCGGATCCACGTCTGGAGTTAATGGGTTCGTTTGTCATCAAATCCCTTAAACTGAAGCCAGAGAAATGGACGCGTGTCATCACGGTGGAGGAGCACAAGGGCATAATTAAAGAGTTTTTGGATCGAAGTACACCTGTGGTTTTAATTATTATATTAACGCCCGCTGCGCAGCTGGTGCCCTCTACCACATTTCCACTTTTGCAGCTAAAGAGCAAAGGAGTCTACTTTATCAAACGGTATGCCAAGCCCATACCACGTGAGAATTGTGCGAATTTCATCATCTCCGGCGACCTGGCCACACGCACTATTGACCAGCTGTCCGCTCTGGTCGAGGAGGTGCTTGTGCCATTGCTCTCCAATGAGGATAACTATAGAAGCTGGCCTATTATGGTTGCACAGGATGTGCAAAAGCATGTACACAGCTTAAAGAGCACTGTGCATCAGGTCAAGGGTCAGGTAAGCGGTGAAACCATACTGGCCATGCCCGTGGGCGTTGAGAAAATAGTTAAAGCCGCCAAGGAGCTGACCGAAACGCAACATTGCCAGTTCGATCTGTATCTAAAGAGTGCCATTGAGGGCGTGGTCATCAAGTGGGCGACTCAGATACACGAAGTCATCAAGGAGAGTCCAACGAATGCCTTTGCCAATGGCCAGAATCCCACACCGCACACAGGTGAGTCTTAGCCGTGAGCTCCAGTCATACGTGCATATATTATTTTGTTGCTGTTATTTTTGGCACAACTTTATTTATTATTTATTGATAAAATTCAAGTTTTGCAGTTGACGTTTGTTTTGATATAACCTAGCAACGTGCCGGCATTGGCCAAATTTGCATGTTTATTACCCGCGTACCTAGCTGCCTTGCTGTCATACAGGTAAAAATGTCTTCAAAACTGGCTTTTATTATCTGTTTGGCGAATGGCGACATGCAACATTTCCCTATGTCAAAACAACAATTACCAGTTGTGGAATTACTTTTTGGGGCTGTCCCATTATAAGTTGAACGTTTTTTCGCTTAGCGTTTTGATTTCTGAAAGGCCTCACTTGATATTAGACGAAGCTCTAAGCAATTGTAGCCTAAAAATGGTTTGATTTTGCTTATTTTAAAGGCAACGGCAAACTTAGAACTGATTCTGTTTTCTTCCTGTATACAACTACTATATTTCGAATTAATTTTAAATTACAAATTTTATATAGTGTAGTCATGTAGGCAAGCACTTTCGTTCTTTTTATACCCTGAACCCATTGAAAATGGGAAATCAGAGTATAATGGTTTGGTTAAAATGTATGTAACAGGCAGAAGGAGGCGTGGCAGACCCCATAAAGTGTATATATTCTTGATCAGTTTGACGAACTCTGTCAATTTAGCCCTGTCCGTCTGTCCGTCTGTCCGACTGTCCGTCTGTCCGTATGTATGAACGCGTCGAGCTCAGAACCTATAGGAGCTAGAGGCTTGAAATTTGTTCTGTGGGTCCATGTATAGCACGAAAATATCAAGTCTATTTAAAAAATCGATAACTATTCCCGTTTTATTGTTATCGATTAAAAACCTTATCGAAATCAAGCTATTAAATTATATCTCTTACATCTTTGAAGCTAGAGTCTCCAAATTGTAGATTTACATTCATTTATGATTTATAAAATTTGGATTTTTGTTATATTTTGGACACCGGCCAAATTTTTTTTTTATAATTTAATTTTATAATCCTAAATTTGTTCTGCTTTAATAAATACATAGTTAGGTACATATATTTAAAATGCATATCGGGCGGGGTTCAGGGGATCTCCTAGTCGGGCTCCACCGACTAGAGTTTTCTTACTTGTTATTACACCTTTCTTATGTTCCGACTGCTACCATGCCCACATTGTAATTAATGTAACTATGTTTAATATATTAACTCTTTAATTTTGTTTCTCCCTTTTTCAACTTCCTGATAGAATTTACATTTTGGAACAATCGACTTAAGAACCTATCCTTTATCTATGACCAATTGCGCAATGAGCGTATACGAGCCATGGCCCTAATATTGGAATACTCGTTGAGTGCTTACCATCCGTGCTTTCAGACGCTCTTCAAAAACGTTGTCACGGGTGAGTGCAGCCAATTTAATGGCCCAACAACATGCCACCTATTGAGTATGTTGTATGTATTTTTGTCTATCTTTGCCATTTGCATGCCAACAAACTGTTTTGAACGTGATTGAACAATCGCAGCACTTGCCGAGGCAAAGGATATAACGCTCTATTTGAACCCATTGAAACGCCCGCTGCATCAACTGGAGGAAATAGATTTTGCCGAATTCAAGCCTCTGCTTATACCTTTTATGCATACAGTGTGCACGCTTTGGGGCAACTCACGCTACTATTGTCAATCTGCGAAAATAACAGTACTTTTGCAGGAGATATGCAATTTGATTATACACCAGGTATGCAAATTATTCGATGATGTTTGATAAATTAGGCAAGAAATTCAATCAATGATCTAATCTGTCCGTCCGTCAATATGTAAACAAGTCGATTAGTTTTTCTGTAAAATTAATTTAATTAGATAGAATTTCAGTCAGTCAATCATATAGTCATCAGCTAATGAGGCTATATGAGGCTGCCAGTCCATATACTAACCATATACATACGCATGCATATATTTGTTCTACAGAGTTTTCTTTTGTATTGCAGGCTAAACGTTATTTGGATCCTTCGTCTATATTTCACAGCGACATAGATGAGGCCATGCAGCGTCTGACACTCTCTATACAAATATTAAAATTCTTTCGGGAACTCTTTGACTTTTATAAGGATCGTTTGGCTGCCTTCTTTACGGAACCTGAGGAGCGTCCACCGATTTTGTGGACTTTTCATCCAAATTCAGTTTTCAAGCGCTTTAATGCTTTCCTCGAGCGTTTGACAACAATTCAATGGTATTGACAATCGAAAGCTATATGTGGTGTGTGTTTCTAATATATAGATTTGTTTTTACAGGTTTTTCTTTACTGTGATTGAATTCCTGAAATTAGAGAAAGTCGAAATCGGTGGACTGCGTGGACGCCAGCTAAGTACCAGGATAACCGATGTCTATGTGGAGTTCAATCAATATTTTACGGCATTTGCATCGAAGAGCTATGATGTCCTTGATCCGGATGATCATGAGTTCGATGAGGATTTTAAGGGCTTCCAAACGCGTATTCTGGAGCTAGATATGAAGCTGGCTGCCATACTCTGTCAGGCATTCGATGATTGCCATAATTTAGAGAGTATATTTAAGGTGAGTATAAAGTAATCAATTTTACAAGTTCACATTGCCAAATACTCAAGTGTTGCTGGCATTACACAGCTTATAAGCATCGTGGGTAGCGTTTTGGATCGTCCAAAAATCAAAGAGGAATTTACACAACGCTATGCGGAAATAGTTCGTATGCTCGATGAAGAGATGACAGTCTGTGAGAATATCTATGACAAGCAAATGGAGCTAAGACGAGACGGGGATACGCTATATCCCGACTACAATTGTCCCTCGGTGGCCGCTTTTATACGCTGGTGTTATCAGCTGGAGACTCGCATTACCGCACCCGTCAAAAACTTTAAGGCGCTACAGCATGAGTAAGCTATACACAATCATGGGAAATTCTAGAAGAAGTTTCAAGTTGATCTAGAAATCTATTTTAGACAGTTACTTATAGCATTTTAACGATGCATTTTCGTAGAGTTCCCAAACATAATATTTTTCACATTTGTGTCCTATCTATAATACGCTCCAATCTATTACAGCATAACCAAAACCGAAAAATCGCTGGAAATCGTGGAACGTTATGAATGTTTAATGGAGAAGTTGGGCGTGTGTAAGACGCAGTTCTTTGAGGATTGGTCCGTGCAGCTTTCTGCACAAATTGAGGAGGATCTGAAAAAGTCGCTCATTTCACGCGATCAGCATAGTCATTCGTTGATTCTCAACTTTAGTTCGACACTGTTCTCCATACTTCGCGAGGTGCACTACATGCAGCAGATGAAAATTGATGGCATACCCGAGATTGCGATTGAGTTTGCAGAGAAGAGCGATGTCTTTCGGTCGTATACATTGAATCTTGAAAAGACTATCGATTGGTATAACAGCATACAGGAAGGCAGCTCAACAGTGGAGCTCAAGCTGATTGACCCCGAGATTAAAATGATTGATGATCTGGTTGAAATTGGTGTGGATCAGCTCGTGTGGAATTCAGCAGGTGAGCAGTCGAGCGTCTTATCTTTATTATTTATCTAATTATGATTCATGTTCAGATATCATGAACTATCTGGATAAGTTACGTCAGCCAGTGGCTGCTCTGCGCAATCGCGTGAATCATACCCAAGAGAATCTGCGTCAGGTACGAAAAATTATGGAGGTTTGGGCCAAACAGCCGTTGTTCGAGCGTCGAGATTGCAAAAAGGATTCGGTACTCTCCATAGATGAGCGACCAGATCGCACGGCCAAGCGCTATGCGGAAATTCAGGCGGCCTCTGTAGAGATACACAAACTGCTCCAGGATAACATGCTGCAATTCGATATGGCGGATAAGCAAAACGATGCTGTCTGGCTAAGTTATGTGGACCATGTCGATAATATTGTGTATGAGAACATTCTGCGCACAGTGGGCGTTAGTGTGGGTTATCTGGCTGAGAATATGGATCCGGATAATAACTATGCACCGCTATTTGAATCGCGTCTCGAGCTGGTTGAACCCAACTTGGTGTTTGTGCCCTCTCTAGAGCCCGATGATCCCATGGGCTTCAACAATATGCTTATTGAACTCATGAGAGATATTATGAAAATGGGCTCGCTAATTAAGCGGCTCAAACCTAATGAGAAACGCAACTATGTGGAGCTGATCAAGGAGAATCAGGATATTATTGATATGCGACGGGAGATACTCAATGGCGTTGATTTGGTCATGGAGGAGGCATCGCGCTTCTGCCGTCAATTCGAGCGCTATTCGTACTTGTGGCTGGATGACCGTGAGGAGTGCATGGAATACTTTTTGGAGTATGGTCGCATGTTGGATCCAGACGAGATCGAACTGCTACAAATGAATGATCCTACGGCACCGCCACCTCCACAGCCGTGTCAGCCCACGATTGAAGCTTTCCGAGAGCAAATAGACAATTACGAGTCGCTGTTTACAGAGATCGAGGACATACCTGCATTTCAGGTATTCAGTTCCTGGTTTCAAGTGGATGTGAGACCCTTTCGACAGGCGCTGCTCAACACCGTCTGCAAGTGGGGCAACATGTTCAAGATGCACTTGGTGACCACTGTGACGTCTAGTCTGATGGATCTAAGCCATTTTATACGCAAGGCCGACGAGGGCTTGCTGCAGACGGTTAAAGAGAAGGACTATGAGGGTCTGGTCAGCATTATGGCCTATCTGATGCAGGTGAAGGAGCGCGCGGCTAATACGGATGAAATGTTTGAGCCCATGCAGGATACAATCCAGCTGCTGAAATACTACGACATGGACATACCCGAGGAGGTGAATGTGTTGCTGCAGGAATTACCGGAACAATGGGCCAATACTAAGAAGATAGCCACAACGGTCAAGCAACAGGTGTCGCCACTCCAAGCCACCGAGGTGGTTAGCATAAGGAATAAGATAACGCTCTTCGAGGCGCACATACAGCTCTTCCGTGAGGTGTTCAAGCAGTACGACTTCTTCCGTTTCGACTGTGTGAAGCCCTATTTACTAATGGACCGTATCAACGATGATATGTATCTCTGTGAGCGGGAAATGGGCGAGATACAAAAGTCGGGCAGTCTCTTTGAAGTGAATATTCCAGAGTTTAAGGTGCTCAGACAGTGCCGTAAGGAACTGCGCATGCTCAAGGTATCTACAGAGACATTAAATTATAAACTGATTTTTGCATGTTTCCTATATAATCCATCTACTAAATTTTTACCCATGTACTGCATGCTACATTTGGAATTTTGAGCTTTTTAACTTTTTAACTAGCTACAAATCCTAACAAAACTCTATAGATCTATCATAACTTTTGTTAACTAAATTGATTATATATTCATATTATATTAATTAATCGCAGCAACTCTGGGATTATGTGAATATAGTACAAACCAGCATTGAGGATTGGAAGACAACGCCCTGGCGCAAAGTCGATGTGGAGAATATGGATATTGAGTGCAAAAAGTTTGCCAAGGATATACGTTTGTTGGATAAGGAAATGCGCGTTTGGGATACATTCATTAATCTCGAATCAACGGTTAAGAATATGTTAACTTCGCTTCGAGCTGTCGGAGAGTTGCAAAATCCGGCCATACGCGAACGTCACTGGAATCAACTGATGAACTCCACCAAGGTTTATTTTTCAGTTTATTTCTCTTCTCACTTCCCATGCAGAGTTTCCTTGTGATTAATTTGGCATATTGTAAATAATTTATTGAAAATGTCTTTTTTAATCCTAGCACCAGCTCGTTTGTATAGCAAAAGAAAATCTATTTTTAACTAAGTAATTTCCTTATTTTTAATCCCAACTTGATTTTAAAGAGGCCGATGTGTATATATACGATATAGTTATGCCTCGACTGTACAGTTTTTCTTGTAAATACCATTTCATTCCAGAGTCTGGCCGCCTTGCCCAAGGAAGTGACCGTAAGTGCTATGCATGTTGTAAAGAAATTCAAGTAGAAATCGTAGTTCAACCATATGTATATATAATCAGTATATAGTAACTGATAGATCTGGTAATGTATTCTCACAGGTAAAATTCATAATGGATCACGAGACCACACTGGCCGAGCTCTTGGGCCTAAATCTGCACGAATGCGAGGAAGAGGTGAAAAATATTGTGGATAAAGCGGTCAAGGAAATGTCCATGGAAAAGATATTGAGGGATTTGAACTCGACATGGTCGGCCATGGAGTTCGATAATGAGCTGCATCCGCGCACAGGCTGTAAACTCCTTAAGGCATCGGAAGAACTCATAGAGACGCTCGAGGAGAACCAGGTGTGCCTACAAAATTTAATAACATCCAAGTACATCGCCCATTTCCTCGAAGAAGTTTCAACTTGGCAAAATAAATTAATGATTGCCGATCAAGTGATAACCGTTTGGTTTGAGGTGCAACGCACTTGGACCCATCTTGAGAGTATCTTCATGAGTTCGGAAGATATACGCAAACAGCTGCCGGTCGATTCGGTGCGTTTCGATAATATCGATGCTGAATTTCGTATACTCATGGATGAGATGTCCGTCTCATCGAATGTGGTGGCATCAACGAATCGAGGTGGCCTGATCGAACGTCTGGAGCATTTGCAAAAGGAGCTAACGCTATGCGAAAAAGCACTGGCAGAGTATTTGGAAACAAAACGTTTGGCTTTTCCTCGTTTCTATTTTGTATCATCGGCCGATTTGCTCGATGTCCTTAGCAATGGCATACAACCCGATATGGTTACCAAACATCTAACAAAACTATTCGATTCGATTGCACGTCTCAAATTTAACCGTGATGCGGCCAATGAGATAGAGACAGCTTCTGGCATGTATGCCAAAGATGGTGAATATGTGGAGTTCAACGAGTTGGCCAGCATTCGTGGCCCGGTTGAAGTGTGGCTAAATCGTATACAAGCGGCAATGCGGGCCTCACTACGTCATTATGTCACGGAAGCTGTTGTCGCTTATGAGGAAAAGCAACGTGAACAATGGTTATTCGATTATCCTGCCCAGGTATCGCTATGCGGCTCACAGATCTGGTGGTCCACCGAGGTGAACATTGCGTTCAGCCGTTTGGAGGAGGGCTACGATAATGCCATCAAGGATTATTATAAAAAACAAATCTCACAACTCAGTTTACTCATAACACTGCTGCTCGGCGAGCTGACCAAGGGGGATCGTCAGAAAATCATGACGATATGCACCATTGATGTGCACTCGAGAGATGTGGTCGCTAAGATGATTCAGGCCAAATTGGATTCAGGCTCGGCTTTTATGTGGCAATCGCAGTTGCGGCATCGTTTCGATGATGTGGAGAAGGATTGCTTTGCCAATATTTGCGATGCTGAGTTCCAGTATTGTCACGAATACTTAGGCAATACACCACGCCTGGTCATCACGCCGCTCACAGATCGCTGTTACATAACACTTACACAGAGCTTACACTTGGTGATGGGCGGTGGGCCAGCCGGGCCGGCCGGTACGGGCAAAACGGAGACAACCAAAGATCTGGGTCGGGCCATTGGCATCATGGTCTACGTATTTAACTGTTCCGAACAGATGGACTATCAATCCTGTGGCAATATTTACAAGGGTCTTGCCCAGACGGGCGCCTGGGGCTGCTTTGATGAGTTTAATAGGATAACGGTGGAAGTACTCTCTGTTGTAGCAGTCCAGGTGAAGTCCGTCCAGGATGCCATACGCGATAAAAAGGATAAATTTAATTTTATGGGCGAGATTATAAGCTGTGTGCCCACGGTGGGCATATTTATTACAATGAATCCTGGTTATGCCGGACGCACTGAGTTGCCGGAAAATCTGAAGGCACTATTCCGTCCATGCGCCATGGTCGTGCCGGACTTTGAACTTATTTGCGAGATTATGCTGGTCGCCGAGGGATTTCAGGATGCACGTGTTCTCGCGCGCAAATTTATTACACTCTATACGCTCTGCAAAGAACTGCTCTCTAAACAGGATCACTATGACTGGGGCTTGCGTGCCATCAAGTCAGTGTTGGTGGTGGCTGGTTCGCTAAAGGTGGGTGTACTGCATCATAATCGCTTTGTATACAAATGCAATAAAATTTCAAACTGCTTGCAGCGAGGCGATCCTGGCCGGCCGGAGGAGGAGGTGTTGATGCGTGCTTTGCGCGATTTCAATATACCGAAAATCATAACTGATGATATGCCAGTGTTCATGGGGCTCATCAGCGATCTGTTTCCCGCTTTGGACGTGCCGCGCAAACGTGATCAGGACTTTGAACGCACCGTAAAACAAGCTGCCTCCGATTTGCTACTACAACCGGAAGACAATTTTATACTGAAAGTAGTGCAACTGGAGGAACTGTTGGAGGTACGTCATTCTGTTTTCATTGTTGGCAATGCGGGCACCGGAAAAACCCAAGTGTGGAAGACGCTGCTGCGCACCTATCAGAACATCAAACGGAAGCCCATATTCAATGACTTGAATCCAAAAGCGGTGACCAATGATGAACTTTTCGGCATTATCAACCCGGCGACGCGTGAGTGGAAGGACGGATTGTTCTCAGTTCTAATGCGGGATCAGGCAAACATAACGGGTGATCAACCCAAATGGATTGTGCTCGATGGCGATATCGATCCCATGTGGATCGAGAGTCTAAATACCGTTATGGACGATAACAAAGTCTTGACTTTGGCCAGCAATGAGCGCATTGCGTTGACACCTTCGATGCGTTTGCTCTTTGAGATCTCCAATCTGAGAACAGCGACACCGGCAACTGTATCCAGAGCTGGCATTTTGTATATTAATCCCCAGGACTTGGGTTGGAATCCGTGAGTAGCAACAGATCTATCATTTGTGGATTGACTGATTGACGATTTCTGATGACTTAGTGTAGGCAAAACTGCTCAGACTGGTTGAGAGACTGACTGACAGACAAAATTGAATGACAGGCTAAATAGAAGACTGATTAGCTGCATGACAGATTGATTACTCTACTAATTTACCGAATCCAAATCAATATCACCTATCGCTTTCACAAATCTCTCATTATTTGATTCTCTTTACAATCTCTTTGTAGCTATGTGACCAGTTGGGTTGAAACGCGCAAAATTCCAGCCGAAAAGTCCAATTTGGTCATGTTATTCGATAAGTACATACCGCCCTCATTGGACACGATACGCGTGCGTTTTAAAAAGATCACGCCTGTCGCTGAAATGGCCCACATACAAATGCTGTGCCATCTGCTAAACTGTTTTCTAATACCAGCTAACACACCGGCCGATTGTCCAAAAGAATGGCACGAACTGTATTTTGTTTTTGCCTGCATTTGGGCATTCGGTTCGGCCATGTTTCAGGATCAAGCCATTGACTATCGCGTGGAGTTCAGCAAATGGTGGGTAAATGAGTTCAAAACTGTTAAGTTTCCATCAGGTGAGTAACAAAATCGCTTGGAATTTATATTGGGATCAATGAAGAACTAACAATGCGAATTCTACCAATTGCAAATCCGCCAAATACAGGTGGAACAGTTTTTGATTACTTTTTGGATAGCGAGACGAAGACTTTTGTGCCCTGGACCGAGAAGATAACGAAATTTGAGCTGGATTCGGACTTGCCATTGCAAGCTGTGCTCGTGCATACCTCCGAGTCAATACGCTTGCGTTATTTTCTGGATCTGCTGATGGATAAGAAGCACCCGGTGATGCTAGTGGGCAATGCCGGCTGCGGCAAGACCGTACTGGTCAATGAGAAGCTTCAATCGCTTTCTGAGAATTACGCTGTCACCACTATACCATTCAATTTCTATACCACGTCCGAAATGTTGCAAAAGATACTCGAGAAGCCGCTGGAGAAGAAAGCGGGACGCAACTACGGACCGCCTGGCAACAAGACCTTGATCTACTTTGTTGACGACATCAACATGCCCGAGGTGGATTGCTATGGAACTGTGCAGCCGCACACTCTAATGCGCCAACATCTGGACTATGGGCATTGGTACGATCGCAACAAGCTGACTCTCAAGGATATACACAACTGTCAGTATGTGGCCTGCATGAATCCGACCTCGGGCAGCTTCACCATAAATCCTCGTTTGCAACGACACTTTTGTGTCCTAGCCGTCAGCTTTCCGGGTACGGACTCAATTACGGTCATGTACTCGGCGATATTGTCGCAGCACTTCGCCAATGCCGAGCAAAAGTTCATACCGATTGTGACGCGAATGCCGCCCAATATAGTGGCTGCCACAATCGCGTTGCACAATAAGTGCCTGCAAGTCTTTCTACCCACGGCCATAAAATCCCATTATATCTTCAATCTTCGAGATATCAGCAATGTTTTTCAAGTGAGTATTGTGTGGATCTCATATGACAACTATTCTATTGTATATTCTAATGATTTGTCAATTCATTATGCAGGGTCTTTTATTTAGCTCGACGGATTGTTTAACGAGCTCCACAGATCTTATACGTTTGTGGCAACATGAGACACAGCGTGTGTACTCGGATAAGCTAATCGATGATAAGGATATTGATAGCTTTACAAAAATGCAGCATGACATTGTCAAGAAGTCGTTCGAAGAAATTGACGAATCCGTTATATTCGACAAACCGAATATTTACTGTCATTTCGCTGGAGGAATTGGTGATCCTAAGTACATGCCCATCAAGGGTTGGCCTGAGCTTCACAAACTCCTTCAGGAAGCAATGTCATCGTATAATGATCTAGTCGCTGCCATGAATCTGGTGTTATTCGAAGATGCGATGATGCACGTGTGCAGGTAAGCTCGATTATAAGTCTACACGAAATGAAAACATTATATTCGAAATATAATTTTGTTTGATACTTTTAGAGTTAATCGCATATTAGAATCGCCGCGTGGCAGCGCTTTATTGGTTGGTGTTGGTGGCAGTGGAAAACAATCTCTAGCGCGCTTGGCAGCATTCATATCCAGCTTGGAGGTTGTGCAGATACAGCTGAAGAAGGGCTACGGTGTCAACGATTTAAAGGTCAGTTCTATCCAGCTATGCATAATTCTGTGATTGTTAAAACTCTTTTCAAATATCTGCACACATAGAGCGAGTTTTCCGGCTTGTATTTGAAAGCTGGCCTCAAAAATGTTAGCATTATGTTTTTAATGACGGACGCCCAGATACCTAGCGAGGATTTTCTTGTCTTAATCAACGATTTGTTAGCCACTGGCGAGATTCCAGATCTATTTCCGGATGACGAAATCGAGAATATAATCGCTGGTGTGCGTAATGAGGTCAAAGGTGCGGGACTGGTTGATACGCGTGAAAACTGCTGGAAATTCTTCATCGATCGTGTGCGCAAGCAATTGAAGATAGTTCTGTGTTTTTCACCAGTGGGTTCAACATTGCGTGTTCGGTCGAGAAAATTCCCTGCCATCATCAATGCAACATCCATCAATTGGTTCCACGAATGGCCTCAGGAGGCACTCATCTCGGTTGCCATGAACTTTCTGGCCCAAAACACAGTGCTGCCAGAGAATCATCGCGATTCTGTGGCTAAGTTCATGGCCTATGTGCACACGTCGGTCAATACGACGTCCAAGGTTTATTTACAGAACGAACGACGTTATAATTATACCACACCAAAGAGTTATCTTGAACAGATTAATCTCTATCTGAAGCTACTCAATCACAAGCACGAGGACTTGCAGAGCAAAATCGAGCGTTTGGAGAATGGACTGGAAAAACTGCGCTCCACTGCAGTGCAGGTTGCGGATCTCAAGGTCAAATTGGCCGTGCAGGAGGTGGAGCTGAAGGAGAAGAATGATGCAGCGGATGCCTTGATCGAAATTGTGGGCATTGAAACGGAAAAAGTGCAAACGGAAAAAGCGGTTGCCGACGAAGAGGAAATGAAGGTCGCTTTGATAGCCGACGAAGTGAGCAAAAAGCAGCGTGATTGCGAGGAAGATTTGCTTAAGGCTGAGCCAGCCCTCTTGGCCGCCCAAGAGGCGCTCAATACGCTCAACAAGGCCAACTTGACAGAACTCAAGAGCTTTGGCTCTCCACCGGGTGCGGTGACAAATGTGACCGCTGCTGTCATGGTCCTACTTGCACCTGGCGGCAAATTGCCCAAGGATCGATCCTGGAAAGCGGCCAAAATTTCCATGGCCAAGGTGGATGCTTTTCTGGATGCACTAATTAACTATGACAAGGAGAATATACATCCGGAAATTATTAAAGCCATACAACCTTATCTCAAGGATCCCGAATTTGAGCCTGAATTTGTCCGCTCCAAATCGGGCGCTGCGGCAGGACTTTGCGCCTGGGTCATTAATATTATTAGATTCTATGAGGTGTACTGCGATGTGGAGCCAAAGCGCAAGGCTTTAGCTGCCGCTAATGCAGAACTGGCAGCTGCACAGGACAAACTGGCGGGCATCAAACGAAAAGTCGCTGTAAGTTGCTTTATTATTTCGTTTACCAAAGATACAATTTTTTTTTATCATATAATTTAAATTTCACACAGAGTCTGGAGGAGCAGCTGGCCAAGCTGACAGCTGACTTTGAGAAGGCGATTGCGGATAAGCTACGCTGTCAACAGGAAGCGGATGCCACGCAGGCAACCATTGCGCTGGCCAATCGTCTGGTTGGAGGTTTGGCCAGCGAGAACGTGCGCTGGGCTGAGGCAGTCAATAGGTGAGTATCGCCATAATTTCTCCCGCTATACATATATCTCAATTAATTAATCCAAAAATCCTTTTCTTTTCAGCTTCGTCAAGCAGGGCATTACCTTACCCGGCGATATACTACTCATTACCGCCTTCATTTCCTATGTCGGTTGTTTTACGAAGGGTTTTCGCATTGATCTCTTGCAAAAGATGTGGACACCCTTTCTTAAGAGCATTGATCCCCCCATACCCACAACCGAGAATCTTGATCCGCTGACGCTGCTTACCGATGACACGACCATTGCTATCTGGACGAATGAGGGTCTGCCCAGTGATCGAATGTCCATTGAGAATGCAACAATATTATCCAACTCGGATCGCTGGCCGCTAATGATAGATCCCCAGTTGCAGGGCGTCAAGTGGATTAAGCAAAAATATGGCGACGAGCTCAAAGTCATACGGTTGGGTCAACGAAACTATCTGGATATCATTGAGAAGTCCATTAATACCGGCATAACGGTGCTGATCGAGAATATTGATGAGAATCTAGATCCTGTTTTGGACTCTCTACTCGGCCGCAATCTTATCAAGAAGGGCAAGTGAGTGCCAGTATCTGTTGGTCAATACAAGTGCATACTTTTAAGGCCCTTTTTCTTACAGAGCTATCAAAATTGGGGACAAGGAGATCGAGTACAATTCCACATTTCGTTTGATTCTGCACACTAAACTAGCTAATCCGCACTATAAACCAGAAATGCAGGCACAGACCACACTGATTAATTTTACTGTGACTCGAGATGGACTGGAGGATCAACTGCTCGCTGAAGTAGTGAAGGCCGAACGTCCAGATTTGGAAGATTTGAAAGCTGAGCTAACTAAACAACAGAATGATTTTAAGATTATGCTGAAGAAACTAGAAGATGATCTGCTCTCGCGTTTATCATCAGCGGGTGAGAATATTTTAGGTGACACCGCATTGGTCGAGAACCTGGAGACAACCAAAAGCACAGCTTCGGATATTGAGGAGAAGGTGGCAGAAGCTAAAATCACGTCGAAGGAAATCGACAAGGCTAGGGAATACTACAGGCCAGCAGCTGCCCGAGCTAGCCTCTTATACTTTATACTCAACGAGCTGAACACGATCAATCCAATCTATCAGTTTTCATTGAAGGTTTGTTTAAAGCCTCTCATCAGCTTAATGTAAAATAAAACTAATAAGCCAAAAATGTTTTCTCCCGCAGGCTTTTAGTGTAGTGTTCCAAAAGGCCATAGCCAAGGCTGAACCGAACGAAACTTTGGCATTGCGTGTTTCAAATCTGATCGATTGTATTACGTATTCGGTCTTTCAGTATACTTCGCGTGGTCTTTTTGAATGCGACAAACTCATCTTTGCCTCGCAAATGACTTTTCAGGTAAGACAAGACCATAACTAATAAATTCATTTGCTAACGCATTTCTCTTATTTGTGAACAGATACTGCTGATGAACGAGGAGCTCTCATCCGCGGAACTGGACTTCCTACTCCGCTTCCCGATCAAGCCACATGTGACAAGTCCTGTGGATTTTTTGAGCAATCAATCGTGGGGCGGAATTTGCAGTCTAGCGTCCAAAGATGAGTTTCGTAACTTGGATCGGGACATTGAGACATCATCGAAACGCTGGAAAAAGCTCGTGGAATCTGAGCTGCCGGAGAAGGAGAAATTCCCGCAGGAATGGAAAAATAAAACCGCGTTGCAGCGCCTCTGTATGATCAGAGCTCTGCGACCAGATCGCATGACCTATGCGCTGGCGTACGTATTTCCTATAATAATGAGAACTTAGTATTAATTATATAATTTTACAGCGATTTTATTGAGGAGAAACTGGGCTCCAAATATGTAGAGAATCGTGCCATGGAATTTGCCAAGTCGTACGAAGAGGCTAGCCCATCCACGCCCATATTCTTTATACTCTCACCAGGTGTAAATCCCTTGAAAGACGTCGAAGCCTTAGGCAAGCAACTTGGATTCTCCATGGATTTGGCCAACTTTCACAATGTATCGCTGGGTCAGGGTCAGGAATCCATTGCTGAGGCAGCTATGGATACGGCAGCCAAAAATGGGCACTGGGTTGTCCTCCAGAACATTCACTTGGTGCGGAAATGGCTACCCATGCTCGAGAAGAAATTGGAACACTACGCCGATGGCTCACATCCAGATTATCGCATGTTCCTCAGCGCAGAGCCTGCTTCAACGCCATCGGCACATATTATACCACAGGTGGGTGTTGGGATGAATATTAAATAAAGTGATTCGAATGCTTGCTTTTTTCAGGGTATCTTGGAGTCCTCCATAAAGATTACCAATGAGCCGCCAACGGGTATGTTGGCCAATCTGCACAAGGCTTTGGACAACTTCACGCAGGAAACTCTTGAGATGTCTGGCAAGGAGGCTGAATTTAAGGCCATTCTCTTTTCGCTGTGCTATTTCCATGCTGTCGTAGCTGAACGCCGCAAATTTGGGGCCCAGGGCTGGAACAAGATTTATCCCTTCAATGTGGGCGACTTGAATATCAGCGTCTCAGTGCTGTATAACTATTTGGAGGCTAATGCCAAGGTACCTTGGGAGGATTTGCGTTATCTATTCGGTGAGATTATGTACGGCGGTCACATAACTGATGATTGGGACAGACGCCTGTGCATAACCTATTTGGAGGAGTATATGCAACCGGATCTGGTTGACGGCGAGCTATTCTTGGCGCCTTCGTTTGCGGCGCCACCCAACACTGATTATCTGGGCTATCACAACTATGTGGATGACATGATGCCTGCCGAATCGCCCTATCTGTATGGCCTGCATCCAAATGCAGAGGTTGGCTTTCTGACCACTCGAGCGGAGAACATTTTTCGCACCGTCTTCGAAATGCAGCCACGGGATGCAGGCTCTGGCGGGGGTGCCACAGTAACGCGCGAGGACAAGGTGAAACAGATTGTTGATGAGATCATAGAGAAGCTGCCGGAAGAATTTAATATGGTCGAGATTATGAACAAAGTGGAGGAGCGTACGCCCTATGTGATTGTGGCATTCCAGGAATGCGAGCGCATGAATTTCCTGACCAGCGAAATGAAACGCAGCTTAAAGGAGCTCGATCTGGGCTTGAAGGGCGAACTGACCATCACATCGGACATGGAGGTGCTTGAGAATTCATTGTTTTTGGACCAAGTGCCGCCGATATGGACACAACGTGCCTATCCCTCGCTGCTGGGGCTCAACAATTGGTTTATCGATTTGTGCCTGCGCTTGCGAGAGCTGGAAACATGGTCCACCGATTTTGTGGTATGCTGCAGCGAAACCGACCCGTCCCAACCAGTTTGCAAATATTTATACTTTTTGCTTTGTGTCCCGATTGCAGCTACCCTCCTGCGTCTGGCTGGCGGGCTTCTTTAATCCCCAATCGTTGCTAACGGCCATCATGCAGAGCACAGCGCGTCGCAACGAGCTGCCACTGGACAAGATGTGCCTACAGTGTGACGTGACCAAAAAGCAGAAGGAGGAATTTACGTAAGTGCCAGCCGACAAAGAGCGACACACACTACTTTATTAAAACGCAATTTTAATTGACTTTGGCGCTGACCCCCAGCTACGCGAATCAAATATCAGTAGACTCCCGACCGATTTTGAAACCATTGTCTGGCATTGCATTGGAGATGCCCACTTGGCGGCACTTGGGAGCAAAAAGCATATTGGCATATATAAATCTAATATATATTATAATCATTTTCCTGCTACAAAAAACCCTTCATCTGGGTGTAAAATGGATATTTGCGCATTGCTGTTGAATGATAGCTTTAAAAAGGCTAAATGCTCATTACTGACAACCCAATTAGGCGAGACAGACACACACATCTGCATACTTTATTCTAATCACTATTAGAGAGGAGCGCATGAGCAATTGCAATAAGCTCGTGTTGGCCCGTATTGGCTCGTGCTTGAGCTTATTGTGCTCAGTTATTGTTAAGCTCATGTTGGCTCATACTGACTTGTGCTTGAGCTTGTAAAGATTTAGCACAGTCGTGTTGGGTCATTCTCACTTATCTAAGCTCTTGCTAATATACCATGAAACCACGGTAGTTTGTGTTTAGGTATTGATAATCCGTGTTTTATCATCAGAAATCTTGTTGGTTTTTCATTAAACCGTTCTCAACCACATCGTATTGGGCTGTCGAATTGAGCACGACACGTGCTCAGCACTACTTGTCATATCAACTATGTAGCTACGTAAACCTACATGACTTGTGTCAATACTTACACAGAGAAGATAGTGTAAACAGCGGCTCATCCGGCCAACGGCTTCAAGCTGAGTCTAATAATAGCTGCAATGCTATTCCATGAGAGCTAATTTTAAACACAGCGCCAATACATACACAGCACATATTTATAAATAGCAATTAATAATAAAATGTAATTAAGAATTATCTATTTGCCGACTGTCGATTGTTGATTCTTGAATCTTGATTCTTGATACACGGATTGCTTATTAAGTGGCGCCCAGTTTCTCGTATTTTGAATTTGGCGTCAGACAGAGGCGCCCCACTAATTGCCAGAGCTTTGTGAATAATCCATGCTTATTTGATATCAATTGCAAATCTCCATATGAATTTAATTACAGTACGGCACCGCGGGATGGCTGCTGTGTGCATGGCATCTATATGGAGGGCGCCAGATGGGACATACCGCTGGGCATTATTATGGAATCACGTCTCAAAGAACTATATCCATCAATGCCAGTGATCAATATTCGAGTGAGTTTGAAATGCAAATGCCGAAAAGCGAATTCTAAATAGAAAGACAACTTTGAATTTGGAACGGATCTGTGGCGCCTAAACAGCGGCGCATGTGTGCATAAATCCAAATCTAAATATCCATATGTCTCTCTACACCCGCAGGCCATTACCCAAGACAAGCAGGACTTGAGGAACATGTACGAATGCCCCGTCTATAAGACACGCACTCGCGGCCCAACCTATGTGTGGACCTTCAATCTGAAGACCAAAGACAAGCCAGGCAAATGGACACTGGCGGGCGTGGCTCTGCTTCTGCAGACTTAAGTTCAATCTAATTTATTGAACAATTATTTAATTATTGGAATTTGTTTAGAGTTTTTTCCTAATGTTAACAAACTTGAGTAGCATATCAAATTTTATTCTTCCCTTTTAAGCAAAAAACTTATGTAGAAATTCAACTAATAATATTTTACGAATTTAGTAGATTCCTCACATAATTTATTATAATTCTAAGCACATGTTTTTTAAATGTTTTCTAAATAAAAATCACCTTCTTGGTAGAAATGCCTTAGGCGCACTAGCATAAAACCAAAAATCCAAATTTGTTCTTTTTACAAAGTGTATCGAAGGTTTTTTTTAAGGGTGTCATAAACAATAATATGTAATAATATTAATTGTTTGTAAGCTGAAATTGTTTGTAAGCATATATAAACAAATTTGTTGATTGTTTACTTTGGAACGAAACGTGTAAAAAATCCCGAGAAAAACCAAAAAGCACATTTAATTTTTATAGAACGTGAACCTTGTGTGATTAGTCAGAGTATTTTGATAATACATAAAATAAAATAATATAAATGTCTTGAATGAGTTATGAGATAATCGTGGACTATATGTAAAATACGTCTGTCTATAAGCAAGCTGATAAGACAACACAAAAAAAAACAAAAAACTTGTACAGACGCACAAAAATGTGAATCTAAATCAAAAATCAAATGCGTCGCGCTTTCATAAATAACGATCTGCACAGACACGCACACATGTACACGGACATATGAATATATTCAAGAATCGCCAAAAAAAAATTAAATAAATAAATAAAAGAAATGTTTGAGCATCAAAGGAAATTCATAGACGACGAGTGGACTGAACTCGTGGTCGTCGCCAAAAAAAAGTATGCACATATATAATAATGAAAATAAGACAATTTTCAAATATTTCTTTTCTGACGAAATTTGGACGATGTCAGCGAACAGTATCAAGCGAAACGTGAACGTGAACCAATTAACGAAAAAACTGAGCAAAAAATACAACAAAAAAAAAAGAAGCGAACTCAAAATTTCAGATGTGACGACTGACTGCATAAAATACATAAATAATTCAAATAATTATAAAAAATAAAAAAACAAACAAAAGCCACCAGGGGGCTGGGGAACGTGACGCGTGACCCGCCTACAGAGCTATCGATCAAGCGATCAAACGAGCGATCGATCGATCGGCTGTACCAGCCAAGCAGACACACACACGCTAACACAAATACACACACACACACACACACGACCACACAGAACATGGTGGCACACACACAATAAATAAATAAAATAAAATAAAGGCAAAATGTACAAAGCAAACGAAAAGAAAACTGAAGACGACGACACGAGCGTAATTCAATTTTAGCATGGAAAAAAATTCTATAAAACTAACAGACACTGTGTGGTCGGACATCATTCGTGTGCGCTACGACGAGCCAGCCCAAAGCCAAAGCCAAAGCCAAGATAGCCAGCCAGATAGCCAGCCGCCAGTCAGGCAGTCAGTCAGTCAGCCAATCAGTTAGTCAGTCAGTCACTGATTTTGATTGATTATTGAACCCCAAACTCGAAACTGAAAATTCGAACGTGCCTTTCGGTTCGCAGTGTATGTGTATGCGTGTGTGTGTGTACGTGTGACTGTGTGTGTATGTGTACACACATAGTTATCTCTGTATCTAACAGCAGCAGCCGCATCAGCCGCAGCAGCCACAGCAGCCACAGCAGCCACAGCAGCCACAGCAGCCACAGCAGCCACAGCAGCCGCAACCGCATCCAGCTTCAGTCTCATCCGTCAGCCGAACAGCCAGAGTCAGTGTCAGAGCTAACTCGCTCTCCCTGTCTCTCTCCATCTCTCTCGGTCGCTCGCTCGCTCTGTGAATCTATCTCGCTCACCCGCTGGCTGGAGGATATCTTTGCGCTTGGTTCAGTTTCAGTTCGCATTTGGACGCGGCCTCGCCGACGTGTGTAAACGGAATCAGTGCGTGCATATACTTACAGCAAAGACTGTGTCGCGTATTTAACAACAAAACTCACATATATAAATATATATAGTGTATATAGCATTATATACACGTGTCTGAAGTTCAGTGACAAGCTACATATATTCTTAGATATATATACATATAGTGTAGCATAAATACTTATAAAGTATACGGCATACATATATAGAAACATATATAGTTATCGTGTGAAACCAAAATCAAGCGCCGCATAAATACTACTGCTATATACACACACGATTTTAACCCGCAAAGTTCACGCATCGCATCTTATTAAATATAAATATATAAAATTGTGCGACCGAGTTTTTAGTTGTTTGCTGATGTGATAGATAATAGCGAACTTAACTTTAAAGGCACATTGCAAAATCCATATATATATATATATATATATATATACAAAATATATATATATACATATATATATATATACATATATGTATATATATATGTGTATATATATCTATCTACATATATAAATTACAACAAAATGAAGCTGTTTGCAGTATTCTTGGCATGTAAGTATTCATATTAATATTCATACACATAGATATTTGTTCGTTTTTTTTGTTTTATTAGCTTAGCTTAGCTTGCTTCGTTATAAATTTCCTGGTATAATATCACAAATCTGTTACGAACAGAATATTTCATCTAACAAAATTGTAATGTTTCTCAGAATTGGTATCCCACTAACACTGCGCAGCAAGAAATTTATACGAATAGTTCAGAATTTTGATACCTGTTAATATTAAGAATATTTCAATTTCCGTAAGGCACAATTTCTGGGAAATAAAATTATATTTTAAAAATAATCGTTAAAATTATATTGAAAGAAATGTATCATAAAATCAAAACAATATTTAAAATAATTTTATTTTTTATATACTCATATAGCAATTGTTGTTGCTTGGTGTAAATGATTCATATATTTATTTACAAAAGCAAGTGTCAATTTTATTTTATTATTTTATATTTTTTGTTGCAATCAATAAATATGTAATTAATTCAATAATTTCCAAATCAACAAACAGAACTGACCTATTTACGCATTGACACTGAAATATGCGCAGAGGAATATAAATTACTTAAATGTTCAAAATTGTTTTTTCTTTTTAAATTAAATATACATATTATAAACTGTCTAAATAAATATAAAATATATGTAATTATAAAACTATTGTGAATTTTTTCATATAATATTTATTTGACAATATTGATTTTTTTTGTGAATTCCACAAATTTGTTTTAATTTATTTGATTTAATTTAACATTATAATAATAACAAGAAATTATTTGCTAATTTGGCCAATTAGCTAGGGGCTGTTAATATCAAGATGTCAATTCTTTGTAGTCAGAGCTGCCTGTGCCAGGTAATAGTCGAGTATTACGGTCGAACTTTCCGGCCGGTCAGTGGCATGCCAGACAAGCTGGCGTCTAGAAAAAATGGGCGTACGATCGAACGATCGATCGATTGATGGATGGATTGAGTTTTTTTTTTCTATTGATGATATCATATTGGGTGGATCGCATTTCGTATGCAGAGCATGTTGCCAGGCAGAGATTTCTTCTTCTTCTACTTATTGTTGTTTGTGAGTTCCGCTTAATTAACTATTATGGTTATTGTGTTTATTTATAGTGACGCTCTATGCGCTGACATTGGTGCAGTGCCTCAGCCTGCCCGATCCGAATGTGAAGTGTAACATGGAGTGCGATACGCAGGAGAATCAATTTATATGCGCGGCGGATGACAAAGGAGCCACCAAAACGTATCGCAATGTTTGTATTATGAAAACCGAGAATTGCCTCCAGAATGCAAGTGAGTTAGCACATATTATAGAAATCTAAACTCTATGTTATATATAATATTTATATATATATATATTTGCCGTTTAGACTTTCAGAAAATCAGCGACAAGGAGTGTCCATAGATGCTAGAGCCAAGCCCCAGTTTTGACAGTGCGCAGATTTAGAACGATGACAAAACTCATCAAACTTTCAGTTCTTGCGTGGTATTTGTGTGTGATATTTTTAAGTTGTGCTGCAGCAGAATACAAAACACGCCCCCTCTCTAAAAAGTCCCCTACCCAACCAACATTATGCCCCATCCAAACCCACAAATATGTAATGCACATATAATGATAATATATTTTGTAATTATTAATTTTAAAATATTTAATAAAGTAATATACGTACAGTAAACCCTCATTCAATCTGTCTTGAATAACACCGAACAGGCATACGCACATACAGCTTGGTACCCGGGGGAGGATTCGCTTACAACGACACGTCGTTGATCTATTATAAAAGATGACTTCATCTCATTTTTTCAAATTTTACCCCAACACAGCTGCTTTTTATTTTTATTTTTTTCTAATCTCTAGCCAAACGGTTTTGAACTGTAGCTCTGAGAATTCAATTCAATCATCTGCCTTGCTTAGCAAATCATTTACTGATAATCCCCATCAACCACACAGTCGTACACTCGTTGCTACGCATCACGTGTTGAACAAAACTGAATGGATTCGACGTCAGAGTTTTTTCACTTGGCTCCAAAGTCGCAACAAATAGGCAAATTATACGCCTAGTTAGCACATTCATATTAGCTCAATTGGTTATTAATATCACTGAATAGACACTTCGGATTGTGCACTAAGTGATAATCTAGAACAATGCAAAAAGTAATTGAAATTGTCCACTGAAGGTTTATAACTGTGTTCAATATGGCTTTGACACATTTATAGGCAATTTTCAAAAGAGTAAAATATAATGGAAATATTCATAAGAATAATAAAAAAATGATACAATTATTGCTTAGTTGATGACATAAAGTCGTTTGACTTTAACAGGCAAAGTGAGTTTGATGCCTTTGAAAAAAATATGAAAAAAACGATTGACTTACATACATATTCAAAATAAAATTATACCTAATTTATATTCAAATTATAAAAAAATAATGGAAATAGTTATGGGCAGGAAATCTTTTTGCAACGTACTTATAATTATTCTAATTGTAATAAATATACTCTTGGTGATTACAATTATAATAATAATAAAAATAAAATTTAAAAAATAATAATTATATTAGAATTTATATTACTTATTATAACAACTCTAATATTAGTAAACATATTTTCAGATTTCAAAGCACACGAACTGATACAGCACTTTGGCTTTTTAAAGAAGCTTATGCATGGATTGGGCAAAAATAACAGCCCCCGAAAGCTCGCCGCGTAGTAAAAGCTCCAAGCGCTGTGTGTGAGTGGCGATGTGAGCGTGTGTGTGTGTGTGTGTGTGTGTGTGTGTGATGCTTTTGTCCATGGGGCGCGCGCAAACTTTTCGCATCTTGCACCGACAAATGTGAAGTTGTTTGGCAATTTTTTGGTCCATTCATCTGGCAGCCAGTGCTGGGCAATCAGTACAACAAATACCGTTAGATGGCACAGACGCCGCTGCGACGGTCGCGCATTGAACAGATCCTGACAACAAGCCAGACGACGTGGACGTGGAAGCCGCTTCATTTGGCGCCACATTAAAGTGCTACGACCGAAGTCCTCGCTGTCTGTATCACCCTCTAGCTGTGTGTGCATATTTGTGTGTGAGTGTGTATTACTTTATTAGTGGGTGCGCGTGTAGTTGATTGTGCGATTTCGCGCGCTTTTGTGTCGCCTGTTTTTACTGTTTATCTTGGCCACTGCCTTAGCCCCGGCTCAAACAAAGGCGGCTGCCAGGACAAAAGGGCCGTCCAGAATTCGAGCTGCGTGTTATTTGCGGGCATATTGATCAACTGTTCGCAATTAAATTCAATTGCTGCTTAAATTAGGCGTTTTATGGCCGCCAGACAACAAAAGCTTATCACGATTTCAACCAAATAACAGCACGGGGTAAGTGCTAGTGTGAACCCTGGATCAGCTACCAGAGACCACCTCCATATGGATGGATCATATAAATCAATTATGGAGTCAACTAAAGCTTACCAGCTGCCAGCTGCCAGCTGACAGCCCAGATAAATGTCGGGCTTCCAGGCTAAACGCATCACCGAATTCAAAGTGCCTTTTACTTATTTTTATCTCTTTTATCTTTTATCTTATTAACGTTGCTTTTATTGCGTGACAAAAGGTGTAAAGTGTGTTGCTATACTTTTTATTGGACGTTGAGGAGGGAAATTTTAATGCGATGTCAAAAATTCCACGCACAGCTATATATACCATAGAAGATAATGTTTGGGAGAAATTGATAGGACTTTATGTTCCATTTATACTCGCTTGTATATAAAATTAGTATGTAGTCAAAAGGTATGTACAATATGTTGTAGCCAATTCTGGAATTTAGATGTAATCCGAAGTTAGACAGTTTATTACATTTAAAGGCCTACCCGATTAGGTCTACTAATGAGAGAATGAGTTATTCAAGATTAATTTTCAGTATATGTGTAGGGAACTAATAATGCTAGAAAATGTTTTGATATATTTTAGTTAATAATACCTTAAATACAAAAATTGTATAAATTCATGGAATTCAGTCTTGTCTACAGGGTATTTCGGAAACGAACAATCTATTCGCAATCCATTTTTACGTGTTCATTACACGCACATCAATCTCTCTCCAAATACACTTCATAGCTTTTAGGTTCAGTTTAAGGCTTGAGTCAAGGAAACTAAATAACGCTGAGTTTCCATTTTTTTTTTATTATTTCTTTTGCTCAATTTGATGCATAAAGTGAAACTTCTTTTATGCGCATTTTAACACATTGCCCGCAACAAATTTTGCCCCAAGAATTTAACATATTTTGATAAAAGCGAAACGTGGGCACTGCTTAAAGCATTTAACGTTACTTTTATGACGAACCATTTGCATATTATGAATAAGCCATTACGTTTCAATGAAATCTTTCGCTGTTTTTTATGATTTACCATAAAAAATAGGGGAAGTACTGAAAATGAAATTGCTTAGCGGTTGTTAATGTATTTGATTTAGGTGTATTATCATAATTTGATTTGAATATATTTGACCTTGATTTAGCTGGATTATTCTTATTATATTCATGAATGAGTTCAGCAATTCAAATTTTATAATATTTTGTTCTTTAAAATATCCTTGACTTTTTTTTCTTTATATATTCCATATAAATTTTACTGCATTTTCCACACACAATGTGCATTTGCGTTTTATTTCGGCTGTATAAATTTCTGAAATAAAGTTTTGCTCTTGTGGAACTAATAGTTAATAGTTATTTTAGTGCTGAGCATTAGTACGAGTATAAGTAAGTGAAAGCTCGTCGGGACTTACAATTATTCTTGACATGAGCTCGAAAATCGGACACTAATCCTAACTGGCAGTTCGAAAAGCTCGAAAATCCCTAGTGTATACAAGGGATTAGCATGCATTAAAATATGGGCATTTAATAGACGCAGAAAAGTGTTAAAACTGTTTATCACAACAGCTTTCGACCTCAACTCAATTGGGCTCAGTTTTGGGGCCAAGGTTAAAGGTGCGCTCTGTGGGCATTTTGCTAACTCACATTAATTATGTTTAAATATTTACCCTGACAACTGGAAGATTTATTATGCTCATCGCCCATATATGTTGCAATGATTAATGGCCTAAGAACTATATGCGCATTTGTAACTGGCTTATGAAAGCCCCAGCTAATAGATATTTATGTAATGTAAAAGCATAACTGTCGTTCGGCTTGGCTTACAAGCCAAACCACAAATCAGTTTGTGAATCTGAATAAAAATTAATCAAAAATTACATTTAATAAATTATTTTTAAATACTTAATGATTAATTTATGCTTAAAACTTTTCTGAAATTTTAATGTACATGGTTTTTATTAGGATAAACCTGTTTGATAATATATTTTTGATATCTTCAATGTAAAGCGTTAATTCTTATCTCTGTTCTTATAGCTACTTAAGCTCAGACAAATACGGGTTTCAGCTTCAATTGTTAGTTTTTTTATTTTATTTTATTTTTTGTATGACTAGATCTAATATTTTACTGTGTTCATTCTAGGGAAGAACTTTAAACACATGTATTTCATTGTTGACGGGGAAGATAAGTGTTTGATGTGTTATAATTCATGTGCGTGTTACGATAATGATTCAGTATATCGATATTAAAGTTATGAAATGGCGAAATGTTAAAGAGAGATTTGGCAAATTGTGTTAAAATGGATTGTGTGTTTTTGTAAGTCTGTAACAGTTTTGATTATAGTTTCCTTCCAAGTGAGAATATCTGTAAGTTGGGATTTTATTAAATAATCTAACTTAATATATATAACTTATCATATAATTTTTCATATTTAGTTACGTGCAATGTGCATTTGATGGTTTGTTCGCCTTTTTCATTGTCCATTTGTCCGACTTTTCAGTATTTCGGCGCCATGGCGATGAAATGATGCACCTGAAAGTATGCTGTACATACAAACATATCATTCCGAAAACTAAATTACATTAAAAACATTAAAAACATCTCGGTTAAACTTGGTCAGATTAGGATGTTAGGGTGGAGATATATGCCTTCCTATATAATTGAAAATCTTCAAAATATAAAACCGAGTTCTATGATTTTTGATAAAAATGTGTGTTCCTAATATACACAGCTCGTCAATAGGTTAGACGCACCCAGACTTGCATTAAAATTTGTCTTATAACTTTTATTTTAACAGCAATTGAAAAAAAGTTGATATGCAAAAACCTTGGATATTCAATGATTGTTTAAGAATATAATTTGAAAAAATGTTAATTTAACAAAATTGTGTTTTTCAAACATTTTATTAAAGCTGTTTAAAACAAGTGAATTTTTCCTTGATCAATGCAATAGACGCACTTGAACTAATTAAAATTTGGGAATAATATTTTAAAATATATATTTTTAGTAAACGTAATTGTTTGACTTATTAGAAAAAAATAAAAATAATTTCAGTAATATACTTATTACTGCCTTCTTTGCTCGAAATAACTTTGCTCGGTCCTTCATGGAATGATACAGGGAATCTATGTAGTTCAGCGAAATCTCGCTTTAAGCAAGTTGTGTTGCTGCAGTTAGTGTTTACGAATCTTTTAAATAGCTGTCAAAAGTTCTGGACCTGTGCTTTATCTGTTTGACAATATTTCGATTCGATAGACCCTGTGAGTGGAAGAAGAGTACTTTTTGACAATTCAATAAGCTCAATAGAGTAGATTTTCCCATTTGTTCTTGAAATATTTATCGAAATTAAGTGATTTCAAATTTGTTATTTTTTTAAAAAAATCAATATAGCTGTACTTAACACAAGACTGAGAAATTTGGTGTGCTTCTTTTAACGATCATCCGAAAATCCACCTATGACCAGCAGTGTATACATATATCGTATGGATTGGAAATAAAAATCACTTTTTGACTTTCATTAACAGTAACTGGAGATTATTTTAAAACATCCGAAATCTCAGAATTTGTTCAAGTTATAATCAGGTCTGAAATATACAAATTTTGAAATTATGTTTTTGCCAGTCGAAGTAAAAATAATGAAAAATTATTTCGAGTATCGAATCGATTTGAAAAATAAAATATTTATTCTTACTTTGCCACACTAAATATATAGCGATAGTTAACCTCAATTGTATATGTATTGAAATTCGTAATTAAAAACTTGCAATGATACTTTCAACTTTCAAGCCTGTTTGCTTTTTGTATAAAAGATTTTCTTTTCAGTTGGTACTTGAGATAGGAATGCGTTCTAAACGCTTATACTTTTTAGCACTGGTAGAAACCATTTTACGTTGTTTATAGGGTAAACTTTATAGAATCACATAATTTAATACATGACATAGCTACTGTCAATGAAATATTGAGGTTTGCTTTGCTGTCTTTATTATTTTTTTACTTTGCTCTGACTTAATAAATAAACTTTTCAAAAATGTATATATTCTAATATATTGATTGATAAGGTTTAGTTACCTATATATTTAAATTGAACTTTTAAGAAGATGCTTTCTAATGCAAACAAATATGTCGATAAATTTTTAAATATTTGGATCGATTTATAAACACAGAGACTATTAACACTTGATGATGTATAACTAGTATAAGTCTGCTATATATTTGTATTCATCTCTGTATATATATATATGTGTGTGTCTTTGTGAGCTATTGCTGTAGGCGTATGCGCGACTGACTTGACTTACAATTAGGGGCAATCGCAAGGAATCACGGCTTTTGACGAAACTTGAAGGGAAAACGTGCGTCTTTAAATTGATGCATTGTTTGTTTTCACTTTTTTTTCATTTATTATTTTTCTTTTTTTGTGTGTGCTGGAAACGCCTTTACCGTAACCGGGTGCCAAGTTCTAAGCACCGAGTTCCGGGCCAAGCACGCAAATTCGACGGAAAATGGAAAACTTTGCGCCATAGAAATAATTTAGACAATGGGCCACTCGTGCGCAAATGCCATGCCCAACCAAATGGTTGTGGCGATACGGGATGGTCATGGCTCCTCATTCGCACACACACACACACATGCACACATGCACAGACCCACTGCGTATACACACACACACGCACACTTGAGAGACAATCCAAGCTGAAATAGAGGCGACAATTTTAGTGCTGTTTTGTTTTTCTCTTCTTTTTTTTTTTGGGCGCATTATTCGGGCGTTATATAGAGTATCTGAGTGGACGAACAGCCACTGGACACTGATAGCATCTCCTCTATCTTCTGTCCACACACACAGGCAGACACTCATAAACAGCGTGTTCTCGTGTTTGATTGGAGTGCTGTTAGCTGTTGTTGAACACATGCTGGCACTTGGCTTCAAGCACGCATACCTTAACCGCAACCAGGTTGAAGCCGAAAACCAAAACCGAGCGCGTTTCGCACGGCGAGCAGTCGACCATGCCTCTGCTTAACTGGCCTCGGGGACTCCTCTCTACTTGCCAATATAAGTGGCGCAGATTGCACACACACTGATGGGTATCATCATCATCATCGTGCGCACGACCACAAGCATGGTTCTCACTCCGCCAGCTGTCCATATTCCCATATCTGATATTTTCGTTCGCAACGTATGTTAAAAGTTCTGGCTCATATTTTCAGTTGCCTTTGAAGTCTTGTTTTGCATATTCGTTAAACTTTAACTACTCCTTGCAAAATAATTTAAATTGGGGTTATTTATCTATCAAGATCCCAACTGCAGCTCAATCAATATGTTATCAAAACTTTTCTTTAATATAAACAACTTTAGCTCTACTCTAAACTGTGCTCTAACTACTGAAAATGATTTTGACAATATATCCAACCAGATTACAACTTTGTTTTTAGTTTCAAGCGTTTTTAGACGAGGTTTGTTGCATATGTTTTGAACTTTTACTGATATTCAGAATATATAATATTATTTATTTACATTTTTTTTTTGAAGTCTTGTGTTCTATCATAGAAGTTACTTTCATCTGAACCATATATAAATATAATTATATTAATATGGTTTATAATTTGAAGTATGTCTTGATTAAATCAGTTTTAGGCTTTGGCTTATTATCGAATTAACTCCTTACCTTAAGGATCGCTATATGTGCTCTAAAACCCTTTTTATTAAAAAAAAAATTCCTTTTGTTAGTCACTGAGATATTTTGCTATCGAATTATACTGCACAGCTGCCCTTCTCCGCTTCTCTTGCCCTAAAATCTGCTCATGTTTTGGTTAATCTCATTCTCGGGCGATATATCTGAAACTTGGTTACCAAACTTCATTAAATTTAGTTTGTCTGTGCAGTTTATGATGGCATATGCGGTTTGGTTTTGCTTTCTGTTTTGATGTTGTGCTTAACTATTTTAGTTTGAGGTTAAGTTTATACTAAAAACTTTGGGTAAATTATAAGTTTGAAACTCAAAAACTTTTATTTTTTTTAGCTATCGTTCAGAGTTCTACAGCACTTAACATAAAACTATCAAAGTTGGTTATGTTTTACAAATTAATAAAAGTTTTTTTAAATTTTTTTATTTAACTTTTAATAGCCAATCTATGTGTTAGTCTAGAAACTTTTGACAGGTAGTTAAAAGCAGTATATAAAATATTTGGCAAGCCAATCGAAAAGAATTTTGTATTGCTCTTATTTTTATTGGTATTTGAGAAATGCCAAGAAAGCTGTCAAGTGCCCCGCACCTAGTTCAAAGGATGAACTTTTATTAGAATTCGCTGTAAGTATATATGTCGCACATGCATGTAGTATATAGGTATGTATGTCTGTTGTGTGGGTGTATATCAAAGTTGAACTGTAAGATTTGCCTTTTTGCGTCTGTAATTGAGTTTCATTGGAAACGTGCGAAGTTTATAAATTAAAGCTGCATTTTCGTCTTTAGAAAGTGCGCTCAGCTAGCTGACTGATTGTATTTAAGATAAAGTTTTTGAATTTTGTTTTGGAGCGTGGCTGGGCAAACGCTCAAGCGATAATAAATCGATTTAAGCAGGAGCAATTAATGCTTATGGCAAAACTTTTGTTCATGATTAATAACGAGAATACAAAAACTTTCAAGCTAATAAGATGATTAAATGATTATACTTTATTAAGGCTTCCTTAGTTAACCTCAACAATTGAGTGGTACTAGAAAATACATAAGTTGCAGGAGTTCTCAAAATTGTCAATCAATAAATATATATATAAACTTCAATATATATATATATATATGTATGTATGTATATATATATATATATATTGTATATTGTTTATTGTATATATTTATTTAATATTTATTATTTTATGTTTGATTGCTTCACAAGTTTTTATTGATTGCAAATTTTGAGAACTTCTGCAACTTATGTATTTTCGAGGACCACTCAATTATTGTCAATTGTATATACATATATATATATATATATGTATCTTAATAGATTTCTAAAGATAAATATTTTCCACTTGTGAAATATATGAAACCGACAATTTATTTGCTGAAAGCTTAAATTGAAAATTGTAAGGAAAAAAAGTGGTCGATTTAAGAGGTGGGTAACTTAGGCTATACCCTGTAAAGAGCTTGTGTTGCACAAGTATTTTAATATAACAGAGATGCTGCAAATATTCGGCAGCAGTTGTGTTGTAATATTTTACCAAAATATGCAAATATATTTTAAAGTAAGTACTGTTCTGCTTTAACTCCTCTGATCTATTCAGAGTTAAGTTTTTATAGGTTGCTTTTCTATAGGTTCATGTACGTGAAATAAGAGACATTATCTGATTGCTGTCATTTGTTTGCTTATTTAATTTGTGTGTGGCCCACACAATTTCATTTTGTTTCCTAATCCACATGGCCAGTACTACTAATTACATCGGATTAAACTTTACTTTATTAATTCCCACAATAGTCATCATAAATATAATTTACCAAGAACTTACCACAACTACTAATTAGACTCAAGCTCAAAAGTCAAAGGGTATTCGTACAGGTAATTCCAGAGAATATATAGATTTTGGTTTTAACAAATTGCCAGTCCCAGGTGAGGCACGTCTGGCTGCCACGTAGGCAGCATGCAATCGGAATGTGGTTCTATTACACATGCATGGCATGCCTCGTACTCATTAAACTTGCCACGGCTCGAGGCAAGCAAACAATGCGAGCTCAAATGGAGCAGAGCAAAGTGAATGTACAACATATACGATATGCAGCTCACAAAACTTGGCCAAAATGCAATTCGTAAATTGCTTTCGTACGCTGGGCCCAATCGACCAAGGGCTTGAGGTGAAGGCATCGTCACACTCACTCTTACACTCTTTCCACACACACACACATTCCGCAGGAACCAAAGCTACTTACACTAATTACACAAATTGAACGCAATTTATTTGTTGCTCCAGCTGCTAGCTTCGTTCTACTGATGCTGCTGCTGCTGCTGCGGGTCTTGGCACCTGCTGCGGCTGCTGTTGCTGCTGCCCGCTGAAAGTGCGAACAATTTTGTTAATATTAAATAGGTACATGCACAATTATATGCATAATTACACAACAAGGTCGTCAGCAGTGTGGCACTGTGTGTGTGTGTGTGTTGGTTTCATAATTAAAACGCGGCTGACGCGCCGTATACGTAACGTGACTTTTGCAAATTTTCTTATGCCCCCTGTATGTTGTGATTTGATGTGTTCTAATTGAACTCACACACAGCCACTTAGAAACAGCCACTTATACACACACACACATACACAAGCCCTTACACATACTCGAACAGCTTTGTATCTGCCTATTACATTATATAAATTGCAATGTGGTTTGCTCTTCTCCTTGACAGCTCATAAACATCAACAGAAGCGGATCACAAGCTCAACAAATTCGAAGACTTCTGCTTGGGTCACAGCCAGATTGACCGGAAGTTGCATTATAAACACACGCCAAAGGGAACAAAGCAACACAACAAGATGGCGGGCGGCGGCAGGACAGCCGGCAAATACGGTTATTCAGACAACAATTATTACAGTAGTAAGTAGCTTACGCATATATGAACACACACACACACACACACACACACTCAGACACAGCCACACCACTTAGACACAGAATCTTTGACAACTTCATTAGTTTGCCACTGTCCATATGGCACAGTGGTACAAAGTGTCTGGAAATGTGTATATTAGTTATAAAACATATTTTTTCAATTTATATATTTTTTATATTTATTTATATGCTTCATTTAAAATTTTTTTTAATTTGACAAATCCAATTTTGTTTAGCCTTGAAAATCCATTAGGTTTTTAGAAATGTTTTTTCAGGCAAAAATAATTTCTTAAATAAACACAAATTACTTTTTATATGGTTTATTTTGAATTTTCATGTTTTTCCTTTTACTTTCGTAAACTATGTTTCTAAGGAACAAAAATTGAGTTCAAGGACCCTTAGCATTGATTATAATCAACATAATTTACCATTCTCACATTATTTCTTTGATTTTTATGTTATTTACGCTCTTTGCTCCATGAACATTCCATACCATTGCTGTGTAATGCGTTTGAATGGAGGCTTACGCACAGGGCTATTGTCCTACTCATTGAGACCATCAGCAACAACATTTGGCGGCTTTGGTGGATCAGCCAGCGGCGACGTCTTGACGTCTGAGTCCTCATCCTGATGGCTGTTGCTGTTGTTGCTATAGTTGATGAACTGCCGCCGCGTGGCATCCTATACAGTAATCACTGTAAGATGTAAGATAGCGTGTTTTTATGTATTCCTTTTTCCTTTTTTTATTATTATTATATTTTATTTTTATTTTTGGCCACTTCCCCAGACGTGTTTTTATTACATTTCTCTTTTGTTGCGTTTCGCATTCATGTAAACAAGTGTGCTTCAGTGTGTGCGGAATATATAAATATATATATATGTACTGAGGAGAGTGTGTATTTGGGATTTATATACACTTTATGCTCTACCTTGTGCACTGAATATCATTTACTTTTCGTCACAAATGGAATTTCGAATGCAGACTAGGCCTGGCCTAGCATGGCAAGCAAGAAAATTCCATAGACAAATATTACATAGGCATTGTCTATGAATGAGCGCTAAGAAGCCATGCCAGCATAAGACTTTTTGCTGTGTTTGCATAAAGTTTTGTTTTCCCAGCTCCAAACTACGCCCAGCCACGTCCACTCGCCATCTTAACTGGGTTTATGCCCTCATGAACGCCTCCGGCCCACCCGCTGGCAACACTTACGACAGTTTTTGTGCGATGCGATGCGATGCTTGTGTTTGGGTGCTGCTCTTGTGCTCTTATATATAACTTTATCATAGTTTTTGATTGCCACAAATTGTGCGTGAATTATGTATTGTGATCCAGCTAAATGCAATAAATATATATGTATGTATATATTATACTGTTAGAATGTTACACACAAAGACCACCTGTCACAGCAACAGCTATGTGTGTGGGTGTGTGTAGGTGTGGGTGTGGGTGTAGGTGTGGAGGGAAGGACGACCTTGTTAAAGCGAGCTTCATGCCCACAGTGTTGGTAAACAGCATAAAATGGGCATAAAACAAGTTTTGGGATTTGTCTATATAATTGAAAATAAATAACAATTTTATTGAGATTGGCGTGTTAATGGTTAGTGCTGCAAATACTTCATTTTTATTGTTATTGTTTAGACAACAAATTGCCTTGAACTTATTCATTTATTTATTTATCAATTCAATTCGATTGCATGTTTTTCCAAGTGGTATTTTTATCGGATTAAATTCTTAAAAAGTTATCAACACGTACTTTATATGAATATTTCATAAAGTGCCGTAAAGAACAAAGAAATTAGAGAGCTTTTGGCTGTGCTTACAGAATTTTGAATAAATTCAAGTGTTTCGAGTTTTGAGGAAGAAATATTTACTTAAGTTTCTGGCAGAAACTTTCTGCTTAGCATAGCTGAATTACTCGGAGTTAGGTTGCCATAAATTTCAAATATATTAAATTTGATTATTAATTAAACTATTCTTGCAGCTGTAAAATAGAGTTTAGTGGAGTTGTGAAAAATATAAGAAATGCAAATTAATACATATGTAAACAAGTATAATAATAATACATATAACAAATTTCAACTTTGATTTTCACTGAACTCTTTTACAAATCTGATGAATAGCCAAAAGTTATTATAAAAGTACAATTTAGATATTCAGCCTTCTGACACTGAGCAAATTAAAATATCTGTATGAAAACTTCGTCGATTTCGATATGGAATTTCTTCTTTCATATTACTTTTCTATAAATTGGGCGGCCGGGAAATTTGTAATTGTTGGATAAACGACGTGGGCCCAGGATACAGAGTTGATGAATATTAAAAGGAATGCAAATATGGTTGGCATAATGCCAGCGACTGCCTAAATTAGCGGATAATTCAGAAATAGGTTAGTTAATAGAAATGAATCTTATGTATGCTTACCAAATATTTGGTCTTAATATTGGCGTAGCCACAAATAATGGCATTTGGGGGAGTACTGACCGGCAGATGATAGGACATGCTGATAGCCAGGGTGGCTGGTAAAGTCAGCCTCAAAGGATGTACTTTAACCGTAAGGGCCTGTGGTATTAGATGTTGAACTAGCAACTCAAACCAGCAACTCCAGCTCAAAATGTCTTTGGTTAGCAGTACTTACCATCTCACTGTATATGGGTACTAGTATGTTGCATATAGCCACATTCGCACTGAAGGCCGTGAAGAAGAGGCTAGATGCAACAGTAAACGCCACAATGCCTTCTACTGGCATTACGGTGATGAAGGACAAGGAGTCGCCCAGCATTTTGGCCATTCCACTCACCTTACTGCCCTCAGCAAGTGCAAAGCCGCCCCCTAAATCAAAGCAACAGTTCAAATTCTCTATACAGATACATCAAAGAGTTAGATATATTGTATATCTACCGAGCAAAAAACAAAGGCCCCAAGGGGTGTTATTGTGAAGGAAGACCCAGGATATGCAAGCGTCCATGGTGCGCCCAGTGAAAGGAGCTGTTGTTAGTAAATATATTTCTATGTTAGTTCAGATACATTCGAAATTGGGAAGCTTGCGCCAACTTACGTCCTTTGCAGCAGTACCTGAAGAACGCGTACTGTGTGGGCAGAGCAAACAGTATCAAAACTGCTAGAAGTACTGACGTCGAGCCCCCTATATTTCTGATTGGATAAAGTGTTAATTGTTATATGTATGATGGCAAAATGGAGTGTAACAAGATTTGAATACTATGGATGTTATTATTGTATATTCTTTTGATTTTCCATATATCTCATGTTTCAAATCTTTTGCTTCTGTGATAGTATGATGTTCTTCAGATTGTCTGCATGGTCATATGTCCTTTTGTCAAACAGACAGACGGACTTTTAACTTTTAACTTTGTAAACTTACTTAGAACTGACCACATCTGCCCAGCCTTTCATGAACCCTGGCCTTTGGAAGAACAGCAAAAGAATCATGAATACAAAGACTACGCCAACTTGTATTTCATGACAAGTCCAACTACCCAAATCCTTATAACGTTGGCGGAGCAAGTCCTTCATCATAGTCTTATTTTTGGAGCCACGTTTTACTTGCTTACCCACAGAACTGTTCGGCCGACACAGGCCCATGTGTGTTATTTGCAGCGTTAAATACACAAGCAGCACATTTGCAACTGTGACAAGCGGAACAGCGTACATCATGAACCTGGGAAAGTCGACCTTTTCCTTGATTTTGGGAAAACGACTGCAAATAAATCCATTACTTAAGAAACAGAGCAGGATCAATTATTCTGAATATTGCCTACGTTTCGTATAGACCCTTAAAAGTGAGATTTGTGCCGGTGCCAATCAGTGTGCCACTGCCTCCAATTGTGGCAGAATATGCGACACCGAAATAGAATGCCATCGATATCATTGAAGGATGCGGTGGGCTAATCAAAAGAATTACGATATAAGCTCTGCTATGCTATATATTTATATATATATATATATATGTATATTACTTACTCGCCCTCTTCCATCTTCTCCTGCTCTTGTGTCATATACACTTCAAATACTTGTTGCTATATCAAACATAAAATTGGGAGTAGAGTGATTGTTGCTATGGGATTAGAGATGATGTTGTGTTGTGGCTTACAGCATCCATTTCATTGAGAATAGCCTTAACAATGGGACACATCATAGCCGTTGCAGCAGAATTCGATATCCAGAATGATATGAAGGTGGTGACTATGACCAGGCCGAAATGTAAGCTGCGTAAAAGCAATGCATTTTATGCGAGAATCTGAATCAATATCAACTCTTACCGTCGAGGACCGCAACCCACAAGGAGAATAGTTTTCAACGCAATGCGATGATGGAGATTGCTATATTCAACGGCTAGTGCTATGAAGATTCCGCCCAAGAACATAGTTAAAGTGTCTGTAAAGTACAGACGGCACACATCATGTGAATCCTATAAAGATATATTATATCGTTTTCATTTGGCTTAAGTTAGTTTGCTTGCACTCACCAATATGCCGAATAGTGGCAAAAATACTACCGGAAGTACTGATGTCAAATAGAGCGGTATACATTCAGTTATCCAAAACAATGCCATATTCAATACCAAATACATGCACTTGAACTCCTGTATAATAAGGCTAGATGAATATGAAAGTCTTAAGGTTGCCCAGAATGCGATCTACTTACTGCAGCGTTTTTGTGATAGCCATAGACAAGGATGGGCAACGTTATCAAGGGCAGTATTACAGACGTCTTACCTCTCCAATGAAATTTACAACATGATTTAACACTTTGACCGGACGAGATTTTATTTTCGCTACGTGTAAAACAAAAGTATTATAAATAATTGCAAACATTTTATTTTACTCAAATACATACTCGGCCATTACAATTTTTGCACTTATTTTGTTTTAAATTTGTTTCCAAATTTGTTTTCCTTCAATAATTTAATAAATAAATAACACATAGTTGATTTATAACGAAAGCTGCAACAAAGCCAACTTTGAGGTAAAGGAAACTGAATCAAACCCAAGATGTTTAAATAGTCAACGGATCAAATCAGCAATCTCTTTATTACGTCACGTATAGCAACCATAGTAGTTGCTGACCCACATATTGTTATGCCATTCCATATGCTAAGCTATAATTTTGGCCAGGCATTGAAAGCCCGCGAGCTGTTGCATATTTGATGACCCATTCAGCGACGCTTTGATGTTAAATAATTGACAATTTCCTTTCACACTTCCAAGACAAAATGTACGAAAGGTAAATTGAAATTAAAGCTGAACAGACATTAAAGCCAAAGTCAAGATGCCAGTGGGGTTGTGGGTTTGAATGGAATGTTGAAGTGGCAGCAAAGTAATCCACGTTGAGTCTCCCTCTGCACAGCATGTGGATCTATATACATATGTATATATAACTTTTTTTGTGTCTTCATCTCCTTGTTGGCATAAAGCTTCAATCAGAGCAAATCACGCTGAGCATTTCTGCAAATTCTTTAATGCTGGCCACAAAGCCCCCCCAAGGACTCCCACTGTTCTCTCCTCCCAAAAATATTATTGTTCTGGCAGCTATCAGAAACATTCATAATAATCATAATAATAATAATAATAATAATAATACTGCAAACAGCTTTATTGGCAGAAAACAATAAGCGAAACTTAATACGAATGTCTGTGCCACGTGCCCCAATAGAATAAGCCAGAATTTGGACACGGCTCGTTGCCTCATTCTCGTTTCTCACTTTTCTCCCTCCCTCGTAAATCTCAATAATTCATGATTTGCTCGCTTGGGGTATTTGTATGCCAGCTCTCATTTAGTTTTCAATTTTGTTCCTTTTTTCAGGTTTTGCTTACGGCATTTGGTATTTCCATTTCTTTTTTATTTTGTCTATTTCACGATTTTACATTTTGACAGCTAAAACGTTTTTTTTTTGCTGGACATTCTGAAAATTGTTTATGCATAGCTTTGTTGGTGGGCACTTGCGTGTTAGTTGGGGCAACTTTTTGGGTTTCATTTTGTTGTTGGTAGTTTTTATTATTTTGAACCACACAAGAAATTGGCTTTAATAAACATTCCATAAACTAAAAACCAACCAAGTGTGAGCGAACAAACCTCTTGAATTTGATACAATATAAATATATATATTATCTATAGATACTCGCTCCTCTCTTTAAGTTTCCGCTGAGCGTATTCATTTTAATTTAAAATTCATATTTGTTTTAATTATGTTTTCACTTGACTTGCCATTAAAACCCGGCGCAACATTTTAATTCAAACTTTTTGCAATTTCTGAATTGTAATTTGGAAAAGACTTTTCCAGACCTTAATTATGAATTAATGTATTCTACAATATATATTGAGCTATAGATCTACAGATATCTATGGCTATAGCCTCTCTTATTATTATTTGAATTCATATTCAACTTAAACTTTTATAATTAACTCATAATCTCAGCAGAGCAGCTGCATACCAGAAAGAAAAAACATTGCCTACATTTGAGGGCAGGCAATAAAGATGCCTTGAACTTGGTTACAGGACACTGGCCCATTAGCCATGCCATTTGATTTCAATTTATTAGGCCACATAGTCATCAGATCGTTAAAAGCCGACTTGAGTTCAACTTACCGAAGTAATTTAAGGCATCTAATTAACAGATCCAACGCAGCGCAACGGTTACTTGGCCAACAACAATCAAGATTTTAATTTGCCCCAATATTCCGTTGCAAGAGAAGAAAGAGGGGAAATAGGGGTAGAGGGCGAGGGCGAGGGCGGTTCAAGCTTCATCGATTATGTGTTAAATTACGCAGAGAGCAAACAGCTTGGCTAAATGGAGCGCATAAAAAAGGCCGCCATTTACCAAATAGACGAAGCCATAGAAAATATCTACGCATATATGTTTATATTGCATGATGTTTGTTGAGCTAATAAGATTGAATAGAAGCTAAGCGAATTCCATCAGAAGTTGCCAAAGAAAAAACGTTTTGCAAGAATATTTTGATTGCAAATTCAATTTAAAAGAAATTTTGGTTTATTTTTGTTAATATTAAATTTCAGAGAATTTCAGGGAATCCAATATGAAAATTTGTTGACAAAACAATAATTCTATAGAATATTTATAATAATATGTATATTTGATTGTAAATATGTTTATATTATTCATGTGTTTGTTTATTTATTGTTTTCCGCTGCTTCTGCTGTTGATAAAGGCATTAATAATCCATGCACAAATCGTAAAAATTTGATACATCTCTTGCAATAAAAGCGAAATTGCAATTCCAAATTTAATTTAATTTTTTATGTTATTTTCGTTTTTTATCTCTGTTATTTATTTGGACCATGCGTACCTACATTTATGCTTGGCCATTATTTATTTTTATAAGAATGCATTTGTCAGGATATGCGCATATACATATGTATATTTATATATATATTCTTGTATATTTTCTGTTTGATGTTGCTGATGTTGAATATGCATGAGAGCTAACAAGCCGAAATGTTTATTGACATAAAAGCCCTAAAGCTCTGCCCTTCCGTTCGACACACAGACAGCACAGCCAGCAAAAACAACAAGAACAACAACAACAACAACAACGACAACAACAAATGTCGACCAATTTGTCAAAGCCATCACGAAATCTTAATCTCTTTATCTTCTTTGCTTGTCTCCAATCTGTGCAGGTCACTCGTACAAGAGCATCAACGACGAAATCATATTGGTCAGCATTATAATGGGCATCACGATTATCGTTCTGATCACGATTGCCCTCTGCTACATTGCGTATGAGAAATGTCACAAGAAGCGTGAATATTTTATCAACGCCTAACGGGCGCACACCACAAAACAAACCAAAAACATATAAAACTAAAACTAAACAAAAAAAAAAAAAAAGAATGAAAAAAGCGGAAACGACACACAAAGGGGTAAATGGCAAGGTCAAATGTCAACAGGACAGCCGTGGCAGCTACTGCTGCTGCAGCAACTGCAACAATGTTGACGTTGACGCTTAAGTTGGTAAACGCGTACGACAGAGGCAAAGGCGATGCGGGTTTACTTGCAATCCAGCAGCCGACAGAATTAAAGCACACACACTCAAATACACACACACACACACACACACACACACACACACTCACATACTGTTAAGATTAGTGAAATTTTGTGAAACGTTTTTCCATCTGTAACCATGTGTAGTGTGTGTAGCATTTGGGGTATTCATTGGATTTTCTTCGATTCCAAGTGCGACCAAACTTGGTTTAAATATATATACAAAATATATAATTTTTAATACATTTTTGTTTTTAAAAGAAAACTAAAAATGTAAAATAAAACATTAAAAATAAATGTTTATTAATTTCCTTTAAGTTTGTTTTAGATATATAAAATATTTGAGTTTAAATTTAATATATATTTAATTTTATTATTATATTCTTTTCTCTCTGTTTAGTATACTTATTTTTTAATTCTTTAAAAATATTTTTATATATTTTTAAATTTTTACTAAGTTTACTATTATATGTTAAATATATAATATATATAATATAAATATTGCAAGCTATAAATATTTACAACCGCCTCAAATTTGAACTCTGATAAAGTTTTAGAATCTGTCAAATATGATTAGATTCATACAAGAGTTGAGGACCAAGTTATTTAGTAATTGGTAGCTGGGTCTCTCCCTCTCTCTAAATAGTTTTGTAAGTTAAGCCCCAAACATATTTAAAGATACAAAATAAATAGAGTTCAGTTCAGGTTTCGGTTTGATTCGTAGTAAAAATGAAATTAGAATTGTCGATTCAAACCAATTTGTTTCAAAATATGCACATATATAAATATATTTATCTATATACTCCAATACTAAATTGAGCTTTATGTACGATTGTCTACATATATACACATATATTTACACTATACAACCAATTTGTGAAACATAAAATGGTAGCAAGCGATAAAGTTTGAAGTGCAGCTTATCAACTTTTTATTTTAATTAAATGCAGCGCAATTCGCTTTAATTTGAATTCATATTAAAATGGAAATGCAGAATTCACTTTTTTGTCGAAGGTAACACCCATATGACCCGCTGTCGATATACGATGCAGATGCCAATTTTAACTATTGACTGCGGGGGTGCAGCTACCCAGTCAAAGGAAAACAGACAAACAGACAAACAACCAAACAGACAGACAGATAGACAGAAGGACAGAGTGTAAGCCAAAATGGAATGAACTGAGTGAAGTGAGTTTTCTTATTTTCTCGTTTTCCTTGCCCTTTTTTGGTGGCTCGAGGCTATAATCATAAAAACAGTAGCGGAAACTGGATGCAATGCACACGAACAAAGCGCTAGGAAACAATGAGAAAAAAGCGTCGCATAACAATTGTCTGAAAATAAAACGGGACCCGAAATTAGGAGCTGTGAGGGTAGGAGGTTAACACGGATAGATTCAATGGCCAAATCAACTTGAAATGAAATTAGCGGGAATGGTGCACATAAAAGGTTGTTCCTTGACCACAATGAACACTAACTGAAGCTCCGACCTATTGAATATAAATGTCGGCTCTAACAGCTAACGCAAAAACACCAACACACACACACACACACACACACCACAATCTCTGTCACACACACTCGCATCCATGTAGGGACTAAATGTTAATCTGCTTAGCTGGCAAGCATGCAACGTATCTTTATTTTTAGGCCTGATAAACAGGTTTGTGTACCTAAGAGCACGAAATAAAAAGAAAAAGCTGTTAACAGGCAAAAAGAATAACAAAGTCTCACACACGCACGCCAGGCAGTGGGCGTTATCCTGTCGCATGCCCTTAAAAATTAAACAACTGATTAATGACAAAGTTTGCTTAACCAAATAATATCGAGCCTAACAAATTGCCGTAACCTGATGAGAGCTCATCAATTCTCTCTGGCAACCATTGATGTAGCCCTTTAGGATATGCCGAAAATTGAGCACATGTGACATGTGACAAGATAACAAAAAAGTAAATTGCAAGTGGAAAGTAAGAAATTTCATTGAAACATCAAATTATAAATGAGTCCCTATTTCCATTATTTGTATGTCCGTAGCCAAAGAAAAGTTGTTGAAATTCAAATGAAGCTGCAGCGCAGAAGTATGCAGCACATATTATGTCTGGTGTTTTATGTTGCAGCGCAAAATTATGCAACGTTTTTTTGTTTAACAGCTGAAAATATTGATGCTTCACAAGTCAAATTCTAATTTGAATTTGAATACATCTACACTTAAATTACTTTTAGTTTAAATAGCCCAACGATGTCACAAAAAACTTTATCATTTACCCAAAACAAAAACACTTAAGCTTACATTTCTGTTGAATAGTAACTGCATCAACTTTGTTGGTTTGATAGTGGTGCAGTAAAAGGCAACAAATTCGAAATGCGACTTTTAAGCAACAAAAGCAACATGAACTTGAACAGCATAGCACTCATATAATGGGGCTTGAATAAGTAGAGCATAACACAAATTGCGACGGTCTTTGGTAATATGGTGTAAAAGTCAACGCGAAAAACTTCACTAATTACCCGCTAAGGAAGAAAATCCAACACAAAGCTCAACATACCCCCAAACACACCAAACACACACATACAAACACAAAAGCAACAACAATTTTATGTTAGCCATAAGAAGCGAAAACAGATTGGTTGAGCACGCGAAAGCAGAAATGATAGGATGTGTCGTGTCAGGATATGGCGTGCCAGGGGAATGCATTCATAATACTTTCATTCGAATGAAATTTTATTAAAGCTGCGTGCAAAATGAATGACTTGTGCAATTTGAAGTTCGAAATGGACCACGCACAAGCACCTAGTCACACACGGATACACCCATACACACACACACACACATACACAAGCACACACACACACACACACACACACACACACACACACATGTTGTAGCAGCTCTATAAACGTTTTTAGACACAAGTAGTAAACTTTACGTCCAATTTGATAGCTTTCTTAGTGCTACTGTCACACTAATTGGCACAAAAACAAAAAAAAGTATCAAAATTAATGAATTACTTTATTGTCGTTGAAGTACGTGTGTTTTCTATGCATTTAATCTATTGAAAAAGAATCTATATACTACCTACATACATACTATATACCCGAATTGATGTGACCACTACTAATATATTTATATATTTATTGTACGAGTAGTTTAATTAGAATGCAGCGCACTCTTTTTTCATGAAAAGAGGGACCAAACCATACAACAAACAAAGAGAAAAACGTGTACTTTATTTTGAAAAGTGAGATCTATAAATGTTAAAAACAACTACTCCTAAATGTTATATACTTACATATATGAATTGTAGCGAATTTGTTAAATTTAAATGATATATGCGATATTATAATGTACAACACAATAAAAATCTGTTTATGCATGGTTAATGTAACTTTGACTTTTATTGTTATCATGTAAATGTTTGAAAAAACTTAAATTGAAAGTGGCGCGCAGCTGTGTTGAACAACGACCAACGGGCAACGATTAATATGGTTTCATTAACAGTTTGATACCGATAAATTTGTTGCATTCAATTAGAGCGCAGAATGCAGACATTGGCTGCTGTTAGATTTGAATACTAACTTCAGCGCCATTTGATTTATGAGTAAATTGATGAATATATTAGCATTTTATTATTTACACGGTAAGTTGAATTTAATAACTTGTTAATTTAAATTGAAAGCTGATAAACGTTTATTGGAATTTATATCTCGCTGTAATTAACAGTTAAGTGTATGTTAATATGGTGCTGCTGTTATGTTAACAACATATCTGTTTGGCAACAACAACAAAATGTAAGAAGACGGAACTTGTTGCAAAAGTCGCCAAAAATTGCTTAAAAACTAAGAAAGGCACGCAACAGGCGAATAATATACGCATGTGCAGTGGTTCGTAGAGGCTTAACAACTAAATGCGCATTAAAATGGATTGTGAAGTGCCTGAACAACAAAAACAGCACCAACACCAACACCACCAACAACAACAGCATCAGCAGCAGCAGCAACAACAACAACAACAACAACAAGCGCCAACAAGTTGTATGCGAGAAAGCCACAGACGTCGCAGCAGCAGCAGCACCAGCAGCAGGAAAGCAGCGACGACGATGAGTTGAGCAACGCGGAGCGTAAGAATCTGGAATTCGCACAAAAATTGGGCTACAGCGAGCAGTCAATACACACGGCGTTAACGCGTCTCGGCTCAGAGGCTAAACAAAACGAGCTGCTGGCGGAGCTGATCAAACTAACGGCAGATGCGCCGCGGCCAATAGTCGCCAACAGCAACAGCAATAACAACAGTCATGTGCCAACCCCCGCTAGCGGTAGCAGCAGTAGCGGGTCGCTTCGCCACATCGTCATCGATGGCAGCAATGTGGCCCTGTCGCATGGTAATCACACCATCTTCAGCTGTCGCGGCATACGCATCTGTGTGGACTGGTTCAGGCATCGCGGCCATCGTCATATCACAGCCTTTGTGCCCAACTGGCGCAAGGAGCTGGCCAACAATAATATAACCGAACAGGAGCTGCTCTATGAGCTGGAACAGGAGAGGATGCTGGTATTTACGCCATCGCGTCATTTAGATGGCAAACGTGTTTCCTGCTACGATGATCGTTTCATACTCAAGCTGGCGGTGGAAACCGATGGCATTGTAGTGTCCAATGACAATTACCGCGATCTGTTGCTGGAGAGTAATGAGTTTCGCCGCGTTATCCAGGAACGCCTGCTTATGTACTCCTTTGTGGACGACATCTTTATGCCGCCGGATGATCCGCTGGGTCGCTCCGGGCCCACACTGGACATGTTCTTGCGCACACAAAGCCAGCAGAAGATGACGGACCCACAGCAACAATTATGTCCGTATGGTAAGAAATGTACCTACGGCCAGAAGTGCAAATTTCGTCATCAAACGACGCAGCTGCAGCGCCTGCCGCTCCAGGTCTCGCACAGTGCTCCACTGCACAGCAACGGCGGACAGCAGCTACTTTCCACCAGTGGCAGCAACAGCAATAGTGCAAAGATGGCGGCTCTGGCCCGCACCAAATCGAATACAATTGACAAAATCTCACAGCAACAACAGCAGCAACAGCATCAACAGCTCTGTCATTCTTTCAATAGCCAGCTGGAGCTCGGCAGCAATAGCTGCGACGTGGAGGCGGCGCAGCAGCTGAACCGCCACAAGAAGCTGCAAAGGCAGGCACCGTCCCCTTCCTTTCGACTGCTGGTTCCCACATACAGTGCGCCACATCAGCAGCAGCTGGGCAACAACAACAACAACAACCATATCAATGGCAATTATCAACATCAGTATCTGACTCGCACACCTTCCGAACCGTTGACGGATCAACATCAGGGCACCAAGCTGTCCATTCCTGCCCACAATTTAGCCCATTTGTCAGCCTCCGATTCACGCATCAACGAGGAGCTGCACCACACAAAACGCGAGGAGCAGCGCAATATGCTACGCTATCACTTGAACAGCCTGTTTCCGCAGCATCAGGTGCATGCAGTGCTGCAGCTATATCCTGACGAGACCGATGCGAAGACAATCTGTGCAGCAATACTTAATTTATTTCCGCATAATTAGACTAAAACTTAGGCTAGACGCAAACGTCACAATTAAGCTGCTTTCGTAAATTATTTCAAATTACTTGTTACAATTTAAAGTTTCATAATCAATTACGTATTGTAATTATATATATATATATATTATTATATGTATATGCATTTATATATAACCACTTGTTATATTTTTATACATATATTTATATACATATCTCTATATGTTTTTATATGTGTTTGTTAGCATTTACAGCTCCAAGCCAGTCTTGGAACCCTGATATATGGGGTACAGTACATCCACATTGGCATTGACTCCGCCACCGCGGCGATCGTGCGTAATTCTGTGATTTCGCAACTTATAAGCCTGCGGAAAGCCTTTGCCACAAATATCGCAGCTGTCAAAGAATATAACATGCATTAAAACAACAATCTTTAACGCGTTTTAATTCAACTTACACATGGGGCTTTTCGCCGGTGTGAATCATTTTATGGAATTTCAGCGTGTTCGTGTAAGTGAATGTTTTGTGGCAAACATCGCACTCATATGGACGCTCGTTGGTGTGGATGCTAATGAAAATTATATGATATACATATATATTATAGTTTAAAACAATACTTACCGATGATGCTTGTTACGTGTGGACAGGTCCGCAAAGGCGGCCGGGCAATAGGTGCACTTGTACGGCCGATTGCCCGTGTGCGTGTTCATGTGCCGTGCTAGCTGCTGAGCCTGGGCAAAGCAATGTCCGCAGATTCTAAAAGATAATGTATGCAACATCAATTTGAAATCTGAACTCAACTGAAAAGGAGTTATTGCGTTACATACTCGCATTCGTGTGGCTTGATGCCAGAATGCACTTTGATGTGCTCGGTGAGGCGACTCTGCGATGGATACATATTTCCACAAATATCGCATATGTATTTAAATTCCTTTTTATCGCCGACGAGGATTTTGTGGCCACCTTTGGTCTTAATGCCTGTTGCTTTGCGCACAATTGTCTCCCCAAAGGTTATGCTCTCGTCGGGATTCAATATGATGTTTGTTGTGGTCACGCTACATTTCTCACGTTTAATATTTCCTAATGATGCTTTGCCTGTTGCGGCTTTTCGCGTGTTCGCACGTCGTTTGACGCCGGCACTGGCGGAGCGTGTAGAGATCGTACGTGGTTTGATTGGCAAAAACTCCTCGTCAGATGAATTTTGCACTTCTATCTCATCTTCGTGTGCGCTTTCTGTTAATTGATCCTGATCCAGCTGCTCAAGATACTCTATGTCGGCCGACAGACCGGATATTGAATGTGTGCCCATATCGTCATCGCCTTCTTCAGCATTACCCTCCTCGTAAGACGGCTGTTCGGTGACTAGGTCACCATCGTATGCCTCATATACATCGTATAGCTCCTCTATAATACCATCCTCCTCCACCTGTTCGCTTTTTACATGAACCAGCCTTTCCTTGACCACATCGTTGTCATCGTTCGTCTCTTCACTGCCTGCCAGAACCTGTCCTTCACTCAGCTCTATGCCCGATGCCTCATTGCTTGCGCTGACCTCCTCGACCGACTGTTGCTCTACTACAACAGGCGCTATAAATTGTCTGAGATGTTTGTAGGACCGCTGGCAAACTCTGCGAAACTTGAATGCTATATGTAAATTCTTTAAGCACTTGTCGCATATCTTGTCCGGATAGTGATCGAATTTTTTGATCTGCAAAAAGTACACATCACAGGTATTCAAATTAAAATCCTTTCAATTATTTATTCAAAGTTTGATTTCTAATTCAAGCTTACGGGTACGCCGCCACATTCTAGTATCATGTTTGTCAAATCTTTGGATGCGTCGTCATTGAAAATGCTGCCCATCGATTCCTTGGGTTGCTGCAAGCACACGCGGCATACTATCCACTTTTGTGTTGTTGCAGTCGCTGTTGTTGGCATCGTATAAAATTGTATTACCTCGAGGAATGCACAAATTATTCAATTACTTCTAGACGACGCCAAAAAATGTTAAAAATATAATAAAGGCAAAAATCCAAGCTGTTCTCGCTGCAGTGTGAATGGCAGCTATTAAGGTGACCGTGGCAATCATGCATGTGGTATTTTTCTGTAATCATTTTAAATTAATTGACATTTCATTTAATATTCATTTTTTAATACAAAATATTAATTATATATTTTTAAGTTTGGCTCTAACGTTATCAGTTAACATAATTAGCTGGATTCTATTGGTAAAAATGGTATATTTTGTATTAAAACTACGAAATACTATAAGCCCGTGTGCGCGTATGCAAGTGAATGGCAAATGTAGCAAGGGACGCTTACATTATTGTTATAATTAGCCCAAAATAGAAGTTTTATTTGTAATTTGTATGTTTTGCAACAATTAAATACTGAAGTTATGAAAACCGAATTAAACGAAAAATGGATTGTGTGTCGGGTATGCCTAAGCAATCCCAACGAAGGCGAAGATCTATTACTGGACATATTCAGTCAAAATGCCAACACCCGCCTTGATCAAATGCTCCATATCTGTGCTGGAATCCCTGTACGTAAACTAGAATATCAATGAGCCTCAGCACTTTTATAATCGCTACTTGTATTGCTATGTAGGTCAGCATCGATGACAACTTTCCAGACAAGATGTGCAGCAAATGCGTGCGAGTGCTGCGCATCGCTTACAAATTCCGTCTGACTTGTCAGCGCTCGCATCAACATATTGCAGATATGCTTTCTACAGAGTTGGACACCAGCTTCGGTGGGGGCAATGACGACGAGGAAGAAGATGAGGCCATAGCGCACGCATGGGAAGAGCAGACGCAAATAAAAATTGAAGGCGACGTTGAAGAAACGAGCGGTGAATTCATAAATTATGTAGTTTCAGGGGACGAGGCAGATGGAGACGTGGATGGGAATGGAGATGTGGATGCCATTGTTTATGATGCCACCAACACTGAGGAGGAACAGCATACCGTTGTCTATGATGACGCAACGGTTGTTGAAGTGACCGAGGCAGAAATTGAGACGGAAACCGAGGTCGACCACAACTTTGCAGACTATGAGGAACTGGAAGTTCTGACAGCCGAATCACTACCCCCAAGCAACACGACAGTTCAAAGCAAAATAGCCACTCAGCGCATTGTGTGGACCGAGGTGCCCGATGATGATATGAAGCATGATATCCTAAGCTCCGATGATGAAAGTTATTTGCCCGAAGTTAAGGCGGAACCACGCCTGTTAAACCGTGTACGACAGCCGCGCAGGGTGCAACTGAGACCCAAGACTACAACAGTCTCATTGGGCGGTGTGCACGAGAAGAAGAAAATGGGGCGCAAGCCGCGCGACAAGCATTCCAATTATATTTGCGATGTTTGTGGGAACATTTATCCTTCACAGGCGCGTCTCACCGAGCACATGAAATTCCACAGCGGAGTCAAGCCGCACGAATGCGAGTAAGTTTAATTTATGTCATGAGACCGAAGAACATGATTCATGATGCATTTTTTCACTTTATAGGATCTGTGGTCGTGGATTTGTCCAAAACCAGCAACTGGTGCGGCATATGAACACGCACACTGGCAATCGACCTTACAAGTGCAATTTCTGCCCAGCAGCCTTCGCTGATCGTTCCACCAAGACAAAACATCATCGGTAAGTACTCCTGCAACTTTATATGCTTAAAAGCAAATTCAATGAATATATGTGTATATCCACAGCATACATACCAAGGAGCGCCCATATGAATGCGATGTCTGCCTCAAAACATTTACATATTCAGACAATTTGAAATTTCACAAGATGATACACACGGGTGAAAAGCCGCATGTGTAAGTTTTACTTAAGCAATACAAATGAAACTGCCAACTAAAAAGTTCACCTTCTTTTTACAGTTGTGATCTGTGTGGCAAAGGATTTGTCAAAGCCTATAAAATGCGATTGCATCGTGTGACGCACGAGAAGCGCGGACCCTGGAAACCTGTTGAGTTGGATTTGGAGGCGCAAGACCGAATTAAAGATAATGGATCCGAAATGGTAATTGGCATATTGCCACCGGCTTAGGCCTCGTACAAATCATAAGTATACATTTATATTTTATTATTTCATAAGTTGTGTGCTAATTGTTTTACTTGTGCTACCTTAAAAGCAGCCTGGGATAATTGATCCCAAAACAAAAACAAAGCCAAATTTTTATTGTAACACCAATTATAGAAAAGTTTTTTATCTGCGAATATGGAGTCTTGAAAATTTAAGTCAGTTTGCAACGTTAACCCTTGAGTGAGATAGAGGATATTACAATTTATATATATTTATTGGCTGTAATTGTAAATAGGACCTATTCTCTTATTTTTATCATTGTACTAAAAAGTGCCTGTTTAAATTCTGGCCGAAATGGCAATTACTCTTCTTCCATTGTAATCACTGCAACGTCCAGCTGTTTGTCCGCTCTGTGCGAGCGTTCGTGTGTGTTCTTATGGTGGGCCTGGGAAAATCGTCGAGCACAGTACTGGCAGCTGAAAGGTCGCTCTCCCGTATGCGTTTTGAGATGTACATTCAACACATTGGAGTAGGCAAAGGATTTGGGGCAGTATTTGCACTTATACGGTCTTTCGTTAGTATGGATGCTAAATGAAAACATTTACAGAAAGTGTATTTAACGATTCAACTATTGCGCCTTACCGTTGATGCTTGATGCGCGTAGAGGGATCCGCAAAAGAAGCATCACAATAATCGCATTTGTATGGACGTAGACCAGTGTGAGAATTCATATGCCGTGCCAGCTGTGGCGTCTGTCGAAAACGCTTGTGGCAGATTCTACAATCGCAATTAACAGTTTCAATTCGAGTGTTGGAACTATTGTAGTTAACTTACTCGCACTCATGTGGTTTGTGCATACTGTGTAGCTTCAGATGCGTTGTTAGCTTCACTTTCTCCGTGTACACATTGTTGCAGATATTACACACATAGGTGACGCCCACAGGCTTGGTAGCCTCAGGATAACATGTAGGTGGCATCCCGGCGATGGTGCGATTACGACGGGGTTTGTCTGCGTGCAGAGTTGCACGCGCTGGTGTTGCAGGCTTTATTGTGATGACTTCTGTGCTGTCCTGGCTGCCTGCAAGGCTGGTCGTTTCCAGTGTCACCTCGTATGAATCGATAAAATCCGTTGGCGTTTCGTTCCCACTGTCCGGTTGCAGTTGCTGTTGTTCCTGTTCGTGTTTCACCTTTTGCAGTTGCTCCTCTGCCTGCTGGCACATACTACGCAGCTTCAAAGCTGCTCGGAACAGCAAGGCGCAGCTAGTGCATATTTTATTTGGCATGCGATCATCCTGTGTTAACTGTAATACGAGATTCACTTATTAAAAGTGGGCATTTTACTTCAACTTAATTTCACTGCTCACCAGCACACCTGTGCATTGTTTAATTTGTGCAAGGAAATTGGATTCCGTGGCCATAAGCGTCTCAGTTTTGGGATGTTGCAAACAAATCCTGCAAAGAGGCTCCGTGTCGTCCATGTTGTTCAACATCAATATTGTGGTCTATTAGGGTTGTTGTATAAATAGCAGTATATCGATAAATACATTAATATTATCGACTTTTCTCATTTATGCGATATCCTAAAACGTTGATTTTTCAACGGAGTCAAAAAATATTATATTAAAATGAATTGCTATTAGAATTAAATTAATATAATAGTATTCACAAAAGGAATATACAAATATATAGATTAGACATATAATTATAAAATGAACGTTATTGTTGTCTATCGACTATTCACATTTTTTTTTAAAATTTTGTACTCGATATTTAAGTAGCGATGACGATAATTATATTGTTGCGATACAACAAATAAATATGATATATTTCAAAACACAAATATCGTCCAGTCAAGTTAAAATCATATATTGATATATTATGGCAACAAATGAATTGCTAATGGACATTGGAGCCGTGTGTCGAATTTGCTTACAGGATAGCGATACACATATGGTTTCCATATATGAGCGAGACGATGAACAACGCGGAGTCTCCATTTGCGAGAAAATTGAAAATTGCAGTGGCATTAAAGTAATTCTGTTTTATACTACTGCCACTAAAATCTATTAAGTTTTGTTTTCCTTTTCAGATAGTACGCACTTCTGAGTTACCTACTCGCATCTGCCTGAAATGTCGCGCGTTTCTAACGTTGGCGCACAAATTTCGACAGATTTGCCGGCACTCAGATAATTTCCTGCGTGAATACATTTGCAAAGAACTGAGAGAGGAGGAGGACTTAGTGCATCAGGTGTTAGAAACACCATCCACACAAACATACGAGCAAGTGGAGGTGGAGGTACTGGAAGAAGGCATTTGGTGTAATGACGAACTAATCGAGGAACTGCCTGCTGCAGAAGAGAAAACAAATCTTATGCTGGTGGCAACTGAAGAGGCGGTGGCCACGCATGTTGCTGCTGCTGCCAAATCACATGTGTGTGACATTTGTGGCAATAGTTATCCGCGCAAGAGCACGCTAGACACGCACATGCGACGACACAACAATGAGCGACCATATGAATGCGAGTGAGTTAAGTCACATCAAATCTTTAAAGCGGATGTCTAATTAGTAGCCACCTCTTTTTCGGTTAGAATCTGCCAAAAGTCTTTTCATGTCAACTATCAGTTAATGCGGCATATACGCCAGCACACAGGCGCTCGGCCGTATAGTTGCGAATACTGTCAGCGCAGCTTTACGGAGCGCACATCTTTAGTCAAGCATGAACGGTAGGTGCCCCTGATGGATATATGCATATCATCTCAAGGTATACTTTACTTATAGCACCCATCGCAATGAACGACCCTATTTATGCGGCACATGTGGCAAGTCTTTCACATATGCCAATGTGCTCAAGGTGCACTACAAGACGCATACCGGTGAGAAGCCACATCTATGCAGACTATGTAACAAAAGCTTTGCACGTCATCACAATCTGGTTGCCCACCTACAGACACAACAGCATATCAACGATCCACGCGCCGCTACCTATTTACAAGCTCTTAAAGCCTTAAGCAATGCGGCTGCAGAAAAGAGCTGAGGTGTGTTACATGTGCCTAATATGAAATCAAAATAAGAAATATCGGATAGCTTTGGGGTCCGAAGATGAAATACCCTAACAATATCTTTCCATTTAAAAGTACTTCTAGAAGCTGTATTCCGACATGGCCACATCGACTTTATGGTTGTGAATGTTTGTACTATAGACTACAAAAATACCCTCCTCCTTGGTCAATTGGAATATGGTTATGTTAAGTGTATTAAAGCAATGTACATTTACATGATTCAATCTTCATTTATTTCAACTTATGTATCGCTCTGGTCTCTTTTTTAACCGAACCGTTACACGATTACAACTTCTTACCTGTTGTAGAAAAATGCCGAAAATGTTTAATTCAAAAATGTGCACAAGAATCTAATTTGATTGGTGATTGTAAGTAGCTGACGCAGTGGAGCGGGGCATATATAAATAGCCTTGTTTAAAATATTAAATAACAAACTGGGTTAGACTGCATCGGATGATTGAAATGATGTATAGCAATTGGGAAGAAAAACGAAGACTTTGCACAGCAAAGTCAGTTGTTTGTGAAACCTATTTGCCAATCATGCGTATTTTGTCTTTTAACAAATTGCGCAACTCGCTTATCATCAGCTCATGGGACTCTTTAAATGTGGCGGACACATCGCCAATTAACGTGGCCTCCACCTCCGGTTTCAGAGACATATCGGCCATGAATGAGCTAAGTTCACGCGGCAGGGTAGGCGGTTTCCATATGCCTGCAGAAACAAAATGTTGTTCAGTTCGATTCGATCACTATGTTGCATTGAGGTATTCAACTACTTACGTATGGCTGCATCACAGGCCTCCAACTTATGCTTCAATTGACGCATCAGCTCTTGGAGCATTTGACTACGCTCCTTTTCGCTAATCGGCTCTTGTGTTTTGTTATCACCCGATGTTTTTTTTTTTCCTTTTGTCTTTGCGCTGCATTGCAGCTTGTCATTTAGCACCGACAATAAAAAGGCATAAAGTGAGAGTATCTGCAAGTTCATATAAATATTGCGATAATTCCAGCTGTTCAGAAATAAGTGAATGAATATGCTCACCTCCAAACTGGCCGCCACCTTTTGCTGATGCTCGCGGCGCTTCCATAGGCCATCCACGCCATTCCATTCATTGCTCTCCGTGATTGTCTGCACGCACAGCTCCATGACAGAAACGACATTCTCGCTAACCTGTTTGCACTGCAGGGCCAGTTGCGATGCACCGCTGTACAAATCCAGCACCAGCTGCGCTAAATCATCGAAGAAACGTTCATAGGGCAGTTCAAGCAGTAGATGAAGACGTGTCGGCAGCAAATTGACTAGAAAACTTTGCGATAGCGGTTTATAGTTCATCAGCCGAAGACGCTGGTACAGGCCTGTCCATGATGTCCGTAATAGCTCCACTGTAGCTATGTCGTCGCCCGGCGCTGGAGCTGTCTTGTCATTCGACATGGCCTGTTTCGCGCTTTGTGGAGCATGATAAAGATCAATGAAGGACGCGAACAAGCGAAGAAGTACTGAGCGTACTTGGAGCACCTCAATCTCCTGCTCGTATGATTCCTTCCGCTCAGCTTCTGTATCATCTAGATGCAATGGATCCCAACGAATAATTGCCTGTAAATCTCGATTATCGCTTAACTCATGCCATGAAATACGATCCTCGGCGGGTTCTATGCTCATCGCCACATAGGCCGACAGATTTTGCTGGATGCTCCCATAGCAACAGACTAAATCGCACAATTGCGCCTCCACCGAGCAGGCCACATACATTAAACTATTTGTGAGGCGCTCCTTAAAGTTCATAAACTCCTCCATTTTCGAGAATGTGCAGAAGCGATAAGTCAACGAAATATATTCCAGACGCTCCTTATAGCTATTTGTGAAGAACTTCAATGTGGTATCGTAGCAATTGCGAACGCCCGAAAAGCGACCGGATAGCGGCAAAAGATTGCAGTGCACATAGCCCATCGAGTCCAGTTGAATTTGTTTGATGTCCAAATAGTCATACATTTCCTGTGCGCCAACCATGCACCCAAACATATGATAGATTTTCAAGCTGAGCAGCTTAATATGAAAATTGCTAGTACTATTACGTAGCACGTATTGCAGCAGGCAGAGCGCCTCAAATAGATGTTCCGATTTACTCTCTCGCCTGGATACATCATACATAACATTTGCCGCCAGTAGTGCATACGGATCCGAGGGTCCCATTTCCGTAGACAGCAGTTCCCTGCCAAAGGAACTGTGGCCATGCTCATAGTGTAACTTGAGAGCCGTATAAAAGGCGATCAAATGAGCTGTGGATAACTCAATATGAACGCCGCACATGCGTGAAATTTGCAGCGCACAAATATGCTTCTGCATGTGTTCCTTCTGCAAGCAAATATGAAATATAATTGATAAATTATATAATTAATGAATTAAAAGTAGCTAATCCAACTAATATTACTAACGTTCTGAGGCAAGCTGCTTGAGCTAATGCCGCTTTCCACAAGCAGCTTGCTGGCTAGAGATTGTCGTTGCTCCATGCTAATTGAGGGTAGAAACAGTGCTATGTCGTGGGTGCAGCAAGACTTATCGCCGAAAAGGTGAAAATACTCAATGACCAACTCGTCAAAGTCACCGATTTGCTCCTGTGCCGGCAGCTGTTGGGCACGCATACGCTGATGCAGCTCTAGGCGCGCCAAATAAGGACCACGCGTCTTACGCGTCGACGACTCAATTATGTGCAATAGAAATTTATGACAGGTTGTGAGCGAATATATTGGCTCTTGCTGTTCCGCAGGTTGCTGATTTAAAAGCTCGAAGCAGCTTTGCAGATACTCCTTGTAGTAGTCCCAACGATCTCGACTAATGAAAATTTTATATATTAATTTTATAGACATCAACTGTCACGACATAGCACTCACTCGGCGTCGAGCAGTTGTTGCAGCAGCTTATTTAGTTCCAGCCAATTGCCCAGCTCCTTGAGCAGCTCAAACTTCATGCTAACGGGCGCACCAGGATACAATTTTGCGCACAGCTCGCCAGTAAGAAACTCCCAGGCGTCTTGGTACTTGTTTTGCAACTTTAATATGTGCAAATAGAGGAATGCCTCCTGCTCCGTCTCCATTTTGCCCTCCTTTATGTGTTTGTCAACCATTCGCTGCGCCAGCGCCAGATAGAGCTTACGTTTCTCAGGTATGCAGGATTCGGGACCACGAATGCCCTGAAATACCACACTGATCACGGACCAAAAGTAATAGGCATTCTTTGGCTGCGCCTTGTACAGCTGTAGGGCAACGGCCTGTTGCGCCTTGTAATCCTCAACGCGCACATGCGATACGAATAAATGTGCCAGCAGCTCCTCGTTGCCTGGGTTCTGTTTGACAGCGTGCTGATAGAGTTCAACTATTTTATCCACTACAAGATCAAAGAAGTTAATGTTAGTTAAGTTAATTGGCTTAATAATGGGAAGAACTCGACTCTATATATATTCTGTACCAGTATGATAAATATAAATACAAATTTTTTAGTTGATGATTGACAGCTTTATGCCGACGGACAGGTGGATGGCCCGCTTGTTTGTTTGAGTAAAATCGTTTTACCCAATTTATGGGTAGAGTGCGTACTAGGCACACATACATGCTAAAAGATCAGTTTGATTTCTTGGCACGCGCTACAGACGTACTCTCTACCCGCCGTTCGGCTTGCTACCCCGCCAGTACCCATGTGGAGTGGCTAATTTCTGCGCAAATGAAAGCGAGTGCGAAGGCAATTTTAATTTGCCGACCGTGTGCGCGTGCCAAGAAATATACTTATAAATATGAAACGGTCGCTAATGTTATATAGCTACACGTCTCTATCTCTCTCTCTGTATCACCATCTGTATCTTACGTTGTTCCATTTCACGATAGCAGAACGAGAGCACCTGCAAGGTGGAATCGTCCACGGGCTTTTCCTCGGCTAAGCATTGCAGGCAGCTGTGGCTCTCTTCGTAGCGTCCTAGACGTAGAAGCGATAAGCCCTACACATAAAAAATATCAAAGATTGTTCATGTTTTAACAATGTTTATTTCGCAATAATTGCTTTTACCTTGAGAGCACGTGCGCAAAGTAAATTTGGATGCTTGCGTAGCAGTTTTTCTGATTCCTGTAGCGCCTTGCGATTGTTGCCCACTTCCAGATTGTCTATGAATTGAACATAAAACCAACTATTATATAGTATGTATGTATATCTATGATATATATATTAATTAGACCTACCGTAGACCGGTCGCAGTCGTCGCTCGAACAATGCCGCATCCATGCCCTGCTGCTGGTGTGCCATGGTTCTGATTGATATTGCAGGCGACTCACTCTAACCAACCACACACACGCCACACGTTGCTGATTCTGCTGCTACTACTGCAAGTCGTCGCTACTTTTAACCTAATTACAGCGAGCCACAAGCAACACGCTTGCTTTGATTTTTTTGTCTTCTAAATGCCGCTTGAATGAAACCCGGTACGTTGCGATGTCTGTTGTTTTGGATAGAATACAAACCACTCTTGTGGGGGTTCTGACAACAGGTTTAGGTAAACAAAATACACACGATGGAACAATTGTACAAACTATTAACTATTAATTTTTGTTGAATAAAAAAACTTTGCTGCCTCTTCATAAACTCGGCACTAGAGGTGCATGAGAAGCGATACATCTGTTGTGAATTTTTTATCTTCGGACTATCGCCTATCGAAAGAACATTGATCAGCTGTGTGCAGACAGCTGGGGATGGCAACAATACTCACGATATGCAACAATATAAAATTTGCCTTCATTGGTAAAAATAAGATTATCATGAATCGGCATTGTGTTTTTTCACTTGTTTTTAATTCGCGAGTATGCCATTTTCGGACTCAGCTTACGTTGATTGCGTTTTTTGTATAGTAAATATGTGCACAATGCGCACAATATGCACAATTTCTAAAATTTCCAATAAGAGTTTCTTTATAGACGTGGGGCTATCGCCAACTCTTCGGATTGAAAGTATTCTAATCCTAGTGTTTTTATTTATTGGCTCAATTTGCCTTTTTCATTTATTGGTGTCTGAAAACATTTAATATTATGCAAATTGTACAATTTACAATTTAGATGTAAATATATATAAATATATAGTTGTTTTTATAATTATGATTCCTAATATGGATTTTTGGCAGGCTTAAAATATAATTTATTGTTGTATTTCATTGATACTAATATATTTCGACTACTGCTGACAGTCTTCTGGATTTTTATCAACGCATATCGTACAATTGTACACATAGGTATACATATAAACATATCCTGACAAAAAACAGTTATTCGGGACCGACGTGTAAGTAAATGTAAGAAATGAATTCGAAAGGTTTTGTGTATGTTTTTCAAAATTATATTATTCTAGCCGATTTGTGTAGAAGATTGTCTGAGGCAGTCAAAGTATATAGCAAAAATAAAAAAGAACAATTTTTGATATTACATTTTTCGTCGAACATCCAAGCGCCAAAACAATGTGCCGGAACAAAAATACTAGAATTGGGGTACTTATAGTCGATTGTGCACAGCTGTTTCTAGCTCATCTCGAAGAATTGACGATTGTCTACTTCTATTAAAAATTCATCGTGACTCACGATATCCGACTTTTCGTAATCGTGCCGCTAGTGCGTTATCGAGAACTTTAATTAGCTTAGTTATAAAATACGAAATAAAGTCCCGTGGTCTAAAATAAAATCCTGGTAATAAACTAAATGAAAAGTACACCACCCCGACTCATTTGGCTGAATGACCACAAAAAAAGACTACTAAGATCAGTTGCTTAGTTGTCGATTATGCGCGCATAAACACGATATTAGCGCACTGGCACTTCACGCGCGCATCCCTAGTTGTTGCCCCCATCAAAAAACACGCAGCGCAAAAATAAAATGCGATTTTTTAGTGCTGCCGCGTAGATTACGAAGCCGTTTAAAGTATTAAATTACACAATAAGTTGAATTATTTACGTGTTCATATTTTAGTCTAGTATTATCAAATTATTCGTTTAAATCGCAAATCAACTGAAGCGACAGAAATACTATTGTTAAATTTATGTCCATTTTTGGTGAAGAATTTCGCCAAACGAAAATCAGCACAAAAGCAGCAAACGCAATGAAATGAAATTGAACTGGCTAAGCGAATACTTGGCCAACATAATAAACGGTAGTCATATATACGAGACTATTGTACGCCCATTCGCTGAAGTACGCCTGGAACTGCTCACCCCTCAAGCTATCTATTGCCGCATCAAGTCCACATCGGCTGAAGCACTGGAGCATATACTGATTGCATGTGCGGTATACTTTCTAGTATGCCTAGGCCTATACAAGTTGACCTTTTGGCTATCGGTGACAGGCGTGCCAGGCGCAAAGAAGAAACAGGAGCAACCGGAACAGACCAATGGCAACGGAAACAGCACCAAGAATGGTTTGCGAAATACCTTACAAAAAGGTCTACGTTTACGTAGCGTTCATCTGCCCAAGGCTGCGTTAATGGGTCGCGTACTTTTGGTCATCGCACATCCGGATGACGAATGCATGTTCTTCGGTCCGCTGATCTACTCGCTGACACACCGTGATGGCTGTCAGGTGTACGTGTTATGCCTGTCGAATGGTAAACAATTAACAATAATCCACATCCCTTACCTGTAATAAAAGTTAATTAACGATGTTTATTATAGGCAACTACGAGCAACAGGCTCAATCACGTCGAGAGGAGCTATTTCGGGCATGTAAACGTCTGGGCATTGCCGAATCGAATGTTATATTGGTGAATGCCACCAATTTGCCAGATGATCCGAATGTTGAATGGCGACCGGATGCGGTTGCCAGCTTTATATTGCATACCGTTGAGAGTCTTGATATAAAAGCGATATTCACCTTCGATCGCGATGGGGTCAGCTCGCATCCCAATCATTGTGCTGTGTATTATGCGGCCGCTTCTTTGTGTTTAGCCAATTTATTGCCTAAGGGTGAGTCACGGGTTGGCTGGCAGCGCCAGCAATAAAAACAAAACAGTCTACAGACCGCATTGCACATGTTAATTGTCATGTTAATTGTAGCTGCTTTTGTTGATGTTGCTGTCTTTGCCAACGTTACGTTTTCTAATTATAGCTGCGATAATTTTTAATATTCATATATGTATATATTTATATACTTTTTTTTTATGGTACAAATATCAGCCTGTAAGTTTTATACGCTAGACTCGATCAATTTGGTACGCAAATATTTATCCGTCTTCGATTTTCTTTGCACATGCTTTATGTCAACGCATTGGTATGTATTTCGCTATGGTTTCAATTAGAGATCATCTAATTTCGCTTGTCTTGCAGGTGCATACTCAGCTGGAAGGAGGCGTCAGTGGTCAGAGGCGCCATGATGGAGCACCGGTCTCAAATGAAATGGTTCCGTTGGCTATATATCTACACATCGCGCTACATGTATATCAATTCGATGCGCGAAATAAATCTCTCGGATGTCGAGCTGGAAATGCAAATTCATGATAATTAGAAATTGAGCCGGCTACAACCCAATTGCGAATATTATTAGTTTTTGCACCAAGTTTAATGAATGTAATGTGAAAAAAACACCAAAAGACAAACTACCTTCATAAATGAATGCTTGGCCGCAGCGTCGAGCATAGCTACTTTTTTGAAACTGACGATTCTATACTATAATTATATATATATATATATGTTATCATAACTTACTTTATAGCGTAAGTGTTTTGATCTAGCCAAATTCAACTGCTTTTTTATGTATGCAAGTAGTTGAACATGAAAACCAAACAAAACCAAAAGGGAACAAGAATTACATGTAAACAGAGACATTGAAACCAGATGCAATCCAGAATTAGTCAGACACACACAAACACACACACACACACACATGCACTCGTACATACCTAAATACATATCTTTGCATATTTATTAGTTAGCTCTAAAAAGAAAACAAACTTTATTATTTATACTCAATATCCACTTGCGAGCACATATGTTTCTGAAGCTTGTAGTGAACTAACTGCAGTATGATGCTATTGATTATGTTAACAATTATGTTATGTTTGATTCTTATGATTAATTTACGTTTTATATATTTGTTCGTGAGTACATTCGATTCCTTCCTTAGCATACAATTTAAACGCACGACTCAATATTTAGTTCTTGTGTATGTAAATTTGTAAAATAGTTTGTTGTAAGCAGCGAAGTACAATAATTTTTATATATGTATAAACTGACGAACGGAGGTCGTTAAATAGTCTATAATGAGAGAGATTCATAGATGCTGAGGAACAAAAAAAAAAAAAGTTGAATATTGTGTATTTTGAAAACATGCATAAATTAAACAATTGTTTCCAAGCAAATTCTATTTTTTTTAAATTACAAAGCCTTCTTTTTTATACAGCTTAAGGATACTCGAACAAAAAAAATTTTTCTACTCAAATTTGGTCTTTAATATTGATATTTTTGTTTTTTTTTGAACAGTCCCCCAATGTTAATCTCTTCTGTATTATTAACGATAATTTTCCGTAATCCAATGTTTGACTCGTGTTGTGCACTCTTAAACGCTTCTTCTAACATGCTCCATGAGAAGGTTCTTGCAATGAATTTGTGCATCGGTGCGCGACCAGATTTAATTAGTTGTAATGCCGTTGGGTACCTTCAGGAATAAAGGATAAATCGTGTAAATGATTAATGTAAATAATTAATTAATGACTGTATTATACGCTTACATATTGGCAGAACGAAAGCTTGGTATAAGTCGAATGTTTTTCATTAGTATGTCTAGTGCATTGAAGCTGGCACACTCCGACTCGCATTCCGCCAGGATGCATGCACTGCATGGTTGCAATGCCATTACGGCCAGATTCATGGTCATCGGCGAGATAGCGCAGTTGATGGCGCAGTTGGGCCACTCCTGGAATTTGCAGTACACATCCTCGAGCACCTCTCTGAATAGTGCGTTCGAGTCAAAATATATGGTGTTGAAGCCAAAATCACTGTGAATCATTTTCAGCGATGAGCGCATACTTCCGGCAATGGTTACCTTTCGAGCACCAATCGCTCTTGCGCACAGTGCTGCTGCCACAGCTGTTGGGCATGATCCAATGATTAGAATATTGCTTGTGGGCGAAACTTGAGCCTTGAAGCACGCCTGACAGCCCATCGCAAGGGTTTGCGTCAGGGTGCCTTCCTCCAAGCTGACGGAGTCTGGCAGACGATGACAAAGGTCAGCTGGATGTGTTTGGTATGTGGCTAAGAAGCCGTTATACATCAGATCGGCACAGATGTTATACAAGCCTCGTTTGCAGTAATCACAAATTCCACAGGACAGTGCCGATTCCACGACAACACGATCCCCCACATGCAAATTTTTGACACAGCTCCCAACTTTCTCCACAAACCCTGTAGCATCGTGCCCCAAAGTCATTCCCTCCATATTTTTATTCGCATTCTCATAGACATGTATGTCTGAGCCAGTAAGCGCAATAGAGCCGATGTCAATAAGCACATCTATTGGAGGCGTTGACAGAGTGGACGGGAATTAGTGAGCTGGTTTTAACTTACCAAAAGGTCTGACATCCGGTTGTGGCTGCTGCTCTCTACTTATCTGGTATGATTCAGGTATACGTATAACCTCCACTGTGCAAAAATCATCTTCGGCGGGTTCTTTCCTTGTAATCGGTGCTTCTTGAGCTTGGCAAATATGGCGCTTTGTGTCGTATGCCTTATTGGTAATCATACGCATTTGATTATAAACCATTGGGCCCGCGGCTAGAAGTTTATTTCTTTCTACCTTAGGACATAATTGTAGAGCACTGTTAGTCAGGGTGGGGGTCTAAATTAATATTTGTAGTCTTACGCACCTTTGTCCTTCTTGCCTTTGCCCTTTTTACCGACCATGCAAATGGCGGGAAGCTTTTTCTTGGGCTTCTTGGGCATTTTCGGCGGCGCTGGCCTTATTCCCCTATCGCATTTCTTTCGCGGCATTTTAACCGTGCTACAAGGAACACCACAACGTAATCTTAGGACATTCCTGCGAGGTTGGATCATAGCAATCGGTACGTAGACCCGTGCGTGCTTTAATATGCTTACGATTCTTTGGTTCGCCCTTACTTTGCAACGCATTACACTTGCTATTCTCAGTCTTCTTTTTCTTGGACTTTTTGCTGTATCCACGCTGAATCTGATCACGCACACTCTGCGACGTAATACCCCAGGCGGTCATCTGTGTAGATGAGGGCATTCCCCCATAATGCCGACGCACTAGGGTCGAGTACACTCGAAACTTGGCAGGCGTATTAAAAGAGGTGTTGTTGGTCTGATTGTCTAGGGAGCTGCTGCTGGAAGTGTTTGCTTGTTTCCTGAGCACTCGGGTAGTGTAGGTCTTAAAACAGGGTCGCAGTTTCAGTAAGAATTTGGAGGCACTTTTCTTTGTGATAGTTTTCGCGCCATTCAGTGGGAGTGATGACATGGAGCGTTTCGGATTGCGAGTGAAGCGAAAATGTGAGCCATTGGGATGATAGAATTTGGAAACGGGGCTAGCGTATGTTGAGTACTTCTTCTTGCAGGGATCTTTCTTGTCGCCTTTACCGCCGCCTTTCTGGTCGTTACCCTTCTTGAATTTGGCGCAGGGGTCCGCCTTTTTGGCGCCTCCCCCCTTACCATCTTTGCCGCCCTTTTTGCAAGGGTCCTTTTTCTTATCAGCGTCGCCTCCCTTTTTGCAGCCGCCCTTTTTATCATCTTTGCCGCCCTTGGCAGCTTTCTTGAATTTGGTGCAAGGATCCTTTTTCTTGTCCTTGCCGCCTGCTCCCTTCTTGGCGCACGCATCCTTTTTCTTATCCTTGCCGCCAGCTCCCTTCTTGGCGCACGGATCCTTTTTCTTGTCCTTTCCGCCTGCTCCCTTCTTGGCGCACGCATCCTTTTTCTTATCCTTATCGCCTGCTCCTTTTTTGGCACAAGGATCCTTTTTCTTATCCTTATCGCCTGCTCCCTTTTTGGCGCAAGCACTTTTCTTTTTATCTGCATTGCCACCTTTCTTGAATTTGGCGCAGGGGTCCGCCTTTTTGGCGCCTCCCCCCTTACCATCTTTGCCGCCCTTTTTGCAAGGGTCCTTCTTGCCAGCGCCATCCTTGCCGCCATCCTTACCGCCCTTTTTGAACTGGGAGCAGGGGTCTTTTTTTTTGTCGTCTTTACCTCCTTTACCACCTTTACCACCTTTCTTGCCACAGGGATCTTTTTTACTGTTGCCACTCGCTGTTATTTGAGTTGTACTCTCTGCCTTCTTCTCTGGCTTCTTTGGCTGCGGCTGCGGCTGCTTGCATTTATCTTCCTTGCAGGGATCATCGATCAGCGGGCATTTCTTTGGACATTTTTTTTTCTTCTTTACAATGGGATATTTGCAGCCATCCTTAAGCTGTGGACTAGCGATCGCTACTCGATCATCAGTGATGGGCTCAGCCACAGCATTCATTGTTGGTGCACTATAATGTTGCTTCATGCGTTTCATTCCCTGGCTGCGTTTCAATGCCATCCGTCCTGCTTGTGTCGCTATCTTGCCTCCAGCATGCATGGGCATAACTATGTCCTGGGACTCGTCTGTACTTACAGGCAAGTCAACAACTTGGGTCGTCGTCGTCGTCGTTGTGGGGTACTGCTGCTGCTGCTGCTGCGGCTGCTGCAGTTGCTGATATTGTTGTTCTTGTCCTTGTTCTTGTTGATCTTGTGGTAGTTGTTGCTCTTGCTGTTCGGTTGCAATTCGTGCTTCAGATGCAAATCCACGCTGCAGTGCAGTGCTGCATATACTGGCGGCAATTGAGGTAACAGTATCATTATATTCGGGCAATTGTTCATCGCTCAAATGACTTGGATCCAGTTTGTCGGCATCGATCTGAACCATGCCCTTGATCAACGCATTGAATCGCAGGGGCACAGTGTTATGCGCTGTACTTTCGGGATCGGCCTCAACCTTAGTTTCCAGAAAAACCATCGCATCTTCGCCTAATGTGGGCTCAGGCTTGTGGGCCAGCTCACCGTTTAGTATGGCATCACGCACATTTGTCATATCCATTTCAAAGGACAAATGCATTGAAGCAATGGCCATATCGTTCAATCGCTGACCCAAAGAATCTGGCACTTCGATACTTATTTGATCCACATGGGGGTCAACGTTAGTCATCTCCTCTGAATCGGCTTGCTGGACATTCGCGTTGGTGGCACTGATTTGCGACTCCTTCGGATCACCGAGGGGCATCGTCTGTGGCATTGTTTGAGGTGGTGAGCCAGGCGTGGTGATCGGTGCCGCTGGCGTTTGGTTTGGTGCTGACGGGCCGGACGGCTTATACGGCACAGGCGTCATTGGCGTTACATCTGCGTTGGGTGCAGCCGCAGGTAACGATGAAGTTGTCTCAGTTGATTCTCTTATTTCGGAAATGGACGAATGTTCTTGATTTGCCACACAGGTCACCACATTGTGGGCTTCATTTGCTATCTGCCTGATTTCATTGGTGGTGTCATCTGCCATATTTGTGGTTTCGCTCGTCACATTTTGAGAATCGTTGGCAGTATTTGGAGTTTTGTCTGTAAGCTTCCGAGATTCGGTTGCTTTTATGGCAAGAGTATCGGCAGAATCTTCGCTGAATCCACTATCGACACCTTGCACATATCCCTCAAAGAAACTAATCTTGCGTTTGTCTTCCGCTAGCTCTTCGATGGCTGTTGGCGTCTCATTGGCGGACTGTGCCACTTCTTCGTTGTTAAGGTCCTCGATCATGCTGTTGGTGAAAGCGTCTATCTCGCCGGCATGCATGCGAAGTTGATTGAGCGCCTCTAGCGTATTGCGCAGGCTTTCTATATCCTGATTGGCTAAATCTAGCGGCACAATAACGATCTTCAATTGTTTACCATCCTTGGCCTCTGGCATTATGATGCCAACGGGCACCACATTGGGTGCCGTCTCGGCGACCTCGCTTTCGGTTGGTGTTCCACTAAAACTTATACGTTTGCGTAACATATCTACATTCGTGTGGGGGGTAAAAACACTTGATGATCGCTGCGAATACAGCTGAACGTGTATCATAGTGGGTAGTGATGGCAGCAGCTCAATTAACTGTGATGGCGTTGGTTGCCAACAGACGCACTTCGAGCAGATCTTCTTCCATTGCTTGCAACTACCATGGAGCAGTCGATGCGGTCGACAGATGGGCGCATGATAGCTTAAACATCGGGAGATCTGTGAAAGATATGTCGCCATACGTGTAGAATATTTCCTTTTTCAATACTTTTTTTTTCTTAACCGACTAATTTTGAATTTTGTTAAGTCAATAAATGGGGGCTACACGTTTAATTTTGATCAAGAAAAATTCACAATAAAATGAAAAAAAAGTAATGTTTACTAGTTTACGTATAGAAGCTGACTGAATAATTACTCAAATAAATATGCCCAGGTCCAAATAAAATCCCAAAGCCTACTCCGATGTGTATTTTCTGTTTTGAGCTTAGTTGGTCTAAATGTTGGTGCTGTCTGCTTGTAGGAGTCTTACAAGTCAGATATAAGTATATATTTTTTATACGCTGATTTCCCATTTTTAATGGGTTTAATGGTTTTGTTAAATGTATGTAACAGGCAGAAAGAGGCGTGGCAGTCCCCATAAAGTATATATATTCTTGATCAGGGAGACGAACTGAGTCGATATACCCATGTCCGTCTGTCCGTCCACCCGTCCGTCCGTCCGCCCGTCCGTATGTGTGAACGCGTCCATCTCAGAACCTATCAGAGCTACAAACTTGAATCTTTTTGTAGGTCCCAGTATAGCACGCGCTATCTCAAGTTTGTTTTTAAAAAATCGATAACTATTCTCGTTTTAAATATATCGATTAAAACACTATCGAAATGCAGTTAGAAAACTATATCTCGTACATCTTTATAGCTACAGTTTCCAAGTTTTGTGTTTAGATTCATTTATATTTTATACAATACAATTTTGATTTTTGCTATAATTTTTTTTTTTTTACAAGCTTAAAGTTTTTTTGTCTGAGGTTCAGGGAATTACCTAGTCGGGCACCACTGACTAGAGTTTTCTTACTTGTTATATTTATATTTATCAGTAACGGTCATTATGTTCATTTTGACCACATTGAGGTTAATCGAGATCGACAATTTCGAATTGTTGAATTAAACTTTTAATTTGGTTTGAATTATGCTCAGGATGAAATTTATGTAAAGGGCCTGCATATACAATAATAACCTTGAAGTATCAATAGCCCATTAAGCTTTTGTATAAACTATTAACCTTGAATCTCTTAAATGATCTTCGTCATTAAAGAAGAAGAGGTATAAGAGTTTCTCTTAAGAGGCTTATATTCTAAGCTTAAGTCTACATCATGTATGTGAAGGGAATTTTCCTCAGAAGTATCCCTATGTGTATTGTCAATCAAAATATTATTCTCTTTTTACTTACGTGCAACAAATTTGACATTTGGCCGAAGATACGCATACTTCGAATTTACTATGTGTGAAATTGCCTCCGACAAGCGAAACGAACAATATATTGAGCAGCGGCGGTGCAAATTGTAATAAACATTTACCAAAAATTTGGCGAAAGCTGTAAAGCCTTGAAATTATTATGTATTATCTATCTAATCAGAACATCACAGAAATAATTTGGAATTTTGAAAATGGCTTGTGTATATTGTTTTATTGAAAAAAAATGTTTTTCGATGTTTTCTCGAAGAGATCTATGTGAAGAATAAATATAAAAGTACACACATTTTTTACAGTTTCTTTTAACTGACCCAAAATACGCCCACTACGATGAGAAGCTTATTCTATTTTATTGACAGTTGAATATGAACGAAAAAGGTAAGAGTCGCTGAGCGGGAGAGGCAGAGAGGTAGCCAGTGAGAGGGAGCAGAAAACAGTTCTTGATTTTGATGGCATTAGCTATGCAGCTCTTTAAAACATATTTATTTCAATTTTAGGTACAACAATTGTTGGCACACTGGTTGCATATTAATTAATTGTTTATTGGCTACCTTCAGATTTATTTATTTTTACTTTTGGGCCGCCTCCATTGGGCCCACTTCAGTCAATCAGTCAGTCAGTGCTCAGTTGTCGTTGTAAGCACTTCGCTGGCGTTTTCAATTCCAATCCGATTTATATAGTTATAGATTATATAACATTGACAATGTCGCGATTGTCCAGCTCCACATATAGTTCCATATGTCTTCTGATTGCTCTGCATGTAAGCGCGTGACTCAAAAAAAATATAATAATGTATTAAATTGTGAAATTATTTCAAATATATATAATATATTTGTCTATTTGAATTGTGATATGTGAAAATATGCCAAACGCAGTTTAAGACATTCGGTTGGGGGTTTCTTAAATAATTAAAAAAGTTTTTGGCGCATCGCCCTTGAAATTTGTAAAAAAAAAAATATTAGCAGACTTATAGAAGCTTGGTGTAAATTATGGAAACATTAAAAATAATGCAAAAAATCGCCAACTGAATATTTGATATAATATATATTTGTGTTATATTAAAGCTTATATATAAAATTGATTAAAAAAACATAAGAAACAATTTCCAGTCCTTTGTTGAAATGCTAACAAATACAATATAGAAATCCTGTGCTGATAATACATTAAAGATTCTTCTTTGATTCATATAACTAATTATTTTATTATGAAATACAATCGTAAAAAAATTAAACTTAAGTTATTATACTATGTATACATACATATATATCAGAAAAAAATATGACACAAAATGAACAAGTCTAAAGCACAAATAAGCCCCAAGTTTGGAGTATTTTTTGCCGTCAGACAGGCTCAACTATTTTGTTGATTCTGATCAAGAATATATACACTCTATGGGATCAGCCATGCTTATATGTATTGTATATACATCAGCCTTCTCTAGTTTAAATTCCAACAAAACTTTAATAATTTAAATTCCCATTGGCAATGCTGCACAAATAGAAGACTATGAAATATCTTTCAAACAACGTAATTCCATTTGCTTACAAAACAAATTTTACATTTTGATTAAGAATTTTTAAAGAATATTTAAACTCTTTAATTGGCAGCTTCGTTTATTGTCAATGCATGCGTATACGTAATATTTATTTTAGTCAATGCCTGCGTATACGTAATATTTGATTTTTGCTCTCAACCCATATTTGGAGCTCTTTAGCTATCACTTTTAAAGACCTTGAATATATTTTCTAGGGCATAATGGAATCATTTGAATGTGGCTAGGCGAAGCGAAGCCATCAAATTAAGGCGCGTCGCGTGTGCCCAAATGCGATTGTTCTCGCATATGGAATAGCTAATTAGAATTCATAAAGGAAACAAAAATATGCTTATGGCTCGTAATTAAGCAGCAAATATTAAATGTATTTTCATTTCATTTTTATGCAGTTCGTGTGGCTGTTGATGGCGACGGCGAAGCCAGCGTCCAGCAGCAGTAGCTTGCCTTCACGTGACGCTGCCACGCCCACAAGCACAGGCAACAAGCATATTGTGAGCTTCGTGAATTCGAGGCGTGGCTCCGCCCCACATGCAGAATTCGATTTTGAGCGCAACGAGGCAGAGGCCATCAACTCGGTTCATGTGCAGCAGCTGTTTGGCAGCCTGTTGCAGTTGCAAGGACCCAGCAACAACAGCCTGGATACAGATGATGCGCCCGACAGCGAGCGCAATACCCTGGACGATGAGCTGACGCTAATGGAGTCGGTCAGTGAGCAGCACGAAAGCTCCACAGAGCAGCCAGACACGTGGCATCGCATCAAGCTAGCCATACCAGTGCTGGAGCCGGTCAAGCATTTGGTGAATACAGTCGGTGGCGGCGGGGTCAACAATACTCATGTGATCAACAATACGCATCGACTGATCGGACACAGTGGAGTGCATCATGCAGTCCATCCGCACAGTAACAACACCTCGCCGGCTATTGAGACGGAGGAGGATCGCGAGGAAGCCATCGATAGCACGGGCTTTGATCTGCTCGAAACGCTGGGCACAGCGGGCACCGTGCTGTGGGGCATGCTGCAGAATCTGAGAAGACTTTTTGCGGCTAGTGCTGGCAATGCCAGCACCGCCTTCTCAGGTGGTGCAGGTGGCGGCGGTGGTGGTGCAGCCTCTGCGAACTAATTGCAATGGGCCTTGTGTACTGTGATTAATCTTGGGGCTTTTTCAATGTTTAATACTAATGAAATATACGACAATTATAATTAAATTATAATATATAAAACAAATAAAGTCATTCACAATAAACGCACGCTCAGTCACAATTGCACATGGCCAGCTGCCGGGCGAGCTCGGGCAGCTTTTGCTGACGCCAACGTACATTCACTTTCAGCTGCTCCAAGACGCGCAACAAGCTGCGCGAGGTGCTCTGCTGCAGCACCAACTGGTGGCTAGTGATGAACGTCCTCAGCAGATGATAGTCCTCCGAGGAGCTGCTGTGCTGGGCAATCAGGCTGAGCAGTGTAATCAACTCGCGCGTATTCGAATGATAGCTTCATTGTGGCAGGAAGAGATGAGGCCGTGGAAGAGAAAGTGTGTGAGATTAATACGGAACGAGATAGAGGGAAATAGAATGTGTGTTGAAAGAATGTTACAAATAGGGCTTCAACCATTTTGGCTTAAACCTAAAAAACAAAAAACAAAAAAAATCTTGACACTTTATATTTCGAGGGTAAACACAAGTATATGTCTTAAATTTCAAGTCTCTAGCTTCAATAGCGGCGAAATGGTTTGTGTTCATACGGACAGACGGACGGACGGACAGCAAGACGGACATTGCACACAACCAATCTACTCATTTCCTTTCGTGAATGAGTATAAAAATAAAATATTCTAGATAGTAGTAGCCGAGTTCAATCGCAGTTATGGAGTGAATCATTGATTAGATAACCATAGAACTGGTTTAAGCATTAGATTAAACGAAACTAGGATCGAATCCCATATGAAGGCAGCTGTAATTGCAAAGCGAATCATAGGTTTGAGTCCCATTCCACTCAACTCGTTCACATTCTCAATTGGAAGTAAATTCGTAGCACTTACTACTGCCGCAGCAACTGGAACTTCTGGAAATAGAAATCTCTGGCCACGTGGAAGCCCACCTCGCCGCGCACAATGGCGCCAAAGATGAGCGAGGCATCCTGTTTGCGTATGAAGGACTGCTCATGGTAGATGATCCTCAGATAGCGCTCCAGCAGACACACTTTGTGCGTGCAGCCCAGGGCGAACAGCATCAGACGCTGTTCGCTGGCCAGCGAGCTATTGCGATATCTGTGCCATAGAAAGGTCCAATCATCCCCATCGCCATACCGCATAGCGGTGCAGTAGACCACTGAGCGCAGATTGACTGGCACGGGATTCCTGCTATCCGGCTGACTGCAGATGAACCATCGCTGGTAATACTTGAGGGCACGCTCCACGCAATCTTTCATAGACAGGCGACACGCCCACTTGGTAATCAATGTTTTGTGGGCCACATGATGGCGCTTCTTGCCATCGATCTGCATGCCCTCCAGCTGGCAGTAAATGGGCGACAGCAGATGATGCATAAAGTGCTATGGATGAGTTTCGTTAATTGATTGGCATTGGAGATGAGCAGACTGGAGAGATTTGGCCACACCTGAAACTCCCTGAAATCGTCGGTGTAACGCATAATGCGATAGATCGCATTCAGCTGATCAAGTGCTGCACGCCAGGGAATATACTCGGTCTCTTGCTTCACATAGGTCAGCAGTTCCAGGGCCAGTTCATAGTTCATCTGGCCGCTCCAGGCCAGAGCCAGTGCATCATCCAAAAGCTGGGCGCGATTCATGACATGTATAAGATGGTATTCGCTGCTGTGCAGCGACTTGCTGATCAGTTCCCAGTTTTCGCTGTCATAGTTGATGCGATAGGGCGCCGCCACCTGGATATTGAGAATCAGCCATTCATCGTCGCCTGGCAGCTGTCGCAGCAGCAGCGGCTCTGGATCGTGCTGCGCTGTGCAGCGCAGCCAGGCACGCGGCTCGGTGGCAACGAAATTGGAGGTGCACTGGGTGACATAGCTAATCGGCACAAACCAGCAGGCATCCTCGGCCACAGGCTGATCCTGTCGTTTGTACACGTTGTCCTCGGGGAGTGTCAGAAATCGTTGCTGCGTAATTATGGCCGTTTTCATTAGATACTGCCGCTTCACCTGGATCAAGGGTATGCCCTTCTGCAACGTCCACGTGTCCATCACAGTCTGCACCTGCAGATCGAGCGGCATGCTGCCGCACTCATGTGCCGCCTCAGTCAGCGCCAGCCACAAATCCTCCTGCCTGGCATTGGCATAGGCATGCTTCAGCAAATAGCAGTGAAGACCCTTGTGAAAGGCCACATCCCCAATGAACATGTGCATCATCCGTATGACAACTGCGCCCTTGCGATACGTAATTGCATCGAAGAGCTCCGATATCTGGCTGGCACGACTAACTTCTTGATGGATGGGCCGGGTGTTGCAGTAAGCATCCGTATTGAGCACGGCCAGCACATTGTCCAGCATATCCTCCTCGTAGGCATGCCACTGGCAGCACAGCTTCTCTATGCCCAGCGTCGCCATGTATGTGGCGAATCCCTCATTTAGCCAAAGATCATTCCACCATTCCATGGTAACCAAATTGCCAAACCACTGATGGGCCAGCTCATGGGCAATGATATTGGCAATATGCTGTTTATCTAGCTGCGGTGAGGCCTGCGCGGCATAGAACAATGCCGCCTCCCGATATGTGATCAGACCCCAGTTTTCCATGGCGCCAGCACTGAAGTCCGGCACTGCCAACTGATCCAGTTTGGGCAACGGATAATCGATGCCAAACATTTCCTCGAACTGGGTCAAAATCCTCGGGCCCACCTCTGATGCGTAGCGACACTGCTCGATGGCCGTGGCACGTGCCCAGGTGGTGAAGTGAACGCGACACTTACGATTCCGGGAGACGTAGCCCTGGAAGTTGTTGACGCTATAGGCCACCAGATACGTGGACATGACCTCCGTTTGCTTGAATATGCTCCACAGCCAATTCTGGCGTTTGCATCTGCAAATCTTAGAAGAGAGCACATGACACTGGCTCCACCTGCTCCATATACTTACATGGGTGTTCTCTCCAGTAGAGGCATATTGCTTAGTGCATTGTATTTGGCATGATGGCCTAGGGTTACATTGAATGTGGCCTTGAAGTCGGGCTCATCGAAGCAGGGAAAAGCAGCTCTCGCGTCCGCTGGCTCAAACTGCGTCACAGACATGAATCTGAAGCAAAAAAGTAAAAATAGCTAAATGCATTAGAGAAATATTTGATATGATGTCACAAACTGTTGGCTACAGTTGTCTGCATTGTCCTGATACGAGCTAGCATAGTAGCCAGCCATGCTGTGTCCCAATCTTGACCAGAAGCGCAGGCGCAGCGTATAGCGTTGTCCACGCTGTAAATATTGCTCGAAGTGCAATATTAAGAAATCATTCTGCGGTTGACGTTGCATACTTTTAATTTCAATCAGTTCGTTGCAATGATATTTTGCAAGTTGCACGCCTGTGTTGCATTCCGCAATATTCAAGCCAGCGCCTGCATGCAACGTGATATTGTTGGTGGATTGGATGATGCGCAGCAGTATTTCAGCATCGCCCGTGAAGATGAGGCGTTTGGGATTCTCCAGATGTGTCATGATGCGCAGGTTGTAGTGTTGCGGCTTGATGGAGCGTGGCAGGCGATAAAAATCGTAGCTGGCGTTGCAAAAAGTTGCAAGCATAGCGCTCAACAGCATCAGAATACGCATTTCAAATTTGGCGGGTAACGAATTCTTTTTTTCGACTTAAAACGCACAGACATTGATGTTGCCAGCTAGGCGAAGTAAGCTACAACTGTTAGTCTGAGTGTTATCGATAGCTTTAGCAGTGCTGACTGCCGCTGTTAATAACATGACGCTGTTATCTAACATAACAGCTGCGTGAGTGAAACAGGTTGGCAGCCCTCTAGTTAGCATATTTATTTTCCTTTTGCTCAGTATATTCGCCGCTGCTGCTGAAAACGGATGTGTCGGTTGGGTTTACGCGTGTCATAACAAAATATTAAAACATTTTGCGTGTAATTGTTAAAATATAAAACAAATACCTTTATAGTTATAGTAATTTAAGTGTTGCGAGTCTTTAAAAGTATATTTTTGTGCAAATAATGCGCGGGTGTTGCTAGTGTGGCGCGCGTGTTGTTCAAGGCGAATGCACGACACAAAGCAAAAGACGCGCTAAATGAGCGTGCAAGCGGTCAGAATGTACAAAATACAAATGTAAATAAATAAACCAAAGCTGTTTATTAAATTGTTAATACTTAATAGTGTGTTGAATGGGACGTGCTAAAGTAAGTGAATTTTTAAGCGATTTAAACAGTGAGATAAATTAAAATGAATTTTGTTGTTGCAGCATATAAAATGCGAACAGCTGTTTTTTCGGTCTTTGCTTTGACTGCTTGTTCTGTTTTTGTTTTGCACTCTGCGTGCTTGCCGTGGCAATGTTTATAAGTCGTTTAATTGCTCGTTTTATCTTATTTGTTTATTCTTGTTCACGCGCTGCAATGAGCGCAGCGTGTGGCCACTTATGACCTTAGTCTTAGATGTAATTTAAATGTTGCTAATTTATTAGTTAGCCAAATAGTCACGAACAACATTAGCATCTTGCCCCACTGTGCAGTTGGCAATTATTAGCATACCTCCAATTGGCAATCGCATATGTGGTTAATAAGAATGTTGTTAATTTGTCGTGTAAATGTTGTTGCTTTTATGTTGCGCTATTTTAGCAATAAAAGTGCTCCGTATTTAAGTGTTAGTCGCTTTTTCTGATGTAAAATTTGCTTGGGGCTCGGTTAATTTACCAAACAAGTATTATAAATATAAATAAAGATAAATATTAATTAAAATGTGGCAATAAATTCAATTTTCTTTTTTAAATTGTAAGAGCAAATGTTGAAACAGTTTTCAGTTTTATTCAAATTGGAACGTGGTCAGCATGCAACGCAAATATTGCTTTAATATGCCGGCTATCTTTGCAATTTACAGTTAGCACTAGACTGCCAAATTATTTTATTTACTTGCTGTTTATTGGCACAACAGCAGAACCGACAATTTGTAAACATCTGCACAAACACGCAACACACACACACACACACACATACAGGTTTTACATTTGGCGGACATTGAGAGCAAGCAGCCCACTGTAGATGACGTCGCCTGGGCGGCAAACAGACTGCCTCTGTTTCCATCTATTTGCAATGTGCCAGTTTCGTTGCTGTGTATATTATTATTATTATTTTTATTTATGCTCATTATCTGTGCCTACACTTCGCCTATACATTCTTATTTTGATTTGTTTATCGAAAGGCGTCTATTTTGGTTAACAAACTGTAAAGTCTTGCCGGCTCTTTTAGACACTTGCTTGTTGTTTTAATTCTCATCCTATCAGTTTTGCGATTTAAAATCAGCTCTAAATTAAATTACAACTAAAAATGCTGCATTTATGTAATTATTTGATTAGTTTTTATCTTGCCGGCTACTGTTTGACACCAATTCCAAACCGCAAGTGAGAAAGAGAGGAGAATAAAACAAATGCGCTGTCAGAGCAACCAACTCGATAGCTAAATATGACTGGAAAAAAGCTAGATTTTTTCATAGAAAGTTATTTAAAAAATATAATTAATTGATGAAGTTTAGCCTTTTTACAAATACTGAGAGGAATTAAGCTAAATTTATTCAAAAACCCATTAAAAAAAAATTTTAAAATTGTAAAATTCATCTATTTTCATCTATTTCAATTTCGAGCTGGCTAATTGGCCTGCACTGTTGCTGTTTAATTTGATTTACATAGAATTCATTCATATTCGTTGCTAGCATTGCACAAATTAAATCAATTTAAAATTAAAGCGATTTAAACTGGAAATCTAACCATTTTTTGTAGTTGTTCAGTTTTTTTTTTTAAATCAGTTCACTTTTGCTACAGATTTTGGAATCAACTCGTAAGACTTGTTTATTTAATTGATTAGTTTCTTGTTGTTGTTGCTGTTGATGCTTTAAGACTCTAGTGTAGATAAGAATAGACAAATTGTTATGCACAACGTGTCTAATCTAAGTCGGTCATAAAATAGCAAAAAACAGGGGAAAAAGGAAAGAAATAGACTTAAGAAGTTATGGGTGAATGTAGCTATTTCTATTATTAATGTATTCTTATTATATTTACAGCTATACGTATACGATTTGTATCCCAATTCCTTAAGCTCTCTGTATACGTGCTGCCAAATGTGACCGATAGGTGGCGCTGCGTGTTATCAGACAATGACTGGGCGGCAATTACTGTTTGATCATTGTTTGGGCAACTCACGTGAATGTTGTACGAGTTTTAGACGTACTAGAGATTAAACGAGCAATTGATGTGACCCTATGGAACATGCCCGTGGATATGCATAAGAACGTTTCCGTACAAGTTGACAGTGATTTTGCTTTATTGCTACCCAGCGGTGTTTATGAGATTAAAAAGATGGAACCACGCTCCAAAATACGAACAATTATTCTGTTTTGCCTATTCTTAGCCATAGCGGGCATCATCGGCTTCGGCTACTTCTGTCAAGATCAGGTGAGTTAATCGATCGTTTATCGATCTATTATCGAATTCCTCTGACGCAAACGCCATAAATTTTCAATTTTGTTGCTGTTTTGGTTTTGCTCTTGTCTCCCGCTTGGCGCCAATGCAAATCAGTTAGCAACTGTTAAACTTCATAATTTATATTGATGTTTGCATTTAATTAAACTTATTTTTTGTGTGTGCCATAATCAATTCTTGGAATTTACGTGGTTTGTCGCCAATAAGAAAAAAAGTCAAATATAAGATGAGAACTTGTTTTCAGCTAAAGTCAAGAATTTATTAGCCTCCGTGTTGCTCGAGCGGATTACACATATCGAAATGTGATTCTCGCATTTTTATTTTTATACGAGAAAACAATTTGTTGCTTATATGAAATTTTTTTGTTATTTTATTTTTGTTTTGCTTTGTTTGAAGATCTTATTGGCGCCGTAAACTTTCAATTGTTTGGAATATACAGAAGAGCTTCACTAAAAAGATGCCAGAAACTAGGCTAAATACAGTGAAAGCTCTGTGGATGAATAGTTACGCTCAAAGAACATTTCGTTTAGTAGGCTAAACTTTTTAGTTATCTTTTTGTGATCCTCAGAGAAATCATTATTTTGTTTATGGCAATTAGCTGCTTGTTGAAGAGTGTTTCTACTGTACTTGATCGAGCAATGGCGAACTAAAAGGTTTAATATAGATTATATAATATATTTATTATTAAATTTAGCTGTTTAAAATATAAAATATTTAAAAATACTTAATTAGAGGAATTACCCAGATTTAATAAAACTTTCACAATAGTTCCACGGAAACGTAAATTACGTTTGACTTTTTCACATGACGATTGCTCAATCAAAAATAATCTCACAATGAACTGTTGACATGACAGCTCTTTATGATAAGCTTTAAATATGTCGAAATCATTCAAAATGTGATGAATATAAGATGCGAAGCCTGTGGCGCAGAGTGCACTGGGTCTCGGTGTACGAGTATAAAAAAGATTCAAATAAACATTTTTGACGGCCACCGAAACGCATAAATTCTAAACTCAGCGGGACACATTCACATTACAGCTACACAAATGTATAAGCATACAGTCGAATATATATGTATATATATTTATGTATATACATATATGTATATGTACATATATTCGTATATGTATATATATTATCAATTGATCGTCGTGCCAGGTCATCTCCAATATTAGCGTCTATAAATTCATTAGACGAGCTCATAAATTTTGAAATGCGCGCCAGTTTTATGCACTTTTATGACGCACCTTCGATATCAAAAGTGTTTTTATATTCTTGTTGTTGAACGACTTGAATATATCCTTACCAGTTAAGGCATAATATTCAGTATAAATTAACAGAAATTATTAAAAAAATACATAAATATAAATAAATAAATAAAATATATTGTAGTTACGAAATAATCGATATATATCAATACATTAGTACATATCGATTCGTTGTTTGTATATTTCGTTATTAGCTTTGATCATTGTCAACTAACGATCTATATATAATAATAACAATTTGCAGCTCTTGAGCTCCGTTTTGTTCTTGTATAAAACATTTCGATTACTAACAGTATTTAAAAAAAAAACAGTACAATAATTCGAAATCGTTGTTATCGATAAAACGATACATATCGATTTGTTGTTTATACTTTCAGCTATAAATTTTATGATGTCAAGCTCAAGATTTGTATGAAAAGTAATTTTGAGTTTCTTTATTCTTATTCATTTATGGTAATAATTGTCGATAATTACAATAACAAAATCAAATCTTATTATACATTTTTTTTTTCTATAATTCATTTTTATAGTTTAAAAAAAAAGTCGTAGATAGATTTGAATTTATTTCATTAACCTTAGTTACAAAGATATTTTAATCATTTCTAATAAAACTAAGCAAACTAGGGATATTCCCCTTGATATAACCTGTGCCAACTTAATTTGCTCCATAAAACCCAAAAATTTGTTCTTATATAATTATAAAAGTCACGAACGTCTGCCTACCCAAAATACCATATATCCAGATATATATATATATATATATATATATATATATATATATATATATATATATATATATATATATATATATATATATATATATATATATATATATATATATATATATATATATATATATATATATATATATATATATATATATATATATATAGGGTCGGTATGTGTATATTTAGTTAAAAGCATTTTGTGGGCGAGTGAGTTCATTGTCACATAAAAAAAAATTGTGAATTTATTTGAAGAATTTATATCGTTTGACACATCAATTGGCCAACATTCTCAATGCTTATCAACACAATCTATTTTGGCTACATGTCTTGCAAAAAAATTGTGAAAAAATTGGTCTATTTATATTTCATTTAGCTAATTTGCAGTCATGTTTTGCACGCCTACATAATGATGTGACTAAAGTGAAGTCTCGCTTGAGCGAACAGCTATGGCATCTGTATTTCCTTATCTTCAGTTTACCTATGGAACACGCTAAAAAGCATGCAGAAATTGATCGAAAATAAACTGTGCGTTAGCAGAGGTTCCACTGTACTCGTATATGCTCATAGGCAGTACTCATAGCAAATTGAAATGGTGAGCAAAGTGACATTAATTGGGCACAGCTGCCAGTTGGGGCAACACGCGATCTTGAATACTTCGTCGTGGTGGTTCTGTTTTTCTTCTTCTTTTTCTGTCCTCTCTAGCGAGACAACATGGCAGACACGAGCCACGCCCAGCTGAGGCACACATACAATATATACTCATATGTATATATATGTTTTTTCAAAAATAGCTTAATTAGCGACGCGTTACGACAAATGAAAAGTGTAGCTAAATAAATTAAAGTCGTGCAATGCGTGGGTGCATTGCGTGTCCAAATTTCATTTTTGTTACAACGCATTTGCTCTTCAATGCAGATTTATTTGGGGGTAGAAAAATACAAATGTGTTTAGTTCAGCTGAACTCATTTAAAATTGCCGATTATTAACACTAGATATATATGTATATCTTAAGTGAATGCTCTACTTATGAATACATTAGGCTGAATGTCAATTCAGAAATGTGTCAGTTGTCTTTATGATTTGAAATAGGCTAAGAGCTGAGCTAAGTGACATTTTTATACATATTGTTTATATATTTTGTATTTTGTATGTATATTAGAAGTTGAGTAAAGCATGACGTTGCTGTAAATTAAGAAGTTTACTGTTTTAAATTTTCTCTTACAGCGAAACTGTGTCAGCTGACATGGTTTATTATGTTACGAAGTTTTGACATTTATTTAATTTAGTGATGTTGTTTACTGAATTATAATGTTATACAGATTTAGTTTGCTGCAGTTCACCTATTTATAAGATACTATTTTCAAATACCTATACCTATATTGATATTGCATCTTATCTTATAATAATATTCATATTTGTTGTAGTTGCTGTAGGTCTTCATACAAAAAATAATTCTACAAAAGCTAACATATATAAATATGAATATTATTTGATATATGTTTAAGTCAATACATGTAATGTGCTTAACATCAGTAGTATTTCATAGTAACATAATATTCTGCAATTAACATAAATAGTTCTCACATAAGATAGAGCTTAGCAGTCTGTTCATATTAACATTATCCTAAATCACAGAATGTAAACTCTAATATTTCTATCTTTTGTTTTATATATTATTCCACTTAAGAGATTTGTTATTTATTTTATTTATTTACTTGTTTACTTTTTATGAAACTGAAATATTCTTCACTCAACTTGTTCGCATTTGTTTGGATTTCCATTTCTATTTGCTTAACATTTTCCACGTAACGATTGCTACTCGAAATCGAGATGCCTCAACTTCAGCTCTCTGTAGCGCAACAAAAAAAATGTGTTAAAAAGTTATCAGAAACACAAAAGCAACAAACAAAATTGAACACTTTTACTCTGAATATTCATTAGGTATGTGCCACAACTTTGGACTGCTTCTTTATATTCACATCTATTTCCATTTATTCAAATTTCTACGACGGTAAACTTCAGCCGGACAACGTGTTGTATATTTTTATTTATTTATATTGTTTATTATTATTGTCTTGGTGAAAAAATCACATTAATTAAATGCGAACGCTTGTTGTTGTTGTTGTTGTTAATTTTTGACGTTGTTTTGAGTTGTTTTCATTGTAAATGGGGGAGTGGAGCGTTGTAATTATCCAAAGCTACACAAATAAATTACAATACTGAAGTCTTTAAATGAGTTTCCGCTCATTTCAATTCAGGCACGTGTTTTTCAAAATAATTTAATTTATTTACTGCTCGAACTTTGAGCTGTTCTACCCCGTATTAATTATGAGCAAGAGTTTTCGTAATTGTTGACCCAATGTTAAACAACGAGTATTTATTAGTTTGTTTTTAGTACATTGGCCGGGGTCATAAAATGTTGAAGTATTTCTTTTCTCCCTCTGAAATATGCGTGAGCATGAGTCCATAAAGACAATGCTTTGTTTTTCGCTTTTCTAGTTTTCCGGCCACAAATAAAGTTTTTCTTTTTATCGTTTTAACATACTTGTGCATGCAGCAAAGTTCAACTCTCTCTATCTCTCACTCTGTCTGTTTTTGTGGTTTCAATATTTACTACAAATTTATTGCTGTATTAGGGAACTGCAAACACTTGTCCTGCTTGGTCTTAAAGAAACACGCAACTGGATTTGATTGGTCGTAAAAATCAAAACTTCTTATTTCAACGGCAGCCAATGTACATAATGTTTCGGTTTCCTAATCTTTCTATAGACATTTTATTAGCATAGACTTGGTTTATGATCGTGCGACAATTTATGGCCCCAGTTTGATTTGGCTGTTGAAGCTGTTGTTTTTCGTACAAGGTGCGCCACACTTTAATCAATTTAATTGTGTGTCGGAGCGAGATATGTCCTCACATAATGTAAACAGAGTCGTTAAATTAAGATGCTGTAGCTAGAAAGAATAAGCTTAAGAGAAACCTGGATTACATACACATTTGTGGGCAAATACAAAATAAACTAAATAAATTCATATTAAAATATAAAACAATATTTTTTTTACTTAACAAATTCAAAAATACATTTTAATGTAAATATTTATGTGCTTTAGCTTTTTGGCTGCTCACAATCTTAACTGCTTATTTCTCATAAGATTTATTGATTGAAAAAATTAAACGATCGTTTTATCTGACAGTTTCTAGGGAAACCACAAGATTCTACCTCGTCGCTAGTCAATTTATCAATTTAAATTGTATTTCTAATGAAATCTCAACGACTTTCTTTGATTTATTAACTTGCTTAATGTTCAACGTTTGTAAATGATATTTACGAAATGTGCTCAAGTTTCTTATCTTAATTTATGCACGCTTAATACTTGACTATGTAGCTCGCCTTGTTATTCGCAACTAGTTGAAGTAAAAGACAAAGTAATATATATATTATATATATTGTATTCTACATATAATATATTTCCTGCTTTGGAATTCCACCAATTAACACTCTGGCCAATTAAAGCTATTTAAAAGCTGGACTGTCGAGCCAATTACCATCAATATGCTGTGCATGTGATGTCTTTATAATCATCCTAACGACCCGTAACGTAAAACCAGTGGCTGAGAAATGTGAACAAAGAGAGCTATATCAAGTCGAAACCAATTAAACTATCAGCAAATCTGAGATACAAAAAAATAAGAGAAAAAAGCACATGCTCAATCCAGGCGAAAAGCAAAAGAAGCCGGCAATGAGGAAAGACAGATATCTAGGGGCTATGGAGCAAGGGGTATGGGACGTATGGGGCACATGGGGCATGGGGCATAAAAAACCGCACATGTCATAAGCCAGAAGACGCGTGTCAGCGGCACTTTAATGTGGTACCATCCGCTCCAACAATGGGGCACATGAATTTCAGATTAGTGCTGCGGTTTTCTTAATATTATTTTTTATTTTGTTTTTAGGAGATTCAAACCCCAAATCCAAAAGACAATGGGGGGCACAGCTGATTTTGGAAAAAGATCAACGCGCATTATTCACGCCTATTTGAGGTTAATTCGTGCACAACAGATCGTTGATATTTTGGTCGTGAGTGCGAGTGAGACAGAGAGAGACTACAACCATTTCACTCTAGCTCTGTTAATTCATAATATGGTCTGGCACAAATTAGCTAACTGGCCTAAAAGTCCGACTTCGACCCTGTCCAGAGCTCAGCTTTTTTTTAACGTTTTTTTCTGATAAAACTTTTCTGATAGCTTCGGACAGTTTTTTGTTGTTGCTTTTTAAGGCTGGGCCCAATGTCTGGTTCATGTACAGGAACAGGTTTTAGTTTATCTCCCAGATGTATGTGCGTGTGTCTGTGTGTATGTGTATCTTGGATACACTACAATAAAAAGATTCGAATCGCTTAGAGATAACACTTAAAAAGTTTAATATTAAGTCAATCTTTTGAGTTTAGCTGACAATGCTATTTTAAGTTGGAAAAACTTAGGAACAAGCTTTTATCACACATTAAAGTTAACAATATTTAAGCTTAAAGAGAAACTTAAGCGTAAAAGTTTTATATATTAAATTTTCAATGAAAATAAACTTGAAAATGGTTTAAAAATTAAAAGCTTTGAACTATTGTTAGAGAATAATAATAACTTTAAAAAACGCAAAAGTTTAAGCTTTAATTTAATTAGAAAGCTCTTTGACAGTTAAAAAAGCTTTACTTTAATACCCATAAATCTAACTTTATGATATCTGTTCCTTTTGAAAATGATTTAAAATATTCTATAAAATTTAACATATTAATGATTTCAATAATAAGACTTTCAATATATTTAAACAACCATTTTTAAGTAGACGCAAGCTGTGTCGGTTAGGGTATCGAAAGTTCATTGAATCACAATTTTTGTATTATTATTAAATGTCTGGCGGTCTCAAGTTTTGAAAGCAATGTAAGCTGATAGCCGTTTATGAGCTTAAATGGCAATGCAGGTAGATGCTTTTCTTCTGTGTGTGTGTGTGTGTGTGTTATTTTTGTTGTTGCTTTTTTATGCCTTTCGGGGTAGTTCATCAAAGAGGATCAAACGTTTGGCAGCGGCATCATCTGCATAACAGTTTAGGTTACCTGTGTAGGATACCTGGCTGTGAAGTCAAGTTGATAGCAAACTTCACAGCCTAATGGATATGGCTAATTGGGTGGTATTATATAACCAATGAAATCAATTTGTCATCTGATATCTTATTTTTAGCAAAAGTGCTCCTAATGGGAATTCCATTTGGCTGTTTAGCTATTTGTCTTGCCAAATTACTTTTTCATATTCTATGAATGAATGTTGTTTTGTCCCTTCTGCATTTTCCCCAATAATATTTACATAGGCATAGCCAATTAGGAATTCAATTCAAAATGTTTTACTAAATGCAATTAGCATTTTGTAATTCTCATTGGAAATGTTGTAGTCTGGTTTTTGCGTGCGCATTTAAGCCACATCTAATTGGACTAATTTTGGCAATTTCAAATATTTTCAATGCATGTGCCACAATTTGCCTAATGGTCTAATTATGTAGGAGGTGTGGGCAGATGTTTGTTTCTATAGAAAATATTAATTATAATTCTGAGTTTTTACTATACATATAAATTATATAGGTTTCTAAAGAATGTTAAACTAATTGAATGTAATTCCATGTTTAAAAAAATGTTTAAACATTAAACATTAAAGAAAAATAAATAAAAATTAAAAGTAGGAAATTTTATGGATTTGTTTTTATAATTTTAATTAAATTTGCACGTTTATAGAGAGGTATGAAACCCATAATCGAATTAAAACACAACTCGGAATGTTTCAACTTAACTTATCGTTAACTAAATATATTTAACTAATTAGATTTATATTTTTTTTAGCCGCACATTAATTTAGTTTTATTAGCCTAATGAACTCTAATGACAACGAAAAACTTTTGCTATTTGGCTCGTGGCGCTATTTTAAAAATATATAGCAAATTGTGCAATGAGCATCCAATTAAAAGTTTTACACACAATTTGCCCAGTCAGCGTGGCCAAACTAGCCAAACAGTCAACAGACAAAAAGTCGAGCTAACAATGAGTTAGTTCTGTGGTAAAATAGATCCAACAACAACACCAACAATAGGATTTCTATGAATAACTTTATGCTGTCGCCAATCTAACGAGCTGCAAAAATGTAAAGCATATTATATGATATAAAAGTATATATATGTAGAATGTTTGGGAGCGGGCGTTGCGATAAAGGATTTCCGCTTGGTTGCTTGAAATATGAGCAGATATTTTCCACAATGTAATGTTGAGGAAAAGCCGTCTCACAATTTATTATGCAGTGGAAAATGTGTTATATTTCTTCGTTTTGTGATAATCATCAAGCACATCAACATCATCATGAATCGCACGCATGATAATTACAACGGGTATGGGAAAAGCGAGAAGGGAAAGGGGAAAGGGGACAGGGAACTACTTCTAAATATAGACCCAGGCTCGATGTGACAATGTGAGAGGCGTGTTTGGATTTCGCAATTGCAATACGAATGCTAACTACACATAATACGATTTTATGGTTATGGTTTTTGCTCTTAAGTGCACAGAAAAAGAAAAAGAAGCAGCAGAGGCCTGCGAAGAGGAAACAGAGGCACGGAAAGAGGAAGGCAGTATTATTATTATTTTTTTTTCGGGATATCGACTTACGCGAGACGTTGGCGAGACATTGAATAAATGTCTTATGGCTTATGGCTTATGTCTCCGCTTCAAATCTTGCTCTCAGCCCCAATCCACCCGCTATATGTCAGACTCTCCCTCTCTCTGTCACTCTCTGCCCCAATCCCCCCTCCTTCAACTGTATAATACATCAGGGTCTAACATTGTTTTGCACTTGGCTGACAGCTCGCTGCTTGAAGTATTTTCCAGTTTGCTCACGTATTAATTGCTCGAGTGGAAACGACGACAGCAGATATAAAAGAAAAGAACAAAAAAAAAAGAAGCAAGTCTGGCGATGAAAACAGCAAAGCTATCGACCGAAACATGTTTTGTTTTTGATGTTCTTTCGTTTTTCATCATTTTTTTCATCTGGTCAATCGTCCAAATATGCTGAAAATATTAGCAAAATGTTTTGTACGTCGCTTGCATCACATTATCCTTAATGATTTCTATTTTTCGTATATTTTTTGTATATGTGGATAATTTTTGTTTGATTTATGAATGGTTTTTTCTTTAGCTTCGGCTCAAGAAACATACAAAACATTTGATTTATGTCGAGGCTTTGGCGTAGCAAATCAATTTGATATTAATGTTTGTGAGAAATGGTGGAAATTGTTTTATGTGGTACATTGATAAATATTTATAGAAGCAGCTGAAATACATAAATATGAAACAAAAAAATATTATATAATCATGTATTAATATAAAGTTAATCACTTTAATGACGAACTAATATTATCGAGGAAACTACTATCTCAATTTATTAAATTTTAATATTTCTTTAGTTTTTTTTTCATTTTCTATTTTTGCACTTGAATATTAAACAAATAGTTTTTAACTATTTCAGCTATTAATTTCACTTTTTATATAATTAGAAATATTTACATATTTTTATTTCATGAACTAGGCGCTTCTGTTAACAATTGTCATTCTTCCATCCTATGTGCCATTCCGTTGCATATTTTTGTATGCCAGTCGCATGTCTTTTGTGTCCGGCCGTCTCTAATGCATCCTTAAGATTTTTCTCACTCTGAAAATGTGCCATAGTTTTACCTTTAAACATATCTCAGACCGCCCGCACTGGTGTCGTCTGCTGTCTCTCTCTCTCTCTCTTTCTCTCTCTCTCCTCTCTCTCTCTCTCTGTCTCTCTCTCTCTCACTCTCTGTCTTACAGCTTAACCTCACATTCACAGCGCAGACATGGGAATCGTGAATTGCATAGGAAATACGCACACTGAAGTTTATATTTAAAATCGAGGTATTTTATGAATGCCGATTGCATATGCCTGTAGAGGTGGAGACAGAGAGAGAGAGAGAGAGATAAGGATGGGATGGGGCAATTGCAGAAGTGGCCACTGAAAATTCATCACGGAAGTCGTAAATAATGCTCCCAGACATGTTCAATGGATGGACGTGCAGACGGGCTAGCCAAATGTCATAGTGTGAACCAACTGCAATATGCGCATATATGTGCATATTTATAGCATTAACCCATTGAAGTCATTCGGAGAGAGAGTGAGAGCAGACAGAGAGAGAGAGAGATATAAAGAGAGAGGGAGGGAGATAGAGTGATAGAGTGCTGGGCTGCTGTTACGGTTCAATAGCTGCTCGTCTTTCATCTTGACCGATGTGCCACAAACAGCTGCCAAGTGGCAGGCATCAAAGTTTGGCAGCACAGTGCCCAGCAATTCATCACAACTGAAACAATAGAGCATCCAGTCGAATAGAGCATAGAAAATGCTCGACTCTTGCATTTCAACGCCCTATTATATATCACTTAAAGTGCCACGAAATGCCACACATTAAGATGCAGCGGCAGTCGGGAATCTGTGGAATATGTTACAAAAATGTGTTTGCATATTTAGCATGCGCCTCTCAAGTGGCCAAGCCTAACAACCAATGCAGTTCAGCCTGTTAGGTCCCCCCCAACTCTTCATACCCGATTGCCTCTTCTGCTACAGCTTAAATTGCATTTGGAATTCTGCTTTGCTTATACCCTGTATTTCTGTGATATTTAACTATAGCATATAGTTGGGTATTTATATTTAATCAGAATCAGAAAGAATTATTTATATTTCTCATATATAGAATATTTAAATAGCTTCTTAATCTTCTATTATTGTAATATATTTCAATTCTATCTTCAAGTCTCCAAAAAGTTATTGAAATTACCAATAAAGAATTTAAGAAATGAATAATTTCTTAGGAAGCGCTCTAGATACACAGCTTGGGTATTCACTCTTTTTTTCTATATTTATGAATGAGTTTATAAATAAGTTTTTATAAAATTAATGTAAAACAGGGTATTTACTCGTCGTATACCATCAAAGTACACACTCTTAGTGCTCTGCTCTGCTGTTCGGGTTCGGTTTTACGTTTTGGGATTGCTAATGTTTATGTTGATGCCTAGTAATAGCCGGCTTGTTTGTGATCATGTTGAACATATGTTGACAAAGTGTGAGGACAGAGCTCACACCCGGTCTGCGCGTAGCAACAAGAGTTGCCACAGAAGCCACAGCAGCTCGAAATGCAATTGAAACCAAACGGAAGCGGTGCTCTGTTCTACTCATCTCTTGTACTTAAAGTTGAACAGCATTTCGAAAAAATTTCTGGAAAAGGATCGCAAAACACTTAATATTCAGCTTTGAGAATATCTTTTTATAATTTAAATAGTCTTTCTGTTTCGTCTGAACAATTGCTTACTTGCAGTTTTAAAACATAAAATTTCTTATGTGCAATGCCTAAAAATTCCATTTTATCCATTAAATTATGAATTAGCTTCTGTTCGTGTTTTGTATTGCTTATGGATATTTTCATTATTTATGCAAATACATTTTCCAGCACTTTAAGACTACACAATCAACAGCAACAGCAACAGCAACAATCAGAACAACAACAGCCAATGGCTCTCTGCTCAATACAAAGGCATTTCATTCAGTCCACAATATGTTTTTCTATAGATGTTTTTTTCTTCATTATTATTATTATTATTATCAGTGGTTTGTTTCTCTTGAAGGCCACCAGCCCAGATTCTTAATGAGTCGCAGCCATACTGGGGTTGACTGCGGGGTCGTCTTTGTTTGAGTTAATGGGAATTTCTTTTCATAATAGATATGCCAGACTAGAACGGTGTATATAAATAATATAATCATTATTCATAAATAAATAATAAAAATGTAAGTGTATCTGGAAAAACTATAAAAGTTCATTAAATTTAGTATAATATTATATACATATATATATACATATATATATAGGTATATAGGTATAGGTATGTAAGTGTTTTTAGGCTATATGTTTCAAGATCACATATTTTATCATTAAACACACTCATTCTTTCACATACTTTTTTTTTTGAAAATTACTAAACGTGTTTTTTATTTAATTTGTTTATTTAAAATAAATAATTTATGTGCTCAAAAACTGAACAGAAAGGAGTATATAAAATCTTGATAGTTCTCCAAAGAGCGCATTGCCGTTAATGAACTTAAACTTTTAGGATAGCACTTAGAACAAATCGCATAGTAAATTGATTTATTACATCAATTATTCAGACTGTGATATCTGAAACACATCAAGTTAATTTTCAGTCACTCGACACTTGTCTTAAATTAAAGTTGAGACGTCAATTGTAAGACAATGATATATATCCACGCACTTGCCTCGTTGTTTACAGTTCTCCTCCAAATGATTCTCACGATCATTGACGAAGTAGAAAATTTCTATATTCAAGTATTATCGTTTATAAATCTTGCAGATGAGGAAGAGCGATGCAAGTGCCTTGTGAGCTCCTGTGACCAATATTGATGAATGCTATGCTATGAATCGTTATTGGAAGCTCAGCTATCTTAGGGATAAGGGATACCATTTTTTAAATATATTTCTTTTTATTATTTTAACTTTGCTAACACCGTTTGCCAGTATATTTGTTTCAAGGAGAATTCTTTTTCTCAATTTGAAGTTTCTTATTAAAAAACAGCGAGGTGCAAGAAAATATAACTGCATCTTTTTGGTATATATATAAATATGAAGAATAAGATGTGAGCCTTTGAGAAACAATGAGATGTAAAATCGATAATAACTTTTTACCTTGACGCCTTGCGGCGCAGGTAAATCTCAGTTAAAAATGTCGTTGAGTGGTTGTCGCGCTAAAAGTAGACACACCTACATACACAAACACCAAGATGCTGAAGGAGGCCAACAAAAATCAATGAAACAAAACAGGCTAAGCCTCGGCAGGATACGTGCGGATTATAAAACGGCGCCCAGATGCGGCAAAGGCGCAAACACAATAGCCACGTACCAGGCAAGCGGCCAGGTCGAAGCCAGCTTATCAATGGCATCTAAGCCCGAACTGCTTGCCCCGGTCCTCGGCTCTGCAGGTGGCAATGTTTTGACAGCGCCTCAAACCAAAAAATGTGTTAATAGAAATTGACGAACGTCGCAACGTTGTTGTAGTCAATACTGTGGAAACAGGAAATCAAGGCGTGACCAAAATTTATAAATGCTTTTTACACGTCCACGTACTGCCGCAATATTTTCCGCTTAGATTTATGTCTGTTCGAAAACTTGAAGAGCTCTGCTCTATTGTTCTTCTGTTTGTAAGCCCGAAAAATTGTTAATTTCAATGAGCCCAGCTAATTGTGCTGCTGTCTAACGCATACGAAATGTGGCATAAGGCAGTTAAAGTGAATTTTTTGTAACGTTTTTTTTATATGTTACAATAACAGCTGAACAGTTGGCTAAGGCATAACTAGCTGGCCTGCTGATTTGTCTGGCTAATCAGGCGCCAGCTGAGCTTTTCTTAAATCAATTTTTTGTTCTCAGTTCGCTATTCACATCTTTCTTTTATCAAGTTTCAAAACGTTTCGCTTCTAGCTAATTGAGTTGCCTTTGCTTAACAAGCATTTCCACACAATTTGCCCATTCAGTTTTTAAGTGTTTTGCCCACTCGCAGCTAGACGGACAGATTGAATACATCTCTCTTCTACTCGTACTCGTTGATTTCGCAAACTCTTCGCCCCCCGCTGTCTATTTTCGCTTGACTTCAAAAAGTGCATTGACATTGCCCCAGTGGAAAATGCATTGGCAGACCATGCCAATTTTAATTTATTTTCTGCTCTTTTTCCATACCCTGTTGGGCATTGAAACTGGGTATATTGATTAATAGGCTTTTCTGATTTCATTTAAATATAATTTGTGTCTTAATGTATAGAAGTCGGTATGAGTACGCACTTAAAGTATTCTGTTGTATTAAGCCTATCAACTATATCAAAGCATCAAACTATCTAAAAACTAAGCACAGGGTATTTCTTCTCTGTCTACTTGTTAGTTTCTTCTTCTCTTTATTCCAACCCGCATTTGCTGACGATAAATGGATGAATGTTAAATGCCGGCCCCAGCCAGGGCCAAGTAGGGCTAGAACGTTCCACTAACTCTTGCAAATGCCGCGTGACGCCTAGAAATGTTTCTATAGTATATATGTATGTATATTATGCAATATATATATATATATATATATATATCTACATATAAATATATCTACATGTAGTCAAAGCATATTTTGCATGTCTTCAGCGGGTTCTTGACGCCTCGTTGGTCGCACATTTGTCCAGTATTTTGCGTAGTTTTTGGCGCCGGCTTCACATTTACAGCTACGCGCATAAATTTCAAAACAACAACAACAATAACATCCAGAACAACATTCATTTAAAATGTGACAATTGCTTTGAATTGCATTTAAATTTTACATGCATTACAATAGCTTTATTTTGCAAAAACATTTTAATTCGTTTTGTTTTATGCAACGTTTCTTATTTATGTCACCATTTGAACTACAGAGCAGAGCCTAAAAGACAAATAAAAAAAAAACGAGGAACCAGAATGTCAAAAAAGTCAAATTGTTGACCCAGGTGCCGACAATTAAGTCGTCGCAGTGCTTTAAAAGTTGCCTTAAAAGTGAGATATATATCAGAATCTATTTGATATATTTGACATAGATTTAGTATGCAGTAAAAAATAAGATAGACTGATTTTATTTATGCTTATAATAACGTAAGTAAATGTTATCAAGTGAATAATCATATTTGATCACTTAAATTGCTTCAGTTCGCGAGGACATGGCACAGTTATAATATATGTATATATATTCCGAGTCACTAAACATTTCAGTTTGAGCCGCACGTTAATGCGTTAAATCAATTTCAAGCGTCACTCAATTGAAATTTCTGCTGCCGGTTCCCTCGTTTTATAAAACGAGCTTCGTTTCCATTCCTCGAATATTTTATTATTGAAATGTCGATTATCTTAATCTAACACTTAAACATTCATCAATCAAGCGCCTAATGCCACTTCAATGCGGCCCCAAGAGACCCACACATTGTATGACATCCGAGTGGGTTAGAAGCTGTGAGGCATTGTTCTTCATCTCCTACTGTTTGCTGCTGCTGCTGCTGCTGCTGCTGTTGTCGTTGTTGTTGTGGCAAGCGAGGCTCATAATGTTGACGTTTGTCAACATTAACTACACTTAATTCGAAATGTCAGCAAACGCACAAACACATACTCATGCCTAAATTGTGGCTGCCATTAGTGTGTGTGTGTGTGTGTGTGTGCGTGTGTGTGTGACTACGTGTGTGTGACTACGTCTGTGTGTGTGTGTGAGTGCGTATGCTCTGCACATAATTCCAAGTTGCAAAACTTTTTGCCAGCAGTTCGGTGCACGTCCAGTCCCGCAGCGATCGGTCACACGTTCTTGTTCCCTTACTTCATATACCCTGTAGAGATTAGGGTTGTGAAGTTGGGTATCTTACAGTTTGTGTTAAAGTAGATAAATACATAAAAGTAGATAATATCAATAAGTTATAAAAAATGTAAGCACTTTTTATTCCATACTTTCTATAACTTAACTTAACTTATTATCAGAGTTCTTTAAGGTGCATGCAAACTGCATTTAAATATATGATATCTTAGAAGCTATGTAAATTGTTGAAACCAAATGTAATAAATAGTTTATATAAATGAGTTTAAAATTCATTATTTCTATGCTCTTGAGGGCTGTTAAGCTATGTTTTCATCAAGGCAAGAAAGTAAGATATAGATATTATTTGATAATGAGTAGAGGATATATTTCAGTCTTGACAGCTCTTTATTCGTTGTTCTCTATGCTGCTGCATAAATTACGCAATAAAAATGTCGCAACAATTGAAAAGTTGACTGTGCGTTAAACTGCATAAAGTGCAACAATTACAGTCGGGCAATTGTTACTGTGCGCCCATCGCAGCATTTTGTATTGCAATTAACGATAAGTTTGCTTCCTAGTTTGTCCCTTTTTTCTCCATCTCTCTGTCTCCCTTCCTCTCTCTCTCTCTCTCTGTCGTCTTCTTTAGTAACTGATTAGAACTTTGGCACAGCACAGTGGAGCGCATTAAATGTGTTCTTTATATCATCATCAACTTGTTGAAGTGTTTGCATATTGCATTTCTGCAGTCGCTTCCGCTGGGTGAGGCGTGTCTTTAATTGCCGATAAGCATTGTAATTGTTCCCCCTGTTTATTTACTTTTCCCATTTTTGCTAAATGCCTGCCATGTGGCGAGGTGCAGCTGCTGTTTCGACTGAACTTTAGTGCTGGGCAGTAATGAGTCCATTGTAGTCGCAGCTGAGTGCCTGCATTTGAGTTTATTTTCTTTTTTAGTTTGTTCTGACTATTTAAGCAACGGCTGCAAGCACTTAGAAAGCTCGGTATATTATACTTCGTGTACAATTGAATTTTTGCTTGGGCTCATATAAAAAAAAAAACAAAGTATTGCGTTCCTTGTTAGAACCAGTTTGATCCAATAATGATTCTCGATACAGTTGCATCTCAAATATTGTTATCTTCAGTTTCTACTACTTTTATTTCTTCTACAATCCATAAAAAAATTTCCATTCATTCTTAGGTATCTCATCTCTATGACATAGTGTGCCCTCATCCTGCAGTTCTTTCTAACAGCTTCATAACTTTGTCCATGAGCATGCCTGATAAAAATCTCTCTCTTGACATGCTGCCGCGCTTATGGAATTCGTTGAGGCAGCAGACTAAATTAGCCAAATGCCGCTTGATATTAGGCCATATTTTACGGAAAATCACGTTGAAATTTCGTGTGCTTCCCTAGGCAAACTGGAATTTGCTGAGACGTAAAGTTTTCTATGATACATATCAGAATGTTGGAGCGTCAGGGACTATAAAATTATCCCCAGCTCTAGGAAAAAGAATAGAAAATGTTTAGGCAAATTTTTGGCGTAATTTTCTTCTTTTTTTTCACTAGACGACTTGGTAGTAAACCAGGCGTTGGCTATTAATTTTATGAGACTACCAAATAGGCAAACAGACACAAAGGCGGGGCCGAGGTGTCTGTGTGCCTGTGTGGCAGGTGAATTTCTATTGGCGCTTTGCCAAGGTGGTTCCGAGATTAATAAAAGTCGACGTAATGCTTCGGCTTGGCTTTTCATAATGTGGATTTTATGCTGATTCAATGTGTTTCTATTTTTTTCTATTTACGCTTAAATTGAAGTTGAAGCTGCGTTAAATTAACAACAGTTCTCGCTCTGTGCTGTGGGAATATTGGTGTACTTAAAACTTTAATTCTGTGCCAAGTTTAAGCATAAATCTTTCGATTCATTTTATGGCTAGGTTTAGCCGCGAGCCTCTTACACATTCGGCTTAACAAAGTTATGAATATTGATAAGGGCTCTGTTGCATAATTTGGTAGGCCTTTGTGTAGAAATTCTAATAAAGGCACAGCACAAGATTGACTTTGGCGTCATTTGGGATTACACACGCCCTCTGCATGCATACCATATACCACATCCCATACACCATACACCATACACCATATTTATATATATAACTACATACATAATTGCCTGTGCCACGGCTCAAGCTTCTCACCAGAACATCAGGGGAATAACTACCCCCAAAAATTTCGTTTAATGTGCAGTCGTAGAAAATTAGTTTAACGCTCAGTCAGACAGGCGAAAGGCCAAAAGGCTAAAACCCCAGCTACGGCTATGGCTAAGGAGCAACCTTATCAGCAGGTAAAGGTCGTGTCGTGGCAAATTATAGCATCGTATGAGTTAATTGTATTATCTGCCACGTGCCATTGATAAGAAAGGTGCAGCATTATACGTTTTAATCGCAACTGAATTAAGCCACTGCTCTTGTGAGCGACAATTGCGTTAGCTCAGTTTGTTTTATAGCCAACATAAAACTCCACAATGTTTTGATTTTATTGAAAATTAAATTTTGCAGGCGTATACCGATTTTCAAAGAGCTTTTCTATAGATTGGTGAAGCTTAATCTGCGGATAAGATTCTTTGTAGATAGGGATGTGAATAACTTTTCTATCTACCAGCTTGCTTTAGTACTGTCCCAACGATAACAAAAAGTTATTACATATTAGAAAAATTAGATTTTCTTGCATTATTTCTTTGTTTTTTTTTACAGGAAAAACATGAAAACAATACTGGAAAATAAAGTTTTGAATATTAATAATAAATTTCTTTACAAAATTCAATCAATCATTCAGTCAGTTATTTATTTATAACACTTCAGCCATCAGATGCATCAAATTTATAGTTCTTTGTTAGTAGATCTACTCAAAATCCTTCATATAAGTATTTATGCACAATATATACATACATATAAGAATAATGAAATTCTAGCTCTTAGAGCCAGGTCCTGTGTATATTGAACATCAATCATTCAATCATACAGACAGTCAGTCAGCTCAAACAGCTATATACTTAAGTAAACAAACGTTTTACTATAAAATGCATCATATTTATTTTTGTTTGGATTTTCCAATTTGCAGTGCCAGAAAGCAGGCAAATATTTGCACTTAAATCCACTGAAATTCAGTTGGTTTTTCTATTTTTTTTTCATTTTTTCATACCCCATAGCCGTTAGGGCAACATAAAATTTAGTGTATTTTCTTTACAAGTGAGCGCGTTTTCCCAGGCCGGCGAATATTGCAGTTTCCTTCGTTCAGTCTGGCTGCCTTCTGCCAGAATGTTGCAGTTTGAATAATTTGCATTAACTAAAAACGCGTTTGCTGTAAAAAAAAAAATGGAGAAAAAATGTCGAAAAAGGCGAATGAAAATATATACGAAAGTAATAACCGGAAGCCATGACCTCCATTTTGTTGTGCTCTGCAAAAGAAAATGGGCTCCTTTTGGCCCACTAGGAAATGCGGCTCAAATGAAAATCAAGCCTGGCAACTAGACGTGGTGCGTGCCCAAACCCGACATGTAGGTCAAAGTGTGTGTGTGTGTGTGTGTGTGTGAACAAACAATGCACATATTCAGTTGCATGCGAGTACTAAATGAAGAGAAAGAGGGTAAGGAAGAGAATTGGTATGCGAGGGCGCTTGTTGGTAAAGTCAACACGATATTACACATACGCCTCGTGTGCGCCCGCATATGCGTTTCCTTAGCACCACCCAAAAGACCATTACACAAAGTGTGGTTTGCTGTTAACGCCTTGCCACACACATACAGACCACACTCACACTCACACAATTGCATGCATTTTGGTGTGGTTTATTCAGCTCTTTGCTTCTTTTTGGTTAATTTTTTTTTGGGGGAGCTTACATGGGTCGCTCTTTGTCTTTTCGCCAGCTGGTCATGGGGATTATTTTTGGGTACAAAGTTGAGTGCAAGTGCTGAAATTGTAATAATGACCGTACTCACATATATACATACCTACATTTATATATATTTTTGTGCATATATTAATGTTCATGTATGTATGAGTTGCATTTGTTTGTTATTTTTTTTGGTGAGAAACACAATAAAGTTGAAAGTTGAAAGCTGCATTTTCTTGCCATTTTTAAGCTGTGCTGCAGCAGCTGTGGCTACTAATTGCAGCTTTCATAAATGGTGTGTTTCTTTGCTTGAGTGTGACTGAGTTCATGAATAATATAGTCAATATTTGTGGATAAAGCTATAATTTGTACAGCAAGCTGAGAGCTAGTTAAACGTTAAGCTGGCAAATTGTTCTTTTAACTAATGAGAATAGGCAACTAATGAGAAAGGCAGATTTTAGTAGTGAGTAACTAGCTTAAGTAGTTCAAGCGTAGCAAACTTTTTGTATATTTTATCGTATAGAAGAATATCAATTTTTTACCTACAAGTAAAGAGCAGTAAAAGGGCTTCCTCATCATTGTTTGATTTGATAAATGACAATGTTGTATTAATTAAGCAAGTGCCAACAAATTCATATAGTCTTGCTGGCAAAAGTTGATAGTCATGCGAACGAGAGACACATGTTGCAACGCCTCGATCATATAGTGCCCACAATTTTATCATTTATATCTTTCGCCTGTTTACGATGCGGCGCCAGTAGCCGTTGGCTGACTGCAGTAGCAGCAGTTGAAAGCCACATTGTCGCCAATAATTCAGCAGCTGCGTGGCTGCCATAAATGAAATGATTTATTAACAGCTCTCAACAAACTGTGGAAGGCTGAGCCGATACGATACGATCCGACCACACGAAAAAAGTGCAGAAACCAAACGCCTGCTGAAAATTGAATAACCCTACACGCAAATACATTTGTACACCCTTGACGAGGTATATATCAATTTTCTAGACAATGTGTTTATATATGATGTACATATTTCAGTTCAATATTATAATTCGAGTTTATTTAGCCAACTTTATATGTTCGTCAGCTTGTCTTTGAATTTAAAATGAATTTTTTATTTGAAGATTATTTTATCTTGTATTTACTTTTAGTAGGGTATACAATCGTCGATTTGCCGCAAACAAAAATACCCTTTCTAGGCCTGTTATCACACACATATGGCCGCTATCGCAATCGTGAGATAAATTGTCATTTGCAATTGGAATTATTAAGGCTGCAAACATATTTCGCGCTGTCATCAAGAGAAGACAAATCAAAAACAAAAACAAAAAAAAAAAAAGATAAAGATAAAGAAAATGATAAATAAAATAATAAATAATAGCAACAAAATTAATGACTCTGTCGCAACATTCTGAGCCAGCTTTTTGTTGTTGTGATTTGAAACGTCAGGCCGAGGTTTAGTGACATTTTTATTGTTTTTTTTCTTTTCTTATTTTTTGTTATTTATTTGATTATACATATTTCTTTTTGTTTTATTTTTATTTTGCATATGTTTAACACATTTTTCACAATTGCCTCTTGCTTTGAGATTTTCAAACAGCTTTTTTTTTTGTTTTTAATGAATTCCCACACCTCTCCTCTTACCCTCTCCAGCTCTATTCAGTTTGAATGCTGAATGGAACAGTTGGAGACGGCGTCGCAGATTTGGCGCCAGCATAAATTATTCCGATATTTAGTTTTTGTCTGTCATTGTTTTTGGCAGCTGTGTGTTTTGTTGTGTGTGTGTGTTTATATTTAGTTTATGTTAGGCATGGCATATTTGTGTTTTTATTATCTGACAACTTGGCTGTTGCAATGACAACTATTCATTTTTTTTAGCCAGTCTCCATAGGCCAGACAGACTGTTCTTTTTCCTAGTTATTTTAATCTTGAAAGTAATGCATTCATAAATATACAATTTTATTTAAGGGATTCTGAATATTATTTAATAAAAAATACTTAAGACAAACTAAAAGTTCAAGTGTTTTCCTAAACTCATTGACTATGGCCAAGTCTATGTTACAGCCAAAAGTAAAATCTTTCGATTGAATCAATACTTAGGCAGATAAAGCAAACCCTGTCTTTAGCTCTCTGTACCTCAGAGTTGACTTTTGAAAAATAAATTCTTCTGGCATACTTGTGCTAAGGACTTTTCATGAAACTGTATCCTGTATCCTGAATCAGCCATGTTTGAACCTTGATTGATGATTATACGTTCCCTTAATTAGTGTTTGGCTTCTTTTAAGCCATCCTTTTCTAACATTTGACTAATTATTTAGCCCTTATTTAAAAACTTGCTCTTTCCTTTCTCGTAGGTCTTCTGTTTTTTTAAAATTGTTTAATAAGCTTTTGTCAGTCATTTATTATCAATATGTACACTTTGCCCCAATACTATATACTTTTGTGCTGTAATATATATAATATGCATAAATTTGTATGCTGAAGCCTTTTCATGTAAGCCTCTTAGAGAACCCAAAAAGTTGCAAAAACCCTTTTCATGCCTTGCCGCACAAAACTTGCAGCCCATTAGATAGAAACGACGTGCCCCTTCCCCAAAGATTGGACAAAAATCCAGAAAAAAAAGAAAAAAGTTTGCTACCTTAAGTTTTTAAGTACTTGGCAAAGTTGTAGCCCTGGCCAGCGCTTCAAATATACAACATTGAAAATAAAACCAAACTAATTGCTAATCGAGCATTAGAACAGACTCTCCCACTCAATAATAGGAAAGGCACACCTAGCATAGGTCTAATGAGTGTCTGTTATACGTAAGCGGTGCTTACGTAGCTACAACTACGTAATTATCCTGCTAAGCTCAAGGATGTCAGACTTGCCAACTTGTTTGCAGCGCAGTTCTCTCTTGACTCTATTGTTTTAATTCTGGCCTGGTCCACTTTAGGTGCTCGACTGTTGTCGTTCTGCTTCCGTAATGCCAGGCATTTGGAATGCCTGTGGTTTTTCCGCTTGTTCCACTTGGTATTGTTGCTATTGTTGTTGTTGTTGTTGTTGCTGTTGCTGTTACAACTCGTTATTTTTGTTACGTTCTCGTTTCGCTTTTCTTCTAATTTAATTTGCGGTCAACCGACATGGCACAGCAGGAAAAACTCAGGACCAGAAAACATAAAGTAGCTGCTCTTGTTCATCCGTTCCTGTTCTCGCTGCTGTTCCCTTTTCCGTTGTATGTTTTATTTTTTAAGGACCTCCAAGAGACAGCTAATTGGATGCAGGGTTTTGCTTTAAATAATAAATATATTGTATATATATATATATGTATTTAAAGCATTGTTCAGCTTTATTGAAATCCAGTAAATGTTAAACTTCTTTCTGCTTAACAAATGTTCATAAAATAAAAGTTTATAATTCGAATATTGTTAGAGCCTCGATAGCTTTGCCTAACACTCATGACATTTGAACCAAGTGCATCAAAATAACTCAATTCAGACGGTGGCGATATAATATTATCAAATTATAGTTAAAGGCTATAGATTAGCATGGATCTGTTTAATTATGATGGCTGCTTATAGTTGAATTAACTTTAAAAACGCAAGTTTCTTTACATCAAATCAAAATATTTTACCTCTAGTCAAAGGTGTAAGCGACTGGAGAGTTATGTATCGTGTATACATTGTAATATCTGCTGCAAATCTTACTAAGAAAATCAGTCAAGTCGATTAATTGCTACCTTTGTTTGAATGACACTACCTTTTCAGAGGCATTTCATTTAAAGTTCTGCATTTTGTCAGTTTTTTCGGAAATTACATTTTAATTTTGGGTCGGCGCCCTTCAACGTCTAATACGTAAATTTTCCTAAGTGCGCGTCGTAATGAGTGCCGCCCCCGGTGCTTGTGTGCTGCAAATGTGTCAAGCGTTTTAGCGCCTACACAAATATTGCTTTGTTGTCCTGCGGCCTGGCTTTTTTTTCATTTAAGGGTCCGCGTCCCTTTTATCGTCTTGTTGTTTTTAATAGGCTTTTGTGCGACTCTCAGTTTGCGACAGCTGCCCGTTTAGCAGTTTCTGTTTCTGTTTCCGTTTCTCTTTTCCCCTCTTTTTTAAGTATCATATTTTCTTTTACTTTTTTGCTTATACAAACAAAATATATTTTTAACTAACTTCTTTTATCTGTATTTTGTTTCTCGTTGCAGGTAAATGCAAGTTTTTTCAAATTTCAAGTGGTTTTTTCCAAGTATTTCCTCTTACTTTGTGAGGTAAATATTCATCCTCGACTCCACAACAAAAAGTAAGTGAAGTGTCCAAACGAAATCTGATTATGCAAAGGAAGCTTCACAGTATAACTCAACTCTAAGGACAGGCTTTAAGACCCTAACAGTTTTTCATTTAATTAATATCAGGCTGCATTCGATACAATTGCTATGATATCGTATGCTATTTTTTTCCATCCCAATTTTATTATCTGCCCTTTCTAGTTTATGGTATTTTATATTCAGTGTCTCTGTCTTCTCCATTCAATTAAATTGAATGTCTCAGTAGAAAACTAAATTAATTGAATTCCCAAACCAATTTGATATCCCAGCCATTAATACAATGAGCTGATGACATATATGTAATCACACATCCTTCACACACCCACACACGCCTTCAAATAGATACAGTCTTCATCACACTTCAATTAGGCAAATCATAAAATCAATGGAGCGTGCATTGCATTTCTCATTAACATCGTTGACTTGTCAAATAAAACGTCAAACTGAAAGCCAAACAATTTGACAAACACACACACAACACACACTCGAACAACCATGGACACCCCCACCTATTTGCCCAATTAGAACATTAAACGTAATGCCAACACGATTGCAATTAATTACCAAAGAAATTAAATTCCATGTTCAACACGTAGCAGCAAATATTAAGCTGGCCATGGCCATGAGTCTACCCAGCGACATGTTTGCCATTATATGCACACACACACACACACACACACACGTACGCACATACATATATACACACTCACTAAATGTGTTGGCGCGTTAATAACGGCACATGGCATCAGGTTAGACGCCCGCGTCCAGCAAATGGACCCACAAAAACCAGTCGGTGGTCCATGTCGCGCTGCACTTAAAATAAGCCACGTTTTATGGCCATGTTTTATTTTCCACTCGCGCCTTATCTATAGCGCCAGCCAACAGAACAACTTTTTCCCTTTATGAGCTTTGATTGTTTGACAGCGCTCCTCATCCTGTCCGCTTTTTCGCATCGTTGATTTGGCATGTGACATACGAGCTTCGCAGTCAATTTTTTGCCATTAAAGGTAATCATATGTTAATGTGTGTGTGTGCGTAGTCACTGAGCTCACATTAGAAAAGAGCGTGTTAGTAATTTACTTGTATCGCATTGAGTATTTTATGCATGCAGTTTAGCTAAAGGTATAAAATGTACTCAATCGAAATTTAGCATAAAATATAACTGAAGCTGGCTTAACTATAAGGAATTGAATTGTAATTGTAACGATAGATATTTAGTAGTTAGTCTTAATTAGTTTAGCTATAAAGGTTCGACTTTTTGTAGTATATACCATAGTTAGATGTGCCTTATGAAGCTGATGTGGCAAAGCTAAAAAAATATTAATACCAAATTGTTACTCCTAAAAGTGCGCAATAGAAATAATTAGCTACTTTACTATACAATTTCAGTTTATCGGGAACTTTTCTTGGATAAAGGCATTCAAAAATGAAATATTTTTAAGATATATTTTGAAACTCTTATGAATACATTGGATTTACAAATTAATTATGCACAAAATCATTTCAGAAATAAAATTATTTATTAACTGTCACAATTTCTGGACAAATATTCCGAGATTTAGTTCAAGTCATTGTTTTATATAATCTCGACCCTGTTGCTCTAATTGAATTTACTCTGTGTAATGATGCGTGTGTGCTTTGTATGCGTGTATGTATGTGTGCTGTTAATTAATACACATTGTGCCCACTTACCTAACAGCAAACTATACACGATATACACTTAAGTTGCCCCTCGGCCACGCCCCGTACTGTGCGTAATTGGGCAGCGGTGTCTGGGCTTAGTTCTAATGCGATTACTGTGATTATCATTAATAATAGTTTGTGTGCTATTTCCGAGTTTCAATGGCGTAAATTTGTCAAGTGCTGAGACCTGGTGCTAGACCAGCCCCTCAACAAAATTCCAAGTAAATGGTATATTGTATGCTAAGTGTTTGATAGTTAGTTACATCACATTGCTATTCGTGTTCCTGTTCCTCTTCCTGCGTACAGTTAAATCATGAATTATATTTGTAATTTTTGCTCATAAATGAGTATTTTACATTAGTGATTAGCTCTCAACATGATTGACTCGTGACTAAGAAATCGAACTGTGGGCAGCACAGCTGTAATACCAAAATTGCTCACATGAATTACAGATAATTGTATATATATATATATATTTATATATATATATATATATATATATATATATATATATATATATATATATATATATATATATATATTTATATATATATAAATACCATTTATTAGTTCACTAAGAGCTCGTAAAGTATATATACATATACAAATAAAATTCTTATAAAATAAAGTATTTCTATTCATTTTAAAAATTTTATTTGCAGAGTAAATTTTAAATAAATTTATATCTTAACATTATATTATATTTATATTTTGACAATATATTATATTTTATTATATATTTAGTACATTACTTTCTTTTTTATATTGATTCATTTGAATATATACATACAAAATATTTACATAAATATTTAATGACTGTCATTTTATTATTTATTTTGTGTTCAGTTGAACTCTACTTCTTATGGTTAGTAAACTTTGCATTTTAAAATACAATTTGTTGGCAACCGCAAAGCAACATCCTGTCATTTTGACGTTATTAATAAGGGCACTTCGAGTTCCAATCACTTTGAGTTCCGCGACTCGTGCCCATTTCTACAGATTAATTTTCAAATTCCGAACTCAAAATTCATTGAAAGTCGCTGCTCGAGGGGATAATTGAATGGACTCTACCCAGAGTCAGCTGCCACTCAAGCTGGATGTGTTTGTGTGTGCGGTGCGTGTGTAGGTGTGTGTGCCCATAGCAAGGGTTCATATCTTCTGACAGGCTTTGAAATCCATTTACAGTTCATTTACTAATGAGCCAATGACGCATTTATAGGGCAAACTTGTCATTCTATTTAAAGACCTTTTAGGTCTCTACTCCAAGACCATGTCTAAAACGTACCCCACAGACCTCACCGATTTTTAAAAAATATTTTGTTGTATCAAATGTCATGGGTTTTGGCATCACCCCATCTTTTGTCCCCTTTTAGAGGGGAAGTTGTCGATAATAAAGTGGAATTCCGGCACGTTTCGCATTTTACGAGCGTGCAAAAGTTTTCTTTTTTCCTGAGTTTTTGCTGCCATTTGCAAGTTTTGCTCTGGTCACATCTGCAAGGTGTTACTAGAATATTAACTAAAGTCCATATCGAAATGGGTTTCTTTTTTTGTGTCTGTCAATAGCTGCAGCAAATGTGCAACTACATTTTGTTGATTCTATTGTCGGAACTTTTAGACAGCTGATGAGGTGACTATAGTAAAAGAATTTTGTATACCCTGAACTCATTGAAAATGGGAAATCAGGGTATAATGGTTTTGTGAAAATAGAAGGAGGCGTGGCAGACCCCATAAAGTATTAATATTCTTGATCAGAACGACGAGGTGAGTCTATCGACTAGTCCGTGTCCGTCCGTCCGTCTGTCCGTCACATCCATATGTGTAAATGCGTCGATCTCAGAACTTATATGAGCGAGATAATTGAATTTTTTGGGAGGTCTCTGTATAGCACGTGTAGATTGAGTTTGGTTAAAAAAATCGATGAATATTCCCGTTTAAACGTGATCTATTAAAAACCGTATCGATATTCAGTTATTAAATTGTATCTCATACGTCTTTGGAGATAGAGTTTTAAAATTTTGTGCTTAGCTTTATGTATATTTTATACAATTTTGATTTTTCTTATATTTTGGATACCGGCTCCAAATTTGACCAATATTTGAAAGAGTTTTGTACTTTTACTAAATTAACAAAAATTTTATAGAATATGTAGATCATATGCTAAAAATTTCATTGAAATCCGTTTAGTCACCCAGAAGTTATTAAACCAAACATTTGGCTAATTGGCAACATCACGTGGCAAGCAGTGCCAACGCGTGCCTTCTTGCTTATTCTAAGAATCACTATTGTGATTGATTTGGACTTGAATTATCAGCTGATAATTTAGTTTAGATTGGTTTGGTGACACTAGAGCAGTGAAGTGGCGGTATTAGTAGACGCTATGCACATCAACTTAAAGTTGTGGGTTCGATACCCGCTGATGTTTGAGGGCTTTTATTTTATTTTCTTTTTGACAAATATGCTTTTTGATTGTGAAGGTGGGAGCTCGAATGACGTGGAAACATGTTTGTTTTTAGTCGAGATTTTTTAAAAGTTTACACTTTTTTCTGCTTCAATAGATGCATAGCTGCGTATATTTAAAAACGCAAATCATTCGGGATTCAGGGTATCTCCTTGCCGGGCATCCCGACTTAAGTTTTCTGACTTGTAAATATTACGGTTAGGTCAATGTTATTGTTTATAAAACAAAAACTATTTGTCGCACCCAAATAAACTAGGCCAAGTTCAATTTGAATAAATTAACATAACAATGTTTTTGCTTTGTTGGTTGTCCCATTGGTGACTTGAAAGGTTTCCCCTAAAAACATTATATTGATTGACATAATGTCGTGTAATCATAATAATCGTCAGCTTGTCCATTACAATAAGGCCGCCCGCTAGCTACAACAAAGCACTTTGCGATAACAACAAAGTGAATAGCGAACAACTTTTATGTTAATTACATAACATTTTCAATCAAATTAATTGAAGAACTTTTCAGGCTGTTTGGCTGTGGGCAAGAAGGGATTTGTGCTCATTTAATTGAAAGCCTTTTAAACAAGCAATTCATATGCGAATATTGATATAAAAATATTTATTATTTTAATGTTTAAATATTTGTTTTTCTTTTCAAAAAGAACATTATATTAATAATAAAATAATTATTTAAAGACACATAAAACATTGAATTTAACTTGTGCTGCAATATGAATAAAAGCTTTTGGAGCAATTATCTGAAAGTGGCCAACACACTGTTTTAATAATTTCATATTTCAAACACATTTCAAGGCACGACGACATAAAAACACACACAACATACCCAAACACACACGCGCCGGTGTGCGTTTGACAGCTGTTCGGAAGTGCAAAACAACAACAAACAACCAAAAAGAAAAAAATCAGGATGCTTAAAGAAAAACAAGCTAAAAATATGCTAACAGCTGTATTTGGTTGTCTAGAAAATACCCTGTATGGTCATCGATTCTAGATTGAAATAAATGCTCTATGGAATAACCTGTTCTTATTTATCCAAAAGTCTTAAGATTGCACAAAAACTTTTCTTAAATATACTTAAATATTTTCAGAAGTATTATTTACAAATTTTGAAGAAAAAGAGAGAGAGAGAGAGAGAAGGAAATATGTGTGATAGTGAAGTATATAGTATATATCATAATTGGTTGGCGGGAATTGTAAATTTTAAGACTTGACAACTTACAACCAAAAAACATAATGCAGCTTACCATACGCTGTAATTTATGAATACAGGGTATCAAAGGCCACAATAACAGCAACCAAAAAGCACCCAGAACAGTTTAAAATACGCGCAAAATCATGTGCAAACGCTTTGAGCTAAAATTGGAAGCTTTTTTTCCCCCCAATGCTAACGTGTTCTCTGGGACATTTCTAAAGTAGAACAAGTAAGAGGAGGAGAGGAAGAGAAGAGAGAGGAGAGAAGGAGGGGGGAGGGGGGGGGGGGGGGGGAGAGGGAGGGGAGGGGAGAGGAAAAGGGGGGAGGGGGGAAGAGGGAGGAAAAGGAAGAGGAGAGAGGAGAGGGGAGAGGGAGGGGAGGGGGGAGGGGGGGGGGGGGGGGGGGAGGGGGTAAAAAAGTGGCTAACAAGCTTGCCTCTGACAGAGACATCACTGAAGCAAAAGAGACAGCAACAAACTAAAAAGAAGAGGGAGAGAGAGAGAGGAGAGAGAGGGGGGGAGAGAAGGGGGGGAGAGAGAGGAGAGGAGGGAAGGATATAAAAAAAGAGAAAAGAGGGAGAGAGGGATAGAGAGAGAGAAAGAAAGAGAGAGAGAAAGAGAAAGATAGCTGTGACACAAAAGAACAGAATGATTCTGAAAGGAGGAAACATGTTTCGTAAATTTTTCGCGTTTAAAGTTTGTGCGAAGTGGAAAAACTTTGCTCGGACGCTTGTTGACATTCAGCCAAGTTTTGCTCTTCTTCCCGTTTTTTTTTTGTCTTTGAAATTTTGTTGCATATTTTATGGAGGCCACAACAAATGACAGCGATTTGAAGTTATGCAAAGTGAAAATATAATAAACCTATAAATAATAATATAAAAGTAATAACCGATAACAGACGACATGTATCCAATAGAAGTTAAAGAACTTTTGTTAAAGCAAAAAGTATAAGAAAACTTTCAGAAAATGGCAGACTGAACAGATGGCAAAAAAAACGTGTTTTGAATAATAATAATAATAATTAGATATCATAGACCATAATAAATGCCTTTTTTAATTTATCCTATGATGAATTGAAGAGTAGTCTGTTTAACTAACATTTACTCTGGCTTTAGCATATTTACAATAAATTACAGTCAGAATTTATGTATACAAATACATTGCTGTATATTTAAACATTTCTCATTTGTATTATTATTATAATTATTTATTTCTTTTTTGCCTCAGTGCATTTTTGAGACAGCTTTATTAGGAGTTGACATATTTTATGAAAATAAATTCACAACATTTTTAACAATTAAATATATTTTCTTAAAGCTAGCCCCGAAAATAAAATAATAATTGCAGAAAAGACAAAGGAGCTTGCTGCCCGCATTATTGAGGCGTGGCTGGTTTTCTTTTTGATGTACTATGGCATTAAAGCCATTTATATTAAGAGTCTTTTCGGGTGTCGCCCAACTAACCTGCACATTAATAACTGTCAGGGTTGCCCAGAAGCTATCTAATAAATTTTCGCACTCGACAAAACCTGAAGGACATTCAACACAAAATAATTACCAGCATATTTCGAATGTCTTTTCACATTTATCTTATGGCGCTATGGTGGATAGAAGTGATGGAGTGTGGTTATGAGATGAGTGTCTAAGAGAGAGACAGAGAGCGAGTGCAACTATCATAACTAACCAGCAGTCATTTATAAGTCTGACTTTTTTCTATGAAACTTGAACCTTTTCTTTAACACAATTTTATATTTGTGAGTAGGCATGGCAGTTGCAACATAATCATTGTAAGTCATTCGCACTCATACGCACACACTCGCACACACTTGAGACAGCATGTGGCAACTACTTGAGCTTCTCTAAGGATTTGCTTGCTGAAGTGCGAATGTTAGTTAACGCACAGTTTAGCCAGTTGGCTGTTGTTTGTGTGTTTGTGCATTTCAAACACGTATTTTGTAATTAATTACACTTTTGACACAAACACGCACACACACACACATTTATATAAATACAGTGCTGCACACTCGGCACATTGTTAGCCTCATTTACAATGCGTGCCAGTAGTTCAGCTTGACATGGGATTATGCGCTTCTGACTCAAACATATGTTAGCGAATTATTTCAGTCAAACACTGAGATACACACACATACACTGTGCACTTATGGCAGTTGACTCACATTATAGTTGTACAGGTAGCTCCTGTTGCATAAAGACAAGTCTCCTAACTGTTGCAGCTGTCGGCTTTATGCAAATTATTATGTTGCACTCAAAATGCGAGTTGTTTGTTGGCTAGTGAACGCATAGCTTTCGTTTATTTTAACTGCAAAATATTGGCTTACGTGAAAAATGTCTCAGATGGTCTTAGAGTATAGTAAACCAAGTCAACGCTCAAACTAATATAATAAAGCCATAATCTAGCGAACCCATAAAAATACGTCTTATCTGTAGACTTTTTGCCATTCGGCCACACAGAAATATGATAGAAGAAGACTAGAAAAGTGTATTTGCATCAGCAACAATAGTAGAAATTTTAGCTTGACTTTAAATTTCTTTTCGATTTCTTGCGCATTTAAAAAAATTATTTTTCTCTCTCAATCAGTTTATTCTTACAAAATGTAATATCTCTTCCCTCTTACGTTCAATTTAATCTGCTTGGCTTATTGCTATTTGTATTTAATTAAATTAAAATTTATACAATTCGCATAATTTCTAATAAGAAAAGACCCACTCAAAGGGATTACGACTTAGGCAACTCGCAGTCGCAGAGAAAACATATTTTTTTCTTATTTGCTTGTTTGCTTTTTGAGAAGCAGCTAGCTGCGCTTTAAGCCGTGCAAAGCTGCTACAATTACCCAGTAAATGTGCATAAAACGAATGTAACAAGTAAGTCGGGGCATAATCGTAAATAAATCCTTGCCCATGCGCTACCCAATCAGGTTACGAAATGGAGAAAAATGCGGTACGGAGCGAAATGCAGAGGGAAAAGACAAGTAGCGAATTTAAGCCGATTTTAATTGCTTGCAAATCCAATTGTCGACGTACACAGAGCTCCACCTGTCTCACCTGCGTCAGTTGGCACACAAAACTGAACAGAATTAGTTGAAAGCAGCCAATCGGGTCTAGGTTCCGTCCACGTCTAGGAACATAAAAACTTGATGGCCTAGATGAACTGAGCATTGGCTTTTTCATTTGCTATTTTTTTTTTTTTTTTTAACAAATCGATGCATGAAATTGCATAGCATTCTTTTGTTTTTAAATCACTGGCACATGGCATATGGGTGATATTTGATAAATGTCAGATTACGGCTCATGGAACTTGACGAAAATTGAATTTATTTTTTTTTCCTTGCCAGTTGAAGTCTTGCTTCAAAGCAACTATTTTTAATTGATTGCTTTTCCTTTGGAAACCTAATGATAATATAAAGCTACAGTTTCGCTTTCGTATTTGACGCTTAGCATTTATGGCTTGGGGGCATTATTTATTGGCTTTTGATGTCGACAAAAACACTTGGCCGCAAGCGAGCTGAATATTCTGATTGTCGTTCAATGAATAGCATTGAGAGTAATCAGGAAGCGCTTTCAAAAATATTAACTAAAGTGTTTTCGCAGAAATAGCAATCAATGAGAATAACTTAACAGCTTTTAGCTGAAATTAATAAATAGATGAAATAAGTTTTGCCACTTGAATATACAATATATATATTTACATAAATATAATACCATGAAAAAGCTCTTGAAAGCATCTTGTAGTGGAAAGCAAGGTTCGTCGCATACCCGCACCAACAAAATTATAGTGCTCATAATAAGTACATCGTCTTCTGCAAGGGACTCGATGCCAATACAAATTCACTCTGAACTAAAGTTTTCTAAAAAAATAAAATAATATTGAAAACTTTTATTTTTATCAGAGTGTATTTTATTATATTTTATTTTAGTTTCTTAGCCCCTGAGCGTTGTTCAAGTTATGGCAGCATTAAGTAAACGCCAGGCACAATGTTTATGCATTTATAATGCATAATGTGGCAGAGCCACAGCGAGTGCGAGACAGAGAGAGAGAGAGAGTGAGGGAAACGGAGAGAAAGAGACGACAGAGACAGAGAGGACGCACGCAAAAGTATGCAACAAAGTTATGCAAAGTGCAAGAGCAGCGGCAGACAAGCAGAAAGCAAAGCGTTTGCCACTTGAAAAATGCAGCAAGTTCTATAACAAGAAAGCAAGGCGGTCGTGAAGGAAGCGGGCTGGAGGTTTAAGAAAAATGTCGCACATTGTAATGGGTTAAGCAGCGTCGACGCGGTTCGTAGGTAAAGTGGCATCGTGTAATGTGGCGTCTGCAACAGGATGCAGGTTAAGTTCTTGACGCCAGTGCCACATAAAGTGGCAAAGTTATGAGTTACATGCTGCCAGCTGTACGTTGCATGTTGCATGCCGCCACAATGTGGTCCAAGTGCCCTGGCCAAGTGTCAACTTGTTTGATTTACTTAGCCCTGGCGAAAATAATCAGCATAGAAAGCGTGCCACCTAACGAGAGACTTCACTCTATACGGCAATTTCTCATGCACCAATCAGTGCCTCATTATATTCAACACACTCACACAGTTTGGTTGGCTTGGCAGCTGCTGCATAGCTCTTGACGTATATCAGCTTCCGGTGCACAACATGCTGACGTGTTTCCGGCACATACAAACTCACACACATACACACGCAACAGAAGCAGTGCTCGCATATATTTCAAGTGATTTATGATCTAGCACGTTTTAACTTTTCAAATACCCTGCAAGCAAGTAAATTAATGGAGTATATGATTTCATAAAACTGTTGATGAACTATACAAAAAGCGACGAAGATTTGGCTTAAATCTTGCTTTTAACTGTTTATAACTTGTCGATATCAATACAATTCTGATCTGATAGTGAGCTTTACTTGTAAAATATAAACATATCAAATATAACATAATAGCATTAGAGAACTTCTTTAATCTTTTATAAGTGTTTTCAATTATGTCTTCGAAAGTCAATGAATTCACAAAGTAAAGCCTCTTCATAAAACAAACGTAAATATTTTCTATCGATTGGAAATACTTTAGTTGACTCTCATGACCTCATTTTCTATAAACACTATAAACACTAATATTACCATAGAAAACAGGGTATATTCACTTGGTAAGCCTTATCTTACCTCTTTCTCTAATTTTTTTTTGCCTGCTTGCCTTTTTTGCTGTTGCACGAAATAGAACTTTTGTGACGCATTCTTGCATTAAATTGGCCAAAAGCACAAACTTTGCCGCTGCCTGTCAACGTGGCGTATGAGTTATGAGTGTGGCGCAAGTTGATCTAGAGCGAGACAATCGCCATGTTGTTGTTGTTGTTGCTGCTGCAACTGCTGCTGTTGTTGCCTAATTCTCATTGTGGTCGGTAATTACTTTGGCTGGCAATTAAATATGAGCGATTTGCTTGAGCTTCATATATCAAACCAAATGTCCACAAGTCAAAGTCAGCGCCTTGATTTCACGCTTGACTTGCTTTAGCTTTCGCTTTAATTGTTTCCCTGTTTTTTTTTTAAGACTCACAGTTTTTTTTTTGCCCGTGGCTTGTAGAAATTGGCATTTGTCGTCCTGTTTTGCTACGTCGTCGGGTTTATCTACAACCCCATTTGCCACGCAGCTTCGGGCAACAATAATAATGACAACAATTTGTTTTCTCGCCTGGGCAACGCTTTTTAGACTCGATAAGAAAAACTTTACCCATTGCTTGCCATTTTTAAGTGTCTCGTTGTGCGAAAGTCTTAGCAAAAGTTTTCGCTTTAATTTTAGTTTGTGTTGTAGTTCTGCTCTTTTACGACTGAAAAATATTAATGCAAGTTATATTTCGCTTTTACTAATTTTAACATGTTTTCTTCTATCTTTTTAGGTATGCAATTCAAAGGGGAATAATAACCAAAACTTGTGCAACTGCCGTGAAGATAATTTAAGGACTGCTAAGTAGAGCGACATATTTAAATTATTTCCATATTTATCTTTTAAATTAAACCATGAATAAATGGTTATCTAAACTTCGAATAAGATTTAATTAGGCTTGAATCGCGCCTTAAGATTGCCTTTGAGATTGGTAACAAAGGAAAGTTGTCATGATTTATTATATATTTGAATCTGAACTTGAAAGAATGTAAATAGCTTTATCTACATTCTTCAAGCTCGTGCAGTCTTCTACACAAAACTCATGCAAACTTAAACTGCAACTAGCTTCGAGTGCATCTTTAAGCAGAGCTCCTCCAGTATGCCGCATTCTTAAGCACTGGCAGCTCGTTGCTGTGGATCATTAATAAATCACGGGACCGCAATAATGTAGTCAACTGTAGAGCAAAGCAGCCGAAGTTTTTTTCTTCGTTTCTGTAGTTTTCTGGCTCTTTGTTTAAGTTTTCTCCCCACGGCAACATTTTTTGGCTTTTGTCTGCACGTTGGCAGCAGGTGAGAGCAGGTAAGCAGGAGAGCTGAAATCAAATGTCAAAAGAATTTCTATAGAAACCAACTGAATTTTCGATATTTTCTGGTTAAAGTTACGGCGCTGCAATTGCAAAAAACCGTTAGCTCCTCGTCTTTTCGAGTATTTTTTGTCATTATAAATAAAAGTATCTCAACTAATTGCTTGCCAATGTTAAAAGCAAAAGTTCAAGAAACAAATAAAATTAGTTGCTGTAATTAAAAGTTTATTATTTTTTTAATAAAAAAGCGTACAAAAAATGTGTTACAAAATAGGAATAACAAAAAAATGATTAAATATGTTGGCTTGTAATAAGTAATTAAAAACAAAAATTTGAAATGGAAATGAAATGGAATGAAAATAATGCTGATTGAACTTTTGACAGGTGCGAGAGTGTGTCTGCACGATTGTGTGTGCGAGTGTGAGTAAACAAAGTCAAAAGGTCGAGAGCTGCTAATAGCTTTAAAGCAGTGGGTTTCGTTATGTAATTAGTTAAAGCCTTTGGTGTTGGCCCGCATAAATTACAAGAAAATATTGTTAGAAATAAGACAAAAAGTTGTCTCAAGTGCACATTGGCCGCATGAATATTTTCGAATATATTTATTACTTTCGCAAAGTTTTTCTAAATTATATAAAATTTCTATATTTGCCTATTAATTACATTAATTTAAAGGATATTTGGAATTGGGGGAGAATTAGCAGTGATGACATAAATTCTGATAAATAGCTTAAATGGTATTTCGATATTTAGAATTTATGTATGTAAAGAATATATTTATTTATATATAAACCTATCTGATTATAGATCTAGGGCATTCTAGCTTCGTGCTTGTCTAAATTTTTTATTTATTTTTATTTTTTTCTCATGTCTTAATTGCCCCGCTTGTACTGTTGGCCATTTGGCTCGATTTTTCCTCATTTTGGGCCGCGTCTTGGTTTATTTTCTGTGCTTTTTGCTTGCTGAGGCGCGACGGCATTTAAAATATGCACGGCATTTGACATTTTAATCAACCATGCCAGCTGCGAGTTGTGTTTTGGGGTCGGGTTGGCGAAACGGAACCAAGAAAGGCGCAAAGCAACAAATGTTAAGCAAGAGTGCAAGAAGCAAATGCTTAAAGAGCCACCGAGACGGAGCAGAGACGCAAGGCAACAGTGCGACTGGCAAACAGGAAAAAACTTGAAAAACTTGCGGAAATTCCTTAATGAATACAAATGCGCTTGGATGCTGAGTCCGTGCCAAGCGAAAAATGGAGAAGGTTAGGGTACGGCAAACTACGAAAGCGCGAGACAGACGACAGATTTGCCGTGTTGAGGCTCCGGAGTTTGTGTCGGTCTGGAAGAGCTCGGCCCTTTAGATGCGGTCAACGTTGAAATTTGGAATATTCGCTGCTGCATTTCATTTTATGGTAATTTTTAATGCAATTTTGTTGCTTAACATATAAATTGTATCTCCCGCGACCCAGCCAAGAGTTCAGCACAACTTTTCTCGTTATCAGCTTAGGATGCGCATCTAACTGATACTTGAAAACATTTATTGCATAAAGTTAGGTGTTCTTGAGAAGAATTTGACTTGAGATATTGAAACTAGATTCTAGATTCATGCTATGTTCTATTGATCTCTTTATTTTAATAAAATGAGCTAAAATTGGCATTGGATATATTTTATAGAACTGATTTACAAACTTGTTCCTTAAAATGATTGACTTACTGAATGTCATTTAACTGAAGCTTACTTACTGATTGTCTGAGTAATCCTACTGGCTGGCCAATTGGTTGAGGTACTTACAGAACGAAAATAACGTACAATCAAAATTTTATAAGCTCCATTTATCACAGTAATTAAGTCTTCATAAGTCAAAAGAGGTCAACATTTTGCGGTAAATGCCGTTGAACTTATTTTCAAAACAATTTCAGCTTAAACTTCCCAAGCATAAATACCAAGAATTTATCATCATACTTGAATCTCAATGCATGTAACCAACTTACGTACCAAATTTCATTATCCTGTTCGAGTAGCTTAAGAGGATATGGCACTAAGCCACTTATTTGTCATTTTGTAGCCAGGTTCTCAGTTCAGTACTTGACTTTATGTAGCTTAAATACAAGCAGCAAGCAACTTTTGACACATCTTTGAAGTGGTTCACAAACTTGAAACACAATCTATGACTCGTACAGCAACTAGCTTTTTGAGCGATTCGTCTTTGGAAAGAAGTTCAAGTGTTTATGTGAAATTGCGTCAAAACTTGAGACTGGAAATTGAAGACTTTTCTTAAGAGTACTTGCTAAATCGCAAGTTCAATGAATATTGTTGCTACAGCGGTATTTTTTTTTAACGAATATTCAAAGTGCATGTGCGAGCAGAGTTTAATGACAGTTGATTCTTGATCAATTTAACCGTAATTTGATTGCGGGCTGTTAACGAAAAGTTTCTTCGGTAACTTTTCGATACATCAATATTTCATTTAACTTAAGTGCAGTTTATCAGCGTCCTTGACCGCTTTGGCGCAAGTCGTCGAACTTGGCTGCTGACACGCTGAAAATTGTGTGCCCAAGTCTGAGCACTTGATGCACTTATATAGTTAGCAAGTGTATTGGCCATGATACTGACATTGAGCCATGGCCAAGTAGTGCTTATTTCCAGTTTAGTTGTCACATCGTTTTATTGATTTTCCCTTGACGAGATAAATGCCAGCCATGTATTCAGAGTCTGCTGTTCTGCCAATTAGCGATATGAATATTCAATTATAATTAATGCGCAAATCGCATTACATATTTCGCTCAAATTAGTTGTGCGTTCAGTGGCAGCAACTGTTTGCAGCAGATAACTGACAGCCAAATGCTCAGACATTGTTGCTGCATTCATTTTGTGCACTGATTCTAATTAAATGCACACCAAAATTCGCGACGTATGCGTATACAGCACTTTTCAGTGGCTGACGATGCGTATACGCAATATCATTAACGTTTCACTCCACGTGAGCAACAGAGAACGCAAGGCAAAAGTTACAGCTTGGCTTGCCTGGCAGTATCTCAAAATAAAGTTTGGCGTGCAATTACTATGCGACTTTTTGTATACCCTGTTCAAAATAATTGTATACGGTAGTTTGCTATATACCTATATGTATAGTAGCAACTTCATGCTTGAAGCCCAACACAAAAATGTTTGAAATAATAGGAATTTTTGTATTTAAAGGGTATTTAACTAGTCCTGCACATGTTTGCTTGCGGGTTTGATATTCTTATAGAAAATCTTATATATACATATATCTCTTGTCTATATACCAAGTAGAATGTTTACTCAATTCAATGTATACTTAATTAAATATATAATAGGTTTCTACTGATTACCCAAGTTTCAAGCAATAAACACATATTCAAATTAGGTAATTATAAAACTGGAAATTTCCATTCTTTTCAAATGTGTATTGATAGTTCAGTATACTGGGTATCTGGCCATTGAGCATTCTGGCTTCTCACTCGTTTTCGGCTGAGAAATGTTTGTCACTCAACGCTAAACGTCGCGGTCACTATGTTGGTGTTGCTGCTCCTCCTGTTCCTTTTGACTCCGGCTGATTCCTGTTAGTCCTGTTAGTCGTGGTGTTCGTTCTCCTCCGCTGCTGCACATAAATCACATGGCGACATGTGACAGGTTTTGGCTGGTTGCCCGCTTGCTGCTCGACTTGTCACTTGCTGACATTTGCGGCCTGACACTTGACGTTCGTCGGTGCATTTCTCTCTCGTTTTCCTTTTTTTTTGTCCTTAACTTCGTTTCTTGCCAACTTGCCAGCTGGGCCGTGGCTTGATTCGCTCCGACACGAAATATGAGCACTCATCATTGCCTCGGACATGCACACAATGCACATTTGCATGTGAACTGAGCTGTGAGCTATGCGAAAGGTTTTTGACTGGGGTTCATGTATGATGAAAAGATATAGTAAATATGGGGAAAGTAATTACTTATGCACTATATACATATATATATAAATATTATAATATTTATAATTATAAATTGTCTAAATAAGCTTAGCATATGTTAAATTCATTAATCATATTTAAATTCTTGTTTTGCTACTTGAATGACATATATTTTATAAAAAAAAAAATTGTTAGGCAATCAGATTATGCAATTAATTGAGCACTTAAATATTTTAATTAATTGACTCGCATAGCCTGCAGCTTAGCAAATATATTCGAAGCTCAAATAGCAAAAATATTGATTATGTGACATGTGGAAACTGCCTCCTTATTCCACAGTCAACTCCAACTAACCAAACACAGCCGACGCATGATTAATTATATACGTATTTGACTAGAGCGAAAAAAGAGGTGGAGGCTGAAATTTGTTGATTTGCCAATGAATTTATTAGCAAATAGTTTTGCTATTGCTTAAGCATTAATTATATATTATATTAAGCTCTTAAAGCTTAAACTAATAAGAAATTGATAGTAAGTTATATAGATCATAGCTTTGATTGCTTATCTACAGATCAATATACCCAATCTCATTTTCACCTGAGGGTATTTCAACCCAAATATGCACATAAATAAATGGTAATAATTTCTACAATATAAAAGCAATAATTAAAGTTAGACATTTGCGTTTTACCCTGGTCCTGGTGCCCTGGTCAACACATAAACACACACACACATATGTAAGTTGCAGATTCCTGGTCAAAATGCAATATGGTTAACCGCAGACGTGACCACTGGCAACTGACCACTGTTAGGTCAATTCGACTCGAAGCTAATCAAATAAAATATGAAAACGAAATCGAAATGCAGCACCTGTGTGGCGCCACGTGGCGTATGCGCAATGTCCGAGCAAATGCCAATCAAATAGCTCGTTGCAATAATTGTGGCTGCATTTTCCGCATTTGCATTTCAAATTGGCAATTGGCAATTGGCAATGAGCAATGGGCAATTGCATTAGCGATGAGTTTCGGTCCAGCGACGTTGCGTATACGCGGCGTACGCTCTGTTTGATGTGGGCTAGCATTTATATCAATTATTACCGTTCATTTAACACACCTCATTAACTTCATTCGCAACCCTAGCAACAGCAACATCAACTAATTATTTAACAATTTGCAATTTAATTAAATGAACCAAATGCCCGTCGGAAACTGTGTGAATAAAAACCCTAAGCAAAAAGGCTGAATGATTTAATAGGAGAAGGAAATCAAATTGATAATTATCTTGATTTAATGTGTGTGTGGCATGCATAAAAATTAATTAAAATGCGTCTACTACTCTCACAACCTCAATGGTTACTTTTTTGCGCAGTTTGATGTAGTTTTTTAATTATACCCTGAAAGCATTGAACATGTGAAGACTTCTTACTTGTGTTTTTAGCTGAATATAATTTTAGTTGGCTTCCATAAATCACTTGTATAATCATTGAGTCCTAGTCAAAAACGGTCTTCTTAGTCTCCTTATTGTTAAACTTATGCCATTTTGATGGCTTTGCCCTTACCTTTTTTTATAGCAAATTCTATAAATGTTTGAAGATGGTTCAATCTCTTCAGTTGCTTAGGCTGTTAAGTGCATACCAATTAGTTAGCTCAAGAGCCTTTTTCAGTATGATACAATAAAAAAGCAGAAAGCGACAATTGGCAACATACATACACACAGACAAAAATAAACACACACACACACACACAGAGACATTTTCACACGCTTGGAGTCAATCGCTAAGCCACTTAGACGCCAGACAAACAAGCACTTTGAACAAATTCAATAAAAGCCCGAAACACACAACACACCCTCTGATACCACTGCTGCACGCCCCTCCATCTGATCATCTACGTAATTCGCATTTCCCTGCCCTAAATTTGGAGTTGACACAGTCGCTGGGTAAATTTTTGTTCAGCTTAATGTGAGTTGAGTCTCGTTGTGTGTCACGCATTGGGGCAAGTTTTTATTGTGTTGCAGTGCATTGCATACTTTAGATTGCTCTCTGTGTGTTGTGGATGTGTGTGTTGTGGGTGCATGTAAGTGCTTGCCAACGCTTGTCCATGTCAATTATTGGACAACTGCTGTCTGGGCCTGGCGTTCGACTGCTATCAATGCAAACAGATTAGCCTAATTAAAAAGTTTTCCACTCGTTACTTTCAGCTGAGCCTTGTCTATCTGCAACTAGCTTCAATTATACCCTTTTTCCATGATGATACACATATATTCTAGATCATTTTGAATAGCTTAGCTGTGTAGATATATTATATAACTATTAAGGAAGTTATCGAATTTTACGAAACAATAAGTAGAAAAAAATTAATTGTATAATATTACAACTTTTTTAAAACTTCAAATTTATTTATCTTTCAACTTATATATAATTATTCTATAAATATATATACTATTTAAATGAGTAATAAGTTTGTTTATAATTGGAAGAGTATTCAATGTTTAATAGATCCTTTCTCTTTCCAACTTCCCTTTGTCGCACAAATGATCACCAAATTGGTTGCAGTCAAATATTTTTGAGCCCAGGGCTATGTACTAATTGGTATCTTTTAGTTTTGGAATTCTATAAGAGATTGGAGGGAGAATGTCGTTAAATTCGAAATGCTAACTAAATGAAGTTTATTTGAGCGACAGTTTTAGCTTTTGCAATGCAACGTTTTGAGTGTAGCCCCATTTCTAGCTATCCTTTTTTAAAGCGTTTTATAGCTTAACAAGAAGACTCATGCAAAATGTTCATTTGACAGCATTTAGCCATAAACCGCAATCGCACACACAAACACTCACTCACACACACACACACACATCGATTGTAAGCCAACATTTTATGGTGTTGTAACCGCAGCAGCCACACACACAGAAACATTCCCGCACACAGACGCATAAATTACGGCATTTTGTGGGCAGCAACATAACTAACAGTAATTAGCTACTTTATGTGACAGTCACACACACACACACACACACATGTATACATATACATACATACAGCTCGTGGGCTTAGCCACAGTTTATGCTCTCAAATTTTCTGTTTGTGGTCAATTGGGAATTGCAATTAACGCGTTGCTTTATTTTTATGACCTTTTGTGTTGTGACTGTTTATATTATAGTTTTCGCCCTACACACACAGATTCGACACACACAGATACGCACACATACACACACACACACACACACCCACACTCTCATATATCGCCTCACTTAGTTTGCCATTATAATAAATTGGCTCGCTTTGTGCCATCAGCTCCATGCGCTTATTTGTCCTTAACTTGTTTATAGCCTCTTTTTATGCTCTAAGCACCTTTTTTTTTATTTTGTCATCCAAATACAACTTGGAGCTTCTCATAAATCTTGTATGCTGCATAAACTGTCCGCAAAATGCAAATTTTCTTTATTCTTCTGTTGCTTCGTTTTATTGCGTGGTAAATAAAATATTGTGCAGGTAAATCGGATTTTGGTGGCACTTTTTGTAGTGTTTTAATAAAAGATGCTTTTTAAAAGCAGGAATTTTAAAACAAATACCACTGTTTCATGCGAATCTTGTCCCTGCACTTTCTACTTACAGTCTTTGTCAGTGCTTGCATTAAAAAATCATTTACACAATATTTCACTTCTCGGTTTGGCTCTCTCTGCTAAAGCATTTTCTTTGTGCAGAAGCAACTTTGTTGTATCGCTTATCTCATGCACCATAATCCCTCGATGCTTCACACAGTCACAATATGGCTTTGGCCTAAACAATCGATAGCCTCAGCCCTGCAAGGCACTTCCTATTTGCACATAGACAGCATTTTATGCAAATTTGATCATATATTTAACTTCGAAGATCATAAACATGTCATGAGCAGAGCTAAAAAAAACATTGCTCTATGCGAGAAGGCAAACAAATTTAAATGCAAATGAAATATTGCAAATATACGACGAATAAATAAAAAATTACTCAGAATCAGTTGCTCGTGGATAACGCAAATGATGCCATTAAAATGCAAAAATGTTCATATCCAATAATGCGCTATCAAAGCGGCAAACGCTGGCCAGGAACGTTGATTCATTGAAATAAAGGTAGAAACGAAGCTAAGTATAACATTAATATAGATCTGAGTGCTGACCAGACAATTACAATTTGGTCAAGAAATATGTTACGCAAAGAAGACTAGATTTACTAGATACATTCTTTCGTAGTCTCTGTTAAGACTAATATAACCAAATCTGTTAGTTCTGAAGTTAACAAAGTTATCTGTATCCATCTTCATCTTGACTTGTCAAACTTTCATTATAAATGTGAAAGAAATTTAAAAGTAGGTCCAGAATATTCAATGCTAATTAATGTGTACATATATCATGTTGTATTTTAGATTACTAACTGATAAAGTGAAAAGCTTCTGCTGCACAACTTTTCTATTATTACTAGTTGTTCTACAGGGTATTTGCTAGTCTTTACTTTTTTACGTGTATTTGCGCACTTGTTTTTGGCTAAGCAATTGCAGGTTGTGTTCTCACGTGCCAGGTGATAAATTTAAAAGCGAAATTGCACCGCCGACACATCCACAACAATGCGGTGGAGGGGCAGAAGGAAGCTGGATGCCAGCGAGGGATCGGCACTCAGCCACCTGCGCGCTAGAGACGCATAAAAAATACCAACAGTAAAAAAATAAAAACAAACAAGCATACAAAGATGTCTGCGGCTGACCAGCCAACCTCCTGCCCCCTACTGTACAATGTGTGTGTGTGTGAAAATGTGTTGAGTGTGTGTGTGTGTGTACTTTGCAATTTTTGGTCTCTGTGCGCTTTCTGGCTTCTGCTTGCAATTGCAATTAAATTTTTGTAGAATCTGCTGCAAACTAAAATATTTTGTTTTAATTATAAACTAGCGAACGTTCAGCAGGCAGAAGCCTGACAGTTTGAAGTTCATTTAAAAGTGCAAATACAGCAACAACTGCAGCAACTACTGCTGCTGCTGCCACTTCATTTGATACTCATTTAAGTTAATAAAATTGCCAGCGAACAGGGCTCGATGCATCCGTATTTTGTGCAGCGTTGCACATGCAGCTAAATTCCGTAAATTGACGTGGAAAAATTTGGACAGCGAGCTAATTGCGAATTGCGAATTGCGAATTACTCATGGTTCCAGCTACTAAAATAAATGTAGTACATAAACGTATCTAGCAGCACCGGCGGCTCTTATATGCCTAGTCTAGTGAGAGGCTATTCATTCATATATTAAAATGGTTTAGTGTTGCAATCTTAATTCTAATGGTCTGACATCAATTTTAAATTGAATGAAAGACTCCAATTTTTGTTTTACATTCAAATTTGATGTTTACAAATTAAAATAATTTATTCGTAGATAAATTCAATTATAATATAAATCAAATATGTACAAAAACGTAGTCTATATGCAATACATGTGCAAGTAATTGATAAAATATTTATTTACTAAAGCATTTTTGATGTAGCCAAGCAATGTCGCTTAAAAAAGTTGACTAAAAAGTAAAATTGGTTAGATTTTATTTAATAATAATATTTAAGAGCTGAAATATTGAGTAAAGTTTTTCTTTTTATATATTTGAAGTGCTATTCGTTCTAGAAAGCAATTTTGAAATGATTGCGCTCAAAAATGCAATTTATTATTAAGAAGAATCTTATTTAATATTGTTTTGGCTTGGACAACTAATCTTAAATTTTAACATGAAACTTATTAATATTCCCACATAAATAAGTGTTTAATTACTTCAATTTCTGCTTGCATGGTTTGTTTATTTTTGCTCTTTATCAGTGCCCGATTTCTATACAGTTATCTAATGCAAAGCAGTCGTGAATCAAGTGTCAGTAATTAACGAGTGACAGTAATTTGCTTTTAGCTAAAAGCGTTTGTCGTCTGGGTAGCTGCCTTTTTTTATTTTTTAATTCAATATGTCAAAAGCGTCGCTGGCACAAACCTGCAACATTTGCATGTGAAGAGTGGCCAGGGGTTTCTCGACCGTCACCTGGCGTTGCACGTTGGCAGCTATGATAGACGCAGTCAACAGCTGCCAGTCAAAGTAGGCGCAGCTCGACTCATCCTCTGAGCCACGACTCTGACTCTGGCTATGCATCAACTGTCAGCTAGACCAGACTAGAGCAGACCAGACCAGACCACAGCAGACCAGGCGGCAGACACATTTAGATAGGCAGACGAGCTGCTTAGTTAGCTAGTTAGTTTGACTTGGCCAAACAGCTCAGACATGGCCCGCAGCTACATTAGTCTGCCTCTGAAGCATAAAGAAACGAAAAAACTAAAATAACTTCACTGGAAGTTTAATTTAGTTGTTGGTTGACTTCAGCGTCAAGCTAACTAGCTGCACCTGATACCAGGCGTTAATTTTGCATTTTTTTCATTTAAAAATTGCTTATGGCAAAGCCTTTAATTGAAAACTCAAGTCTTATAAAAGGCAATTAAAAGCAAATGAGGAAACTTATTTTTAAAATAATTAAAATTTGTTGCGGCTTTTCATAGTTTAGCAATAATATAATAGATTTTGCTCATTGCCTGGCAGATTATACAACTGAATATTATAAAAAATATATAAATATTAATTAAAAAATTCAAAATATAATATTTTAAAGTATTCAAACTAATATTTTTTATAAATATTTATTCATTGCTACGGCATAATCGCCACACTTTATTAAAAGCAGATTAAATATCATATTGGGTCGTTCACTAAGTAATTTCGTTTTTTTCATTGAAATTCAAACACGATTTTTTTTATTTTATAAAACATTTTATGAAATTATGTATTCTCCATTTTGATGTGATACCTTTTGCCATCTTTCGGGCAAGAAATCGATTCCACGCTCATACAATTTTTGATCCTTGCTGGCAAAAAATTGGTTCAAGTGGTTTTTGACGTCCTGATTTGAGGTGACGGTTGTAGCACCAAAAAAATTCTGCAGAGACCGGAACAAGTAATAGTCGGAAGGTGCCAAGCCTAGAGAATATGGTGGAGGTGGTAGCACATCTCATTCAAGCTGCAATAGCTTTTGGCGAGCTATCAAACTTGTATGGGGCCTCGCATTATCCTGGTGGAACACTACACCTTTTCTATTGACGAATTCTGGTTTCTTTTCTTTGAGTGCATCACTTAATTTGTCCAGCTGATTGCAATAAACTTCAGAATTAATCGTTGTGTTGTCCGGCAAAAGCTCAAAATAAACGATCCCCTTGAAATCCCACCAAACTGACAACATATCCTTTTTTTGCTGAATATCGGGCTTTGATATGGTTTGAGCTGGTTCATCCTTTTTAGACCATGATCTCTTGCGCTTTACATTGGTGTAAACAACCCACTTTTAGTCGCCGGTAACAATTCGCTTTAAAATGGATCGTTTCTTTGACGTCTAATAAGCGTATCGCAGTCGTTAATGCGACGAAACAAATTTCGTTCTGTAAAAACATGAGGAACCCATATGTCAAGCTTGGAAATTAATCCTAGACGTTTCATGTGCTTGTGAATGGTCGCGTTTGATAGATTTCATCTTTCTGCAATCTCTCAAGTTGTTATTCAACGATTTGCATCGACCAACGACTTTATTTTGTCCACATCGGCCTCAAGAGGCCTTCCAGGACGTGGTGCATCCTCAAGATTGAAATTGTCGGAACGAAATTTTGCAAAAAAATTTTGGCGATGGCGTTCGGTCAATACATCTTCCCCGTACACATCGCATAATTTTCGCCTTGCTTGAACTGCATTTTTGCCCCTTCGATAGTAAAAAAGTAAAATATGCCGAAAATGTTGTTTTTGATCTTCCATCTTCGATAGGGCACCAAATGAAAACTATTTCACAAAATCCAACAAAATTTTTTTACAATTAAGCCTTGCTATATCACCTGTTCAAATATATATACATATATATATATATAATATATAACGGCTGCGAAAAAATTCAATAAGATCAGTTGTTGTCATCAAACGAAATGACTTAGTGAACGACCCAATAGAATTGCTCTTATGAACTTTGCAAAATGTTGCCACAAACTAGCATTTACACCAACAACAAAAAAATCGTTGTGGATTCAACAATCATGAAGACCTCCATCGGCTGTCGGCAGCATTTAACTACTACCACGGTATATGCAAAATATTCAACACAATGCGACATAATTTGTATAAATTACAGACAAAAGGCAAACAATTTGCCGAAAATGTAAGCGGAAATGTATTTATGTGCTGCAATGCGGCGAAAACGTGGAGAACAATTCATAAAATATGCAGCAAGAGGCAGCAGATATTAAATCATTATCAGCTGTGGCGGCAGCAACAGTAACAGTTTGTATGACAGCTACAAACATTTTACAAGCAATTCAACACAAGAGACAAGCAGCAAAGCAAATGATGCAGCAAAAGCTGCAGACGAGTGAGGGGACAAGCGAATGGACGTAGCTCCAGGCGAACAACCAGCAGGAGCTGCAGCAGAGGATGTGGAAGTGGCAGTGGCAGTGGCTCGTTACCCACCAGCACGATAAAGTTGTCATAGTGTGAAACAAACAATTCATCAGCGTCAATGTGATAAATTATATTTTTCCACCAAACATACACACACACACACACACATACACACACACATACACGTAAGGACCAAGAAAATTGCCGGGCAGCATTTTTCTACGTAAAGCGAAATCGAAAAGTAGAACATGATAAATGGTTTTGTTCAATTGAATTATAAACAATAAAACAAGCACAAGCATCAAGCATACGCATAGTGTTACACAAATATTACGTATACGCCACGAAACAAACCGAAAATGGAACTGTTTAAATAAGGACCTAGGCAACGAATAAGTTTAATACATTTAAGCTGTACCGAAATAAAAAGCCACAAGCAAAACGTTGCTTGCTTTGCCAACTTGGCCAATTAGATTATTTTGCGGCCTTGTCTGCCTCCACTTTAATGGCATTTCGGCTACTGCCATTTCTTTTCGTGTTCCTTTTTTGTATTCTTGTTTTTTTTTTACAAAAATAAAACTGACTCGACTATGCTGTGGTTGTCCTGGACTAATGCGCATCAGTTCAGCTTAAAGCTAAGATTTTAATTTGGCGCATAAATTTGTCTGACTGGCCGCATTTATTTATTTATCGCCTCAGTTTTATATGGCACTTAAGGGATTTGTAATTTGTAAGCTTGTACTGGCAAGAGTCACAAGCAGCACAAGCCGCCTGGGTAATTGCTTCATTTGTTATAGCACACACTTGTCTGCTAGTCGGTACACAGTACTTATGCAGGGTATTTCATTTGTTGTGTTAGTCACATGAATTATTAAACTTATTTTCAAAGAGGAAAACAAGTTTTCCTATTTATTAACTTGCACGTAAACTTTTGATAATTGAAATTGATCTTTTTCTCACTTATATTTTGATTATAAATGCTTGAAACTTAATTTCTATATAAATTGTGGCTAAATATATATATTAATATATACAACTAAGTATATTGCTTTCTTTTAATATCTGTGCTTGAGTCTCGCCATACGCCATTGCGTACTGATTTGGCAAATAAAAACGCCATTTATTTTCAGCATAATTCAAAGCATAACTCGCTTCCCTCAAGTATTTGAACAATTTGTGTTCGTTGCTTTTGCCAATCTCCAAAAACTTCAATCATGCATAAATTTTTATTGCTAAGCATTAAAACATATGCTGTCAGCGGCAGGCACTCCAGCCCCCACAAACACATCATATTTATGATATGCTCGTTGACTGCTTATGATATAGTCCTTGTGCTTGTCTCCTTGTTGCTGTTGTTGTCGTTGTCATTGCTCCTGCGGCTGCTGCTATTTTCGATACACTTGTCTGTCTGCCGTGTCACTCGACTCGACTTGACTCGACTCGACTCGACTCGACTGCTGCCCCGCTCCTCACCAGTCAAGCGTCATTGTCAATGTTTTTGTGCATAGTTCCTGTTGTTTGTTGTGGCAACTGCTGCACACACACGCATATGTAGTGTGGGGCGTGTGTGTAGATTGAAATTTATGCGCGTTGATAACAGACAAACGCCCGCCCTACCGAAACTGTAGACAACAATTGATATTTTATGGTTATGAATTATTGCCAACGATTATCTTACATAAAAGCTCTGGATAAAAAAGGATTTTTTCTGTGCACAAAATAACAACACAATTGCATAAAACCAATGTCAATTTAAAAGCTGTCATGTACTCGTACATATTATATGTTAAGCTGCTCCTCTTCAACAAAGATCAACAAGCTTTCACAATAATCCGAAAACAAGAAATTGATTTACATTGATTACTTTACATAGTTATTTTTCAATGCATTTGAATCACATACATTTTCTCTAGGCTATATAATATGTCCAGTTTGTAACTATTGAAAATTAAAGTATATTTTTCAGACACTGTTTTTCTGCACACAAATTCGATTTGGGCTGGGGAAAAGTTTTCGTTGCAAAATGTTGTTAAATGTTTGGGAATAAATGTTAAAGCGATTGGAATAAACTTTTTAAAAAACTTTTGTAATGCATTTCCATACATATATGTATAAGTATATAATATTATCGGTCAACTCTTATTAAGGGCTTTTGTATTTTTATACTGAACCATTGATGGGATGGGTTATGGTTTGTTAGCTGCCAAATGTATGTAAAGGAGAGGGGGCGTGGAGACCCATAAAGTATATATTTTGATAGGGAGACGAGTGAGTGATTTAGCTGTGTTGTTGTTGTTGTGTTGTGTTGTGTATGTATGAGGTGATATAGAATATGAGTAGAGATTGATTTTTTGGAGTCTGTATAGGGATTGAGTTTGTTTTAGATGATATATTGTTTTTTGTTATGATTAATTATGAATGAGTATATTATATTGTAATTTTAGAGTAGAGTTATTTTGATTTAGTTTATTTATATTTTATATTTGGTTTTTGTGATTTGATTTGGTTAATTTTTAATTTTAATTGAGGTTAGTTGATATAGATATGTGATGACTTTGAATTTTAGAAAGACATATTAATATATATTTAGATATATGCTGAAATTTATTGAATATTAAGTATAAGAGTAATTAAAAAGTTTTGTAATTGAAATGTGAAGAACGTTTTATTTTTTATAATGTGAATAATTGAGAATTGATGTGAGATTGTGTTGTTCGATAAAATAAGTGATGTTGAATTTTGTTTATTTTATGTTTGTTTATTTGTTGTTGTTAGGTGGTGGGGTGTTGTAGAGGGAAGCCGTGCGTGGCGAGATTGGGATCGAGCGGATGTAAATATTTTTATGTGTATTTTTTAATTTTTATTTTTTTTTTATTATTTTATTAGTTTTTTATTTTTTTTTATGTATTTGATTGTGAGTGAAGATTAGAATTTATTATTTTGTATAAGTTTGTGATGTATAAAGATACGGATATATTTAAAAGCAGATCGGACGGGGTTAGGGGATTTAGTCGGGCACCGATAGAGTTTTTATTGTTTTTTTATGTTAAATTGCATGTTTTCACACATTTTTATGCACCATTTGTTTATGTCTGCGAATAAATTGTTGGAAAATTGAGGTGTAAGCTTTTAGATAATAGTTAACTGAAATGTAGATTATCTTGATTAATGATGTATACAATAGCACAGACATGAAGGAATGATGCTTTTACTTAAAGGGAACGAGAGCGAAAGTAGAGGTGTTGTCTTTTTGATTAAGTACCAGAGCTATTGTTATCCCATTGAAAAGTTTGACATTTATTGACAAAAAAGGGAATTTGGACAGTTGTGGAAATGAGTTTTTTTTTAAGGAATGTAGTATTTATATATATTTGTGTGCACGATGAATTTACAAAGCATACTTATGGGTATATTTAACCATATATAACCATAGTCACCATCTTAAGTGCTCCTAATTAGAATGTGTGTAGGTTTAGTGGTCTTAATTATTGCTCCATGAAGTTTTATCACCATCATGCTTATTAATTACAGCGACATATATTGATCAAGCCTAAGTTTCTTTACTAGTCTACTGAGTATTTACAGCTACTTCTAGTCTATGCTGGAAATAGTTTTCCTAGTCTACTTATGGGCATATGTTCCTATTGTACTCAATAAACTTTATAGTTTTTATGGAGTATGCTTCATTCTTGGGAATCAATGAATTTGTTAGCTGCTCGAAATACTTGAACCCCCATTGTTCTGTACTAAAGAGCTGTGACAGCTTGCTCCCTAAACCTAGTTCAGCGAGACATCAGTGCCAAAAGGACTTGTGCCCCTCTCTCTTTTTCATTCTCGTTCACAATCCAATTGCTGCTGCCATTTGATGCTGAACCCTTGACATGGTCGCACGCTGCGACACCAACGTCATTGGCTCTTTATAATGCTTTAGCCAGGCGCTGGCATATTCAGCACAATTGTCAGCCAAAGGGAAGGTCGACACATACTGCCGCGCTGTAAATGATATGTGGCAGTGGCGGCGGGGTTAAAGACTAAAGTAGATGTTCGCATTAGGCGAACAGGCAAATGCGCTGATGACGCAGCTGCCGCTGTGCCAGTGACAGCTCTGACAGCACATTTGCGTGGATAGATCAGGGCATATCATAAAAGCGGACTCTGAAATATGCACAGTTGAGCGCATTCTGCTGCAGGAATTGTGCTGTTTGCAACCAATGTTACCCTACCCACTGTACCGGCTACAGAAACACCCACTGTTTCCCCACCGTTGCAGCTGCGACAACGCGACACGTACTCAAGTCTTCGTTGAAGTTGGTGCCCAGCCTGGCCCGGCAGTGTCGAGTGTTGCGTTCACTTCCTGCTAGCAAATGTATGTGCTGCATCTGTGTGTGTGAGTGTCATGAAGTGTCTGACTTGCATGTGCGCAGCTGCCGACAGTTGACGTGCGATACTCAAACATTGTCCTGCAACAACCCAGCTTGTCGTACTTATTCATGCCCCATAGCCACACCCACAACTCAGAGACAAACTTCCCTTTAGCCCTATCTGTGCTCCCTCATGCCTACCACAGACTGTAATGGCGTTGGCTTCTTTAAATTATTCCACCACGTGCGTAGGTGTCCTGGCATTAAATACAGTTACATCTATTACGCTCTCGGCTAGAGTTATTATTTTTTACCAGTTGGCTTGCTAACTTTGAGCGATCAGTGATATGTAGAACACAAATTTATCCTTGGTAATGATCGATCAATGCTTTAAATTTAATGTCTTAAAGCTCACCAATTCATTTAAGAAAATAGTGTTAGAAATTCAATTATATATATGTAAATATTTAGTTAATGAACTTTATTAAGAATTTTTCAAATCCTTAAGTACAATTTATGAATATGCTAAGTATGATATAAGTAATCTTGTTGCCTCTACCTTTTGCTAGTTTTCCTAGCTTTGTATTGTACAACTTTAACACATTTGTCTTATTTAGAGTATCTTGTATTCGTTATTTACAGTTAGATGTTCTTAGTACTTTCTGATTTTAATAGCTGTTGCCTGATAGCAGCTACGTTGCGTTCGTCTCTTTCCGCGACATTCAATTTATTTCTGCATAAACATTTTATACACTCGTTGAAGGCAACTGTTCGCTGTTGTTGCTGGCTGGCTTTTGAATTTTTTATATGCATGTAGAATACCAGAATAATTCATACAAACACACAGACACACACAGAGAGAGAGAGAGAGAGACAGGGAAACCTTTGTATATAATAATTGCTTTCATATCGCTGTGTATTCTCATATTTTTTTCTGCGACTTTGTTTTGTGATTTGTTGAATGCTGTGATTTAATTTTAAATGAGTTTTTGATTTATGCATTAAACACATAATTGTAGCCGCTTTTTCTTTCGCCTTTGTCTACGGCTTGTACCTATCGCTGTTGTTGTTGCGTTCACTCCAGACAGAGCTGGCGGCTTCTGTCTCCTGGTAGCGGATTTGGCTGCCATTTTATGTGCATAATTTAATGTTTAGCGTGATTTATGGCCATTTTTTCCCTGCATAAGAGCCAAAAATAAAAAGGGCTTTTAATATGATGCAAAAGTAGCGGATTTTGGTTGAATATTTGAGAGTTTTTCAGGGATTTACTGGAGTGTGCAGCTAAGCGTCTTATGGAGCATTAAATTGAGTCTAGCTACCTCATATTTTTACTTTTCTTATTAGGTTGTTATGGCTGCATAAAATACGTCAGACACAATGCGCGCATTATAAAATTTCATGGGTTAGTTCAGGTGGAGAAGCCTCGACCAATCTTGCAGCAGTACCCTTATGGACCATTAACTCGTCTTAGGATTATTTATAGTTGTGGTCAAATAGAAGGTGTTGAAACTGCGAATTTGATGATGAAAAGAGCTGAGCGTCGAGAGTTCTTCATTTTCATAAAAGCTTTTGCCTTTTTCTGGCAGTGAAAGCCTTGTCAACGGCTTTGCGAACTTGTACACAACAAAATTTAAAACATCCATTAGCCATTAAAATTTATGTTTAGCGATTCATAACTTCATAATTTTAGGTGAAACTTTTGTTAATAGCAAAAATCGACTTAAATATCCTCACGCCATGTGCTTGAGCGCACATAATCCCATTAAAAATGTGTGCAAATACGCTTACACATGCTAACAGCCTGCACATTCCTGTTCAGAATTTGGCAAAAATAATCCTAGCGAAATGCACAGCATCGAAGAGCAATTAAGACAAAAGCTTTTAAGTGGACAGACAATCAAAATATGAATATGCATATTTTTGATTGGATTGTGGCTACAAAGGGGCTAAAAAAAAGGCTGAATAACGCTGAGATTTGAATTTTGCGAAAGCTATATTGGGGCTCGAATTATGGAGCGCCTAATGCGTGCGCCATAAAATGCGCAATGGAGTGCAAAGGTTTAGAAAATATTGCGTATACGCAATGTGCCCGTTTTTATTGTTTTTATGTTTGAAGGGGAATTGAACTTTTATCAGCATATCATGTGCGTGCCTCGTTTAACAAAACTAAAGTGCAAACATAAATAATAATAAAGATGGCAAATGCCATTAAATGGTAGCTCGGGACAACCGAAAAGCCAATGGCTCAAAGGTCACTAAATTTATGAGCTCTGACCGCCGCCAGTTCCTGCAAAGTGATTTCGGATTATGACATTTGACACATAAAGTTTTTATGGCCACAGCGATAGGATTAGTTCGTTTAGAGAAAGATCGGAGTTTAAGGGAGGTGAAGTGGGGTCTGGGTCCCGTGTCCTGCATAACAAATTGGTGCCGGTTTCATGAGGTCAGCTTTGGCCTTAAAGCAATTCTTTTTCATTTATGCCATTTCATTTGCCCAGCTTGTGTATATATAATTTCCATCTGATTTGCTGCCACAGCACTAACTCTCTCCCCCTCTCTCTCTCTCTCTCTTGTTGCCTCTCGCAACATTTATGCAGTTATTGCTAGTTTGCATACATAAATACAATCCTGCAAGGCTACTGAAACCCATTCCAGCATATACTACGTATCTGCTTGATATCAATTCTTTTGCTAGGGCTCTGAAGTGTTTTGGCTCTCTGGCAATGCCCGTCAACTGGGTCACGTATAAACCATGCCATGCACCCTTCGCTCGTGGCAGCACCACTTCAAGTTATGCTGCATACTTTTTGACTGTATAAATATATGTATGTGTGTGTGTGTGTATGAGTGTATTAGCAGGTGTGCACACACACATGTGTGTCTGGCTACGTTTTTCTTGTTCATTGATTCGTACGTTTCTCATGCGCTTGCCTGGCATGTTTACGTTTTGCTTTTTTTTTTCTTCATTCCTCATCGCATTTTTTATTTCCACCTGCGATGCTGCAGCGATAAAAATTCAATTTTGCTTATAAGCAAATACCCAGCAATGGTTTGCCTCCTTGCCCTGCAACTGCACAGCCATTTCTCGATTGAATCTTGCCATTCGTGCCACACATTAGTCTCATGAGCTGCCACACTATTTGTCCTATATGCTGTCCGAGTGTGTGTGAGTATGAGTATGGCAAGTCCTGAGTGATTTATAGCTTGTCGCATTTATTCCACTGAGCAAACAAAATATATATGTAGCTATCTACCGGGCAGCCATAGCTAAGATGTTGATGTAATGCAGGTATTACATTGTAATTTGATCTGAAGTGAAATTTAGTGAATGCGAGCTTATTAATTGTAATGTGATATGATTATCATCACTTATATTTTATCCTTCCTATCACTTTGCAGATAATTATTATTATTTATACCATTACGCGTCACTCAGTTGAAAAATCTCATGCAAATTATTTTCACTGAGCAGCGTATGCAAAAAGACAGCACAATTAAATTGACAATTGTTAAAGCCCCTATTAAATAAGACAATTGAAAATGTACAGTTATTTATTTAAATTGAAATGTGACACGTTAATTAACATATATTTATACACATATATATATATTTATATATATTTGTATATACATACATATATTATATATATGTATATGTGTGAGTGTGATATGTAAATGCATTTATATTTAAGTCAGAATGAGCATACTACGCTCAATTGATTTATGTTGCGTTAATTACATAACATCGGACAGATAAAAAGCGTTATTTATATAATTTATTGTAATTGCGATGCGTTTTTTCTGCAAATAATGCATATGCATTGGGTCATAATAATAATTGATGAGCAAATGCATAAAACATATGCTCAGAAATTGGCCCATTAATTATAATTACACTCAACAGCTGAATATAAACTACTTAAGTGAAGTTAAATAATAAATACTTTGTGAATTTTGGAAAGTTCTCTCTTATAGCAACGTCTTGACTCCAAAGGCAGCCTGGCAGCCAGGCAGCTGCTCTGGAAAGTGTTTGAAGTAGCACTAGAATAATGTGTCAATAATGTGCGATTATATCGAATACAATCAAGTCTGACCCCCTCTAAGAGCACACACAAATACACCCACACTCGCACCCCTAAACACATTGCGGCTGGCTTTGTGGGCCCTGTGGATGTGGATACAAGAAAAAATTGCAAAAAAAAATTGGAAAAAATTGCAGCTTGCTTTTGTGTGAAAGCTGCCTTTTGAAGTTAATAAAAAGCAGACGCCTCTTGTCTACAGTCCCCTCCCGCCTTCTATGACCGTCTCCTAAAATTGAGGCGTAATAGAGTCTGAAATGTGGTGCAAACTGCGTAAATGGCTTTTTATATTACTTACATACCCTAACTTGAATCCTAAACAAGTTTGTTGATTTCATCGAGCTAAACTGGATATTGGAACAGAATTTAAAACCCTACTGGACATTAAAAGCTTTCACTTTGAATTCATGAAACTTTGTACAAAAATTTTACATTTTTAAAAGAACTACTTAATAATATATCAATAAAAAATTGATATTATAATTGAAATTCAATATACTAGGGAGTATTAGAAGCTTTAAGATAACTTTATATTCCAGATTCAACTAAAGAATAATAGGAGTTTTTATGAAAGCTTATTCTAGCTGCCTTCAATATATTCCGATCCTCCATATTTTATATGCCATAGTTTATTATATATAAAGTAGGGTTCAAGTTTTCTCCAGCTAGCTATACGGTATCTCAAAGTTCAAAACTTTGATTAGTATCAGATTTGATTTCTGCTTGCTACTGCTCACTTGAAACATATGCGAATATATTTGGTATTTTATAGATTTTTTTTTAGTTAAAAGTCACGTATATAGATTATTTTTTGTGTTTTTTTTTTGGGATTTCGGGTGCAAAAAAATAAAAATAAAAATAAAAGGAAAAATCAATTGCGCGCAAATTGAGTAAGTGTCATTGGAGTTTCCGTTTCCGGCAAAGCCAACACACGAGCATTAACAAACAATTGTCAGACACACGCGCACACATAGTAGCTAACACGTACACACACACAGACATACTCAGCCACACACGCACATACACTTATGACACAAGCTTCGAGTCGGATGTGCGACAATGTGGCATATGATCCCGACACAGGCTGACTGAGGCACTTGCATAAATATATAAGTAGACAATTTTAGAGGCATTATGTATGCCAAGCCACTGTGCGTGAGTGTGTGTGTGTATGCGTGTGTGTGACTGTGTATGAGTGTGTGCAACCACTTTAAACACAATCTAATGTCAACAAGCCAGTTGACAGAGAGAGAGAGAGAGAGAGGGGGGAGACGGAGTCAAGCAATGACATGGCATTGCATATGTATGCCAAGTTCGACTTATAAATGTGGTTTAACTTCCATTCGCCTGTTGTAAGCATGTGGTGCCAAGTGCTCTCCATCTCTGTGTGTGTTCGTGGTGTGTGGTTCGACTCCTACTCGGCTTGCTGTGTATCAATGAAGTTGTTAGTCGAGTGCCGCTTCCTGTCTGTAAGACTCCCTTATGGGTGTTTGTGTCATTCACTTTATTGGATTATCAGGCAAATTTCATAGTATTCCACTTTTATTCCTTACTTCACATATGGAGTTTGCCTGTAAACTTAAATAGGGCTTTCTCCGTAATCGAGTTTTTTCTTAAGGCTTATTTATGCGCTCGGCTTATGGCATGAATAGGGTGTTAGTTGTAATTGGATTTCGACTTTATATCAAATGGCTATGGATAGCAGGATAAGTGTACGGATGGCCAATTACAATTGCTTTAGTTATTATGGTATACAATTAAAAAGCAAAAGGCGAAAAACCAATCCATAAATACTTAGAAGAAAACGACAACTTATAACTTGCTGTTTAAGCTTAAACATTTTCGAATACACACAACCACAGCATATTTGTCAATTAGATAGAAATTAATATTAATAGCATTCAGTGACCGAAGTTCAAACCCATCTGGAATCTGTTCATTAGTGTGAAAATCAAGGTTCACTCACCAAACCAAACCACAGTCCAAACAACGAAATTATTTCGAGCCAACATAAAATTTATTTAAGAAATTTACAGTTTGCTTTTGAATTATCACAATAAAATCTCCCCATAGCTTTAAAAACATAATTATATATGTAGTATTAAAAGCTTAAGCTTCCGGCTGGGAAAATATTTGCCAAGAATCTCTCGTGCCACAGCACATAAAATCCCCAACACATACCTGCATACATAGATTTTCTGCATTGGCAAAGCATTAAAAATGTAAACTGCATTCCAAATGTTCTTAGCCCCAAAAATTTCAAATACCCATTAAACACCCCATCGGGGCATTCGGAAACTGCGCACAGCTGCGTTGCACAGAAAGGAAAAAATAAAACAAAAAAAAAAAAATTAAATGGAGAAACAATAGAAAACAATTGACGTAGCACAATGCGCCAGTTGGACGAGCATAGATTTCGTGCAGATTCACACGTAGCCTCAGGGGTAAATAACGACAAACAGACACAGAGACTCACTCACACACAGAACTAGCACAGACAACAAGGCGCACAGCTCTGCCCCAAATGCCACGTTTTAATTGTTGAACCACAGAAGTGCTTACATTTAGCTCGAGGGCGTCAGCTGCACGTGGGGGCGACTGAGAGAGAAGATTGAAGGGAGACAGAGCGAGAGGTTGGCTGAAAATTGGGAACTTACATTTCTATTCTGTCTGCAATTTGTGTTTGCCTAACCCACATACATATCTGCAGTCGGCAATCCGTAGTCCGCATTCCACTTGAGCTGCATTCTAATTTCGACATCAATTTTAAGCCCAACCACAAAACGGCCAAAAGACATAAATAAATAAGCTTCGAATTAAAAACGAAGGCAAACACTGAAACCAAACAGCGCTAGTTTAGCTCCCGAAAATTGTATTTGCCCTGCTCGAGTAGGATCTGCAGCTGCTAAATCACCGGAAAAAACAACACAACTCGCACATGGACTGCATTCAAATCAGACTACGAAGTTTCCATAAAAAAAGAGAGAACAAGAAAAATCTTTATGCAGCTAAAATCGAATTTCGGTTAGTTTGACTGGCAAAAGGTGCGACAAATAAATAAGGTTTTCGCCTCGTCGATTTCTGCAGCAGAAGTCAGCAAATGCAGCATGAGCAGCAGTAGCAGCAGTTACAGCTAACAAGTTCAGCTAAGCATAAATTTTATCTTTGGGATTGGCATATTTATTCGAAATCTCACTGCAAGTGTCGTACGCATGGCTTGAATTCAAGCTTTTCCAAATACTAAGAATGGAAATTACTTAAACAATAAACTAAATATTTGTCTACCAAAATTTCTGCTCGTTTGTATAAATTTATTAGACTCGTAGTCACACATCTTTCTCAATCGCCTCCCTTAACACAAGCTGGCCTGGCTGCCATGATTTAAAATTCCATCAAGTTATAAGTAGTCTCTCAGTGAAGTCGTTGCTTTCTAACCAGTAAAAAGCTTTTGACTTTGCAGATCTCTACAAGTTATTTTTAAATATAAATTATTTTGTAGTATTTCCGAGTTGCCATTTCTTTAGAGCAAGCTCCACTCAACCGCAAAAATATGCTAGGAAATCTCAGCTACTTATAGATCGACACGTAATTGTAACGCTGTTAAAATCCGATCAAGTTGACAGCGCTGCATTCGCTTGAGTTTCACGAAAACTGAAAGCACCGCTGTGACTTAGTTAGCTCGTACGGTGCAAACTGAATTTACGCCATGTTGGCAGCGCATAAACTGAGCCAACTGCCAGAAAATGGGGTGTGTTTGGGGCTGTGCGGATTTGTGTGTGTGTGTGGAGCAGGTAGCAGGTAGCGAACTGTGGCATGCAAATGCTGGCAATAAATTTTGGAAACGTTTGCACGTTGCAGGTGACTTTATCCTCCCCTTTTTTATTTGCGCTAACAATTTCAGCTGACACGCCCACTCTTCTGCTTCTACTCCTCTATTTTTTGGTTTTTTGTTGCTTCGGCAATTTGCTGCTCAATTGAACCCAGCGCCAACAAATGTGCACGGATTTGTCTGTCTGCCTGACTGTTTGGCTGTTTGGCTGCCTGCCTGTTTTGCATAAGTTTTGACAGTTTTTGGTGCAGCTGCGTACGCCGCATGGTTGTAAGCCAGTATGCAGTATGCAGCGCAGCTGCTAACGAAGTCATTCAGTGTTTTGCACGCAACGTGACTGGCTCAAAGAAATCAGCATTCGAGACAAACTCTGATGCAACGTCGCTTTACGAAGCTGCGTTTCATTATGCCAACTGCACGGAGACTGTTCACGCGTGCGTGCGTGCGTGTGTTTCTGCCTACACTTGATTTATGTTGCCAATCAGGCATTTTTGCCCTTTGGTTGGCCTGCATGCAACACTGCAGAGCACAGCATTTGATTTGTTACTCATACGCCACGTAAACAACGTTGCAAATCTGTTTTTGCAACTGTCTGTCTGTAAGTGTGTCTACATTTCTGTGTGTGTGTGCGTGGTTTTGATTGTGCTGATTTTACCTTGTGCAGCTACCGTATTTTCGACCTTAAATAGCGTGCCTTGCGGATCTCAAATGCGTTTCAGTGAACAAAACAGTTTTTGACAGGCAATCGCCTAGAGATATTGTTTGATTGTTCAATTAGAAGTTTTTATGTTGCCTTAGTACCAATCAGTATCATTCAGATAACTAGTTAAAATAGTTTGATTGAGTTAATAGTTTAGGCAGCCTAAGGATCTATAAGGGAAATTAACTACATAAGTTGTCTAAAAAGATATTGCTTAACATATAATACAGAAGTTCATCTGTCCTAGAGCAAGCTTAAGCACTATACGCTCTGAGCTTTAGAGAAACTTTAAGATGCAAGAGCAACAACAAAATGGCTTCGCTTAGCACTTTTACCTTTCGCCATTTACAAGCACATCAAGTTAAGTCAGGTCCATAATTCAACATTTGACTGCAGCCAACTCGCAAGCCATCTAAGTTATGTGAATGATATCACGGCACAAGCAACCTTTTCCGTTTTCTTTTTTGCTTCTTTTTTGCACTCTGCACATTTGCACATTTTGCTTGCCAAGATTTCTTTTTTCTTTGCTTGCCACATTTCACATTGAACAGCAAAAGCGTATTAGATTAGCCCATTGGGGTACCATTATCATTGCCAGCGAATTTAAGGCCAGTCTTGGGTACAACTTGAAGATGGCTTCGAACTTTAGCCCAAAAGAAAAAAAATGTGTAGAATATTTAGGGAGCTGAAAAGTATGCAGCATCCAGCTAAAGATGTTTAAGTATGTAGAATATTTAACCTTATTGAGACATCCATAACTATTAGATCTGGACTTACGAAATTTATTATGGAGCTTCATTGATGAAGGTATCAGCTTAGTTAATAGTACAATTAATTTTGGTATACTCATACCTGTGTATTCTGAAAAATAACAATAGCAAAATAGAAGTTACTTGCCAATAAAAATAAGCTTTGCAGTCATCTTTTTGTCAAGCACTCTCAGCTAAAACATTTATATCTGGTTTATTTTGGTCGCAACTGGCATGCAATGCATTTTGATTAAGTATAGATATATGTGGACAGACATACATTTTGTATAGATGTGCATATATTGCCGAACAACACGAATGGCATCTGTCACGTTTGCTCGCATATGCGCGCGTGTGATGAATACTTTGCAATTAGGCTGACTTTTTGCCCGGTTGTTGGCTGTCGTTTCTTTCATGTTGACAGACACAACAACAGCCGACAGGATGAAATCAGTTAGGACAACGTTTACGTCAATCCCAGCTATACCTAGACTACACATTCTAATAGCAATAGAGACAGAGAGAGAGAGAGAAAGAGAGAGAAAGAGAAGGGGCACTAACGTCCCTTAGCTCGCATAAATATTTTATTTATTTGCTTTGCTGATTTTGGTAATTCCTGTGTGTATTTTTTCTAGCAGCTACGTGCTCGAAATACTTGATTGATTGAACAGTTTTTAGTTGACATATTGTAGAAAAACAAGCAAAGAGCGGTAAATGCTGGGGAATTAAGGTAATTATACTCGTTCACACAGTAAAATGAGTAAATTGGCTTGGATAGCTTTGTCCTACTACATGATATAATATAATCGGGACTGTTGCTTGCCATTCCAAATAATTTACACTGGCATTTGCATGCCGGTTTTCGAGATGTTATATCTACAATTCGTGTGTCAACCAGGACAATCGATTGACATTCAAAAATTTAATTCTGAAATGGTAATTTGGAGCAGCAATCTGTATTCAATTTAATTAATATATATACTTTAATTTTATTTAAATTAAATGAATATTTTTTCTTAAATGCAAAATCTTGTATCCTTTATTAAAGTGCAAATATGATTAGAACTCTTATTTATTATTGAAGTTAATAATTATGTTATATATAATAATAATACTCTACTTTTTCATCTCTCTTGCAGGTATGTACGCATCACAGAAACTCTTTGCTAACTGCTCTCTTCATTTGAATGCTAACAAATAAATGGAGAGAAAACATTCAGTAAAGTCCACAAGGCTGCAAATACATATTTGCCACTTAACAATTGTGAAAGCCGGCTTGGAAGCCTGCGTGTGGGAGGGAGACCAGCGACGCATCACGTGCTGCCATTGTGTGGCTCCAGTGCATTTGTAGATTTGAATGCTGCCAAGCGCGTGCCGCACCCGCAGCAATTGATAATAATGCGAAGAGAAAGAGAAGGCGTAAGACGGGAGCGGAGGGAGTGCGGCATCTCATGCTGAGGGCAAATGGTGGTTAGTGGGGCACATCACGCAGCTGGTAAACTGTTGGGTAATTCAATTTGTGGCTAAACGCAAGTTAGTCGTAAGCAACAACAAGTGCAGCCAGTTGGTTACGCACACAACTTGAATAATGTGCCAAAGGAGTGAGTTTGGGGCGGGGCAGGCAGGCAAGTTACCCCGCCAACGTGTGTAATTGCGGCACTGAAATAAACGCCGTTTGGCAGCCCAAGGGAAACCAAGTCGAACTAAACATAGAAAAGCAAATGCAAAAGAAACAACGCCAGAGTGTGTGTGTGTGTGTGAGTGTATGTGTATACAGCACACTGCCGAGCAAAGCCTCAAAAGCCTCTGTGCAACAACGGCAGCGTATGCTGCAAATGCTGATCCACTTGGCAAACCAAAACCCAATCCCAATGCCCCTGCGTCTAGTTGTCGTTGTTATTTTTTGGCGCTCAAGCGATTTACTTGTTTTCCTGTTTGTTTTTTCGCAGTATTTTTATAGTGTTTTTTTTTTGTTTTTTTGTAGGGCTTCTAGTAGTTTTTGCACATGCATTTTGTATTTGTATTCCCTTTGGCTGTGCCACATGACGTATGAGTAATGGCTTTGGCCTGAGCGCGCGCGAGCTTCGCTCTTGTTGTTGTTTATTTTGCGGTTGCATTGCTTTTAACAAACCATGCGAGTGTTTAAGTGTGTGTGCGTATTGGGAGGTTTTGTTATGCCAAATTGGTTTGTTTAAATTGAATATACGATATTCATACGATATATTCATACTATAAATTGTGTAGTAAAAATGTGTAAAATTGCTTTATTCGAATGCTGTTGAACCAAGAAGATATGCTCTAGAGATTAAGTGTATTTATACGGTTAACTTTGCAGTAGAAAATACTAAATTGAGTATATATTTATGTGAGATATAACTTAAAGAAAAGATATATTGATTGGTATTTATGCAGGCTCTGTTAAGACTATAAATATATTGATATGTACACTTAGATGAATATAGAGCGCACTTTATCAATCTAGATATACATCGATTTATACAGATTGAGCCACATTGAAATCGATAGCGTAGATTGGTGTAGATAGATATTGATATGAATAGTAAAAGAGATAGATATAAATTGAGAGTGATAAATATGATTAATTTAAGATAGATGAAAATCTACACAGAATTAGGCACACATTTAAATTTATTAAAAGTGCTTGAGACTGACACAGACATGAAATCTATTTATGTGAGCTATTTTTAGTCAATTCGTTTCAAGTGTAACCACTTCATAAACCCTGCTTAGGCACCTAACTATATAATTCTATAATTGTTGTGGCTGCTTAACATATTTCTCCCCACTTTATTTTTGGCAGAAATCTAAACCCATTTTGTCTGCTATCATAAAATGGGCTTTCATCAGGCTTTGAGCGAAAGGCTCTGTTGTAAATAACCCAAAGGCAAGCGCTGTGACTTAATCTGCCGCATAATTCAAATCCGCTGCACGACAAAAGACGCCACAAAAAAAAAAAAAGAGAAATGCAAAAAAAAGTTAGTAAAGCCTCAGAATACAAAAAACCAAAAAACCAAAATGAATGCGCGAAAAACCGCAAAGCTAAATTTGGAGCTGGCAAAAAGTTTGGCTCAGTTACCCCTTTTGCTAGCAGGCAGCTGGCAGCCGGCATCTGGATTTGGTGCTTATCCCGTAACGTTACGCCCACTGTGAATAGGCGCCCCTTTGCCGCCACACCCACTCGTAGCTACTTCATATTTATATAATAACTTTATGTTTATGTTGTAGCTTTCTGAAGACTGTACAATAAGAACAACAACGATATGCGAAAGACTTGCACAAGTTGTTGCCAAAACAAACCGTAGGGCAAGCAGCAGTCGCAGCATCCGCACACACACTCACACACACATACACACATATATATATATACATGTAGCATAACAAAAGACGTGCGCGTTAGCTGACACGACCGGCGTCTAAAGTTGATTTCTTAATGTTTGGCCAGCGCAACTGCTGCTGTTTGTCTTGGCGCAACAAAATGGCAGCAGTAACAGCAGCAAGAAGGATGTGGCAAATACACACACACATACACACACATACTCACATACATTTTCAGTTCATCTCACACGCGTGTAAAGTCAAGCCTTAAAACTTTCAGTCAAAGGCAGCTCTGTCGGCTGCGAGCATTGGCACCAAACTTGCCCAAAGGCAATTTACACTGGTAGCTGTTTATTTTGAAACACTTGCCGGGACATCTCGCAGCGAGCAAGGATAACAACCACTGGCACGAAAGAGTCTAAGGCAAAGGCATTGCCAGTGAGCTAATATTTGCTATATAAAGAGCTTGGGCTCGAAATGGCGCCGATATTTTTACAGCGGATGCGGAAATGTGCATTATTTGATATTGCTCTATGTTTGCTATCAAACAGACGAGCACACACTCATCCACACAGACACACCCACTCACATAAAAACATGCTCGCTTTCATTAAATGTACTCAGAGTCGAGTGAGTGCCTTGTCAAGTACTCAATAGACATTGCAATAGAGTTTCAGTCCAAACAGTTGTCAGTTCAAATTGAACAATTTTAAGTCGAATGCTTAAATTGAAATGGAATTTTTTCCTTCACACAGATAATATATTTTAAAATAAATAAAACATACATATATTGTAAGCAATGATAAAAGAACTCTAGCTATTCAAATATGCTGCTCAGCCAAGTGAGGTAAGCTGTCAGTACTTCCTTAGCTGTTTGGTCACTGAACAGACTCATACATACAATTCAGTTCTTTCAATCGAAAATATATCAATGGATATAATCATATAGTACTTTTTTTTTTTTTTTTTTTTTTTTTTTTTTTTTTTTTTTTTTTTTTTTTTTTTTTTTTTTTTTTTTTTTTTTTTTTTTTTTTTATTTATTGATTGATAAGTATTGCACGCATGCAATTCGTACCAGCAAACCAGCTGCCAGTTGCAACTCTCAACTCAAACAGAATGTTTTGAACCTTTTGGACATCAATCCGCGTGATTAATTGATTTGTAATGGAAAGTATATTAACTGTTGCACAACTCTCAACAGTTACAACTCTCTGTAGTTATGAAACAAACAAGTTTGACCATAAAGATCTTTTTAACATTTTTATGCCATATTCTCTTTATGCCTTATACTTTGCATATCACTCAAATACAAATTTCAAGGCTTAGGCTTGCGTAAACCAGTCTAAGCAGAAACTTTCTTAACCAGTAATTTACCATACAGAAGGCGTAGAATTTAGCCACTTCTTTACAAATTGCCACAAAGCGTTTTGCACAAGTTTCAGCCAATTAGTCGCAACCGGGACGAGAAAGGATAAGAAAATGCAAACAGCAACAAGAACAACAACGAAGAAAAGGCCCTCATCAACCGCAGAGTCGACAGCTGAGCTGTAAAGATTTATATATATTAAGCTGAAGCTTCATATAACAAATTGCCCTAGCACTAAGCGACTAAAACTAATTAAAAACCTAAACTTTTACCTGGCTCTCAACCCCGTAAAAACTATTGTAATAGAAAATGCGCGCGTACAAATTCCACCCAACGTTCCCAAAGTGGCGGAAACCCAACCCCAAAGGCCCAACTTTACAGACAATGTAATTGTTCAGTGCGGCCAATTTTGAGCGTCAAGTTGTTCGTACAACAAAGTTTCTACAATAATCCCAGTAAACAGCTAAACCAAACAAAATTCCAACTGCAAAAAGAAAAACAAAAAGGAATTCCAAAAAAAAAACGGGAACTATCTAAAGTTTTTAATCAAACCAACGGCAAATCAGAATCCCTTGAACTTTGGACACACACACACACACGAACATACAAATACACACTGTACACTGTCGCGACGTTCAGCAAATGGACTAAAAACATTCACACAAACACCCAGCGTGGCAAGCCAATTAAAATTTGCCGCCGGCTCACACGTCGTATGCGTAACGTTTGCCGGCCACAAAACGTTTTGGCCTGGCTCTGTGGCATTTAGTGGAGCGCAGTTTATTAAAAATTCGCGAACTTTTAATTTAGCTCACAGCCGCATCACCGCTTCATTTGGGGCGTGGCCCACAGGCGTGCTGTCCTGCAAAGTGAAAAAAATAAATGTGTAAATATTCAGGGGTTTGAACTATTATTTATGTTCCATGCAAAATTCTGGGAACGTGAAGTGCGCAAAAACTTTTGCTCAACTGCGAATGCTTCACATTTTCGTTAGGTACTCGGCCGTAGGGCTTGAGGCCGAAAAGTTTTATGCGCTTTTGAATATTAACGCGCTGCCATTCACTTTTTCTTATTGTACTGGAACTTTTTTATTATTTATTTTCTGGCTGTTGAGATGAAGTCGCCTGCAGAACGCTACTTGGCTATCAAATTTCGAAGTCCGTCAAATGCAGAGCCACTCGACGAAAGTTTTTGCACAGCTTTTGGGTCCAGGACTTTTGAAAAACAACAACAAAAGTATATAACATGAATGAGACTTGTGCAAAAGTTTACAAAACAGCTATGCAAATTTAGTTGTTGGCATTGCTGTTGTTGTTGGAGTGTTTTGACGCATATTGAGCTCAAATTGAATGGGTTGCAGGCATAACATTATGAAGCAAGTCCATTTAGATCAAGCTGCTTGAGGTAAAGAAATGCCAAAAGCTAACAATTCAGTTGCTCAATGAGAATATTCAAATTGTAATTAATATTGTAGCATTTGGGTTACGAGGAACAGCAAGAAAAGCAGATTAGAAACTAATTTAAAATATTTGTTTTTTATCCTGTTAATTTTTTGTTAACCTTTAATTTTTAATTTATTCTATATATAAATGTCTTAACCACCTTCCCTTCAAATTTAATAATATTTTAATAATTTATACTGTGCATTTCAAGTCGCCTTCTGTTCGTCCACTGAAATTATAACGACCCGGTGCGAAGGGCCTAAGTAGGCATTTCGCTCTCACTCAGCAACAGCTATCTCTGTCTCTCTCTCTATCTCTCTCTCTCTGTCTCTGTCTCGGATACAAGCCAGCAATGAGATGAGAATGCAACTACAACGTAAACTCACTCGCATAATATTTTTACTACAACTCTATACAAACTCTCAGCCTTATCACTAATACTACTGCACCAGTATAAAGCAATAACGTTAATATTGAAGAGAATTATGAATCCATAAACAGACTTTGCTATGCATTTCACAATATAAGACCATAATGTAAGAGATAAATATATATGTAGTATAAATTAGTAATGGATAAATATAACATTTATAATTATGGGAATTTTCATTGAAATATTGTAAGCTTTATGTGGCTTACCTATTAGAATGGTTAATGTCCTTATTGCCTAAACAGCACACTCACAGTTAATGTAAACAAAAGGAAATACGCACTCATAATCACAGACATGCTCATTAATTAATCACTTTTGACAAGGCGTCGACTTTGTCATCGGCTTACAGCAATCCATCAAAAGAAAAGCTCGTATTTTAATTACTTTTAATCACATCCGGCGCCGAGTGGTGTTTTTTATGTAGTCGCATCATATTGCGTAGCACATATTGTTTATTACTATACCCTATAGTAAGGTAGCGTAGGCTGTATGAGAAACTGTTGCTGCCTTTGCGACTTTACACCTGCTGCCTATTCCGAAAAGGCATAGAAAACAGAAAAGTTATTCAAATTTAACTTTGATTACAATTTTGAAATAAGTTTTTAAAAAAATATAATAATATACATCTTATACTCGTCCTTATTGCATCACTTATAGGGTATCCTTGGATTGCATAAGCTGTTAACCGCTGCATTTATACATATTTCTCACACTTTATACGTATTCCCAGAGCTTATTATTATGATGTTCATTGGGATCGGCGACACAGTCTGTGTATGTGGAGTGTGCATCTTTGTATGGGTGCGTGTGTGCGCCTGTTGTGCTGGCAATTGACGCCGTAGCAGCTCATTTGCTACCACCTTTTTCTTTTCTGTTGCTTTTATTCATTCTTTGCTCTGTTTTCTGTTCGCTTTCGCTTTGGCTTACGGATTTACTTATTGGATTTGGGACTTTGTGCTGATACAGCACTGGGATTTATTTGGTGCCTGTCTCAGTTTCAGTTCAACATATATAATTAGGTTTGTGGCCCTCGATATACACATGTAGCATGTGGTTCAGTAAATGACTATGGCTGACTCTTATGGCACCTGTCAGTAGCTGCTTTATGCAAATGTTGCTCTAGCAGGCGAAAGGAAAAACGTGTAGCAACAAACTACTCTGCAATTCCCTCCACATATTTATATGCATATTGATTCTGTGGTCCATTCTGTGGCTTAGCATGTGTATGGGCACCCAAACTGGCTGTCTGCAAGTGCCGGCATCATGATACGCATCAGCAACCAAACACCAGCCACGGCTATCACACCTAGCAACACGGACCAGCCGCAGGGCAGCTCAAGCATGGTGCAAATTGTCAAGACATGCCTAGGACCCAGGAGCCGGGGCTTCTCCCAGGATGTGTGCGAATGCCAAATCCCAGCAAAGAGCAGACAAAAGAAAACATCTGAAAGCACGAAAATAAATTTGCATATTTTCTTTTTTGGCTATTTTCCATGATATCTTGCCTGATGCTTTTGCTTTGGCATCTTTGGCCTTCAAATGCCCGAGTTGATAATGCTGCAAAGGACCTTTGGCTTTGCCTAATGACTCACAAATATATGTGCACTTTGTTAGCAAATCAAGACCAGACCACAAACGAAATTCAGTCCTCATATCAATTATGAACTGCTCGTTTTGGTAAAAATGTATTTTACCCACACAGAGCCTAAATAGGTTTAAATATAATCCCATTGGATACAAGGAACACTGAAATTTGTTTTACACGGAAATTGAAGTTTATTTTGAGATATACTGGAATTCAAAAGACTTTGCGGCAAAGTAAGCGTCAGACTGAATTGGAAAAGATGTGAAGAGCAGGTTGTGTTTTTGTTTGTCTTGTTCAAGGGGATATTTTAAGTGAATATTTAATAATACTAACTGAAAGAAAAGCTCATTATGTGAAATAAATTTAGATTCTATAATGTGAATATTATAGTAAATGCAATACAACTGTAGGAAATCACAAAAAATGTTAGTTGAATAGATGCCATTGCTTTATATAATATAACATATAAAACATATCGTTCGCATTCAAAAATGTTCAATAACAATTAATAAAAGCCAGTTATATTCCATTAAATTTGACTTAATCTGAATAGCACAGTATAGCCAATAAGTAAGGACTGTAAGGAGTAGACACTTGAAAAGTCTGCTGTCCTAGTTACATATTCGTTAGACCGGCTTATCTCACTACCTCCCGAACTCTCTATTCTCCCCTGCTGACTATCAATAATATCCTATCTACATACGCATTCGTAGGCGCTGCAGTCGTCAAGCATGTTTTGTGAATCGCAATGTTTTGCCGCTTGACTGGCCTGGCAAATACCAAAGAGCTAATTGAAATTTAAAAACTGCCTCTTGCAAGCAAAAGTGCACAGCATGTCCACATTCAGCTAGGGAGAAGCTCATCCAACACCCAGAACAATAAATCAAAAATCTGCTGCATTTGCAGAGCCATAAAAACACGAGCTGGACCACAACTCATTGTGTATTGTGGAGAGAATTTCAGAATCTGTAAACAAAAGTGAGTAGCACAAAGGAGCCCGCCTCGACGTAGTGGTCACTTTTCTTCTGGGCCCCTGGGACTGGGGCTCTGTGGCATACGCAGCATACGAAATTGAATTTCAATGGCATCATCACAATAATTGTCAAGCCAACTTGTGCTGCATACTTGAGGGAGCCAGCGCATTGCGTACTGTTTGCCATGGCTGGTTTGTATAGGCACTTTTTGGTGCGCCATTGTTATCTATATGCCCTGTAAACGTTGCTAGTATGGGGCATTTCAGACTGGCTGACAAGTTTGTTATACAGTTCGAGAAAGTATATGTACCTAATACATTCACAGGGTATTCACAGGGGCCCTCCATACTGCAGCTGGCTCACATTTGCCCTGGTGTGTTGTTGTTGTTGTTGTCAGGCAACAACATGAAACCATTAACGCCCGCCAGCAGCGTTCAAGTTGGCAGCAACAGCAGACAGCAGCAGCGGTAGTCGATGCAGCAGTTGCCTTTGCCGATGTCGTTGCATTTCGCATACGTGTAAATCGTAAATATCCGGCACAAAGCGAGCTAAAAGCTGTGGCAGGGGCAGTCCCATCCAACCAACGTGCCTCAATGCAGCAATAACAAAAGAAGAGAGAGAGAGAGAGAGAGAGAGAGACGCCACTTGGCCAAAGCGTGCCGTATGCAGATACTCATATATGTATGTGTGTGTGTGCAGGGTTGTCGCTATCATTGTGGGGCAAACTTTATGGTGCATTCGCAATTGTGTCAACAGAAGAAATGCAAATTTTATGCGGCAATTGCGAACGGTAAAAGATTCACTTAAACATAAATGTTGCAGATGGGGGCATATGGCTTAATGGCACGGACTGAAAGTACAAAAACCAATTAAATTGGTTAACCTAAATGAACGTGAGCAATTAGTAAACAAATATTTTAAAAATTACCATATTACGAGCACAATTTACCATATTACAATTTTCTTTGAAGAAAAAAAACATAGATGAGTTTTTCACATTTTGTCATTGCAATTATCATACAAAATTTGATCAATTTTAACTTAAACTAAATAATTAATATAAATATTATCGTATTGCTTTCACAGTTATAAATACGTAAAGAACTAGAGCTCTGCCCTTATCTATGCACATTTTGTAAAGAAAAATGTTGACTGGAAATTAAATTTAGCGCCAAATTTCATCTGTTCATAAAAATCGAATTTCACTATGATGCGAGCACAGTAAAATATATAAAAATTAAATTAAATTAAACTGACAAAATAAAATCTTGATAAATTGATGTGGAAATCAAGGGCAACGAGTTGAACCAAAATGCAAGGAATTAGCTCGAGGTAAAAAGAAAATTATTGAAGCTCTACTTAAAAAGTAATAACCCAAGCTTAAAAGAAATCGTAAATCCTTAATCCTTAAAATCTTTCTTAGGGATTGAGGTTTTATGATATGCAGCTTTATGTCTTACAAAACAGATATATACTCTAAAGGTTTCTTTAGCGTCATCTTCTTTTACGTTACTTAGAATTTAAAACTTTATAAAATTATTGATTGTATAAGCCTGATTTCAGCTATTTACTGACACGTCTATAAATTTTAAATCCTTTGCACTCTGTTGTAACTGCGAATTGGAATCTTTTGTAGTATTCAGCTCAATGGCTGCTGGGGCTGCTTATTGTCAACGAGGTTTATATTTACACCGCTGCAGTTGCTGCTCCGGCTATTGCGGTAGCCTTTCAACGAATTTCTCTTTTTGTTTTCATGCTCTTCTTCCTTCTCGTTTCTATGCGCATCCATTTCCATATTCTTCTCTTATGGCTGATTTGATTGCGCTACGCTTTGGTTGGTATTTTCATTATATTTTTCCAGGAATTTTATTCTGTATTATGACGCTGGTTTTTTGCATCGTACTCAAAATATTCATAAATATTTATGAAGCAGCAAACAAAGAGCGAGTTCTGATCTATTCGCAACCCTGGGCAACCGCTCAAAGCAGTTGCTTCGCTTTGAATAACCACAAAATCCCAGCCCAAAGCAATGCCAAATGCAATATCGCAAAGTGCATATAAACCAATCGACTCAGAAAACAATTAAAAACGCTTCAGCAAATACCAAATGCATCGGCAATAAAATTCATTAAAAACCAAAAAGGTTCACGTGTTGAAAAAACACTTGAAAATTAGAGATGAAAAATGTTCAATGAAGGTGAAAATTCAAACTGAACTGAACAGTCAAGATGAGATGAGATGAATTGTTTCGATTATTATAAAAAATATATTTATGAATGTATTGATAAATATTAAACATTATTGATACAATCATGATTGTTATTCAATGCTCATATTAAATTTAAACATTTTTTGAACTTCAAGCTAATCAGCTCCCAACTGAATATTGTTAGAGAAACAGGGCAATTTCTTATTCATTTGGAATTCTTACAAATTCTGTTTTATTAATCAAAGCTTTAATCGTATGTGAAACTATCGACACGCTCTCCTCTCTAACTCTCTGGCAAAAATTGGCCAGCGTAAAAATGTTGCTGGTCGCAAATGAAACTCTGCAAACAATTTCAATTTCCCATTGCAACTGACTGCTCAAAAGTGTATGTAGTCATAAGTGGACATACGTGTGCGTGTGTGTGAGTGCCTGTGTGTGTTCGTGTTTGTGAAAGGCACAATAAATGAAATATGCTATATTTGGCACTTTGTTTCCATATAAACATAGCTACAAAATGAAATTTGTACAGATTTTTGTGCGCTATATGCAAGGAAAATATGCTTTGATTTCGAACTGAAAGCCAATCGGTGTACTTGTGTCTGTGTGCTTAAAAGTTTGTCAGTCAACATGCCAATTCGATTAGATGCAAACAGTTCTGTGCGGTCTACCGCAAAAACTTTGGGAATGACGAAATTGCTAAGTTATCAAATTAAAAAAAAAAAAAAAAAGCAAACTTTGAATGCCAGAGCTGTCAAGTTTTTGCCAAAAATTGTATCATTCAATATGAAGTTTAAATAAATTGCGAAAGTGCCATAAAAGCCAATTAGTCGTCTCAATATTAGTTAAAAACTTTCGCTTGGCTCTTAAGTTTGGCAAAAGTTGATGGAAAATATTAATTTTAATATTTCAAGATTAAACTTAATTTCTCGTTTTTGTGGAATCCGTCCAGCAGTATTTAGTTACTTTAGCAATGCTGGCCACGCCGCGTATGCATAATATACCACACACAGACACAATTTGCTGCATAGTTTTGGGGTGTGACTCTCTGCAAACCAGCTGGCTCTTTAATTTGAAAATGTTCATCACTTTGCGCTTTTTCGTTAGTTGAGTTTTATGACAGGGTTCCTGAGAATTCGGAGCAGATGACAACGGCTGTCGGAAACTTGACTTGTTTTCCTTGGTGTTGCCTTTTTTTTCCTGCACAGCAGCAACTATAATAAATGGACTCGTTTTCACACACTTCATTTTGCAAGAGCAGTCTGTTGCCAGCTTTTGTTGCATGTTACACTGGATGGACTATACCCTGCAACAATGCATTCTAGTGCTGTGATGGGCTGTTTGCAAAAGGGTACATATGTGAAAGCTTATTTACAAAATGTCCAAATGAGATTATATCAGACTGAATTGTAAATGGCAAATGGAAATTATATTTATTGAGCTAAATATAGATTTTTTTTATAATATGTTACATAAATATTCTGAATAGTTATACTTATCAAATTATAGACAATTAATACAAGCTATAAAAGCTACAAAAATCTAAAGACAAATTACTATCATTGGTTTATTGAATATGGTCAAGGGTAAGCTAGTCATGTTTATAGGGTAGCTTAACGTCGAATACAATTTTGAAATGCAAATGGAAATATATTTCCGCCTGTTTTGTTGTTCTTCTCCTTCTCTTGTGCTGCCTTCAGCATGTCAGCTCTCAACTTTTGCTCTGACTTTAATAAAGCCAAAAACTTAACGCTTACAATAACAATAACAATAAGTGAGCCATCAGAAAGTCGCTTTCACACAGCCCGACGTACTGCTATCTGGCAGCACAAAACATACATTTTGACTGCACAACCCTAACGCTTCGGCTGTAGCCGTCTTATTTCATAAATTATTTCATATTTCATTTCCTTTGCGTGCCACAGTACCACAAAAAAAAGAAGATAAAAATACGCTATATATACTGCCATATATATAGCATATGGAAATGATTTCGGTGGCTCGCAGTCGAAATGATTTCGAAGCTTTTGCAGTAAAGTTTGCTGATTTTTATTTTTGCGAAACCGGTTGCTGCGATTCGAATATCATATTACCAACTGCAACTTCAATTTCCTTCGGTCTGTCAAAAGTTTCACATACACAGCAAGAGTGACAAATATAGATATTATTGTGAGCATATAGACAGAGAACTCAAGACTCTTCCTCCTCTTTCATGCACGTTTGTATACAAAAAAATTGTAAATTGTTTAAATGACAATTATTAAACATTTTCCTAAAACTACGTGCAGTAATTGCATTGATTGAACAAATGCATTTAAGTTGTTAAACATCAGTTTCATTGTTATCTGGCATCTATTACATGTTTACTGCTCAGAGAGAGATATAGATGCAATTGCTAATAGTTTATATGAATACTCTATAATAAATATAAACTATTAAATTAAATGATAAATTTTAATTGAAATAAAATGTTCTCTATTTGCAGGTATATTTAATGGAACACACACTTTATTAAGTTTAAGTTCAACAGCTGTGAGTAATACTGAATATAACTCTTAGTTTATCGCCTCAAATGTTTTACAGAATATCCATGTATCTGGGTCCACATAACAAACGCCGCCAGGTTTTTGTTGTTTATAGGCTGCTTTGACTGCTTCACTTACTTTACTTGGTCTACCTTTGGGGTTGAAGTACCACAGATCATAGGTGGGATTATAGCCCAGTCGAAGTATTTCGCTTGAATTAAATCTGTGAAAAGAGAAAGTCGAGAGCTTTAAATCGTTTCGCACTCTCTTCTCAATTTGCTACTCACTCATGATTGGCTGCAGCCAAAGTGAACAGCAGCGAAAGGCCAATAACGATAAGTGCACGAGTCATGTTAGCTGTGAGCTTTTACCTGTTAGCTGTTACCTGTTTGGTGTTCACAATTTAACTCACGCTGTGCAACTGACAAGTTATCGAACTGCAGTCTGGTTTTTATGGCCAGCTACACAAAGAAAAAAAAAAACAAAAAAAAAACTTCTGTCACATGGTAAAATGTGACTTTTCTCTCTTTTTTTGACACAGTTTGTTTCTGACTACAAAACAATCAGATAATTACTGGAGAGCCAGTAACCAGAATTGCATATTGGACATAGAAGATTAAATACCCTGGAAAATATAAATGAGTGGAAAATTATATATTACTAAATATTATTATATATTATTAAATATTAAAATATAATCTAATATTAAATTATTACAATAAAAGTTTGATAAAATCTTATTAAACTAAATTTAGAGTTTAGTTTTTAGGCCCAGCAGTTTAATTGCTTTATAAATGTCTGTCTACACACTCTGAGCATCCTTAATAAGCTGCGGTTTTAAGGCAAAGCACTTGAACGGAAATTTCTTCAGAAGTGCCAATAAGCCGTTTATTGCAAAATGACTCTCAACAGAAATGAAATCATGCTTGAAATTCATTTCGCATTACAATCAAGTGTTATTTTCAGCAAAATTTGAAGTATTATTTAAATATAATGTTTGCCTTTTTGCTGTTAGCTTGTAGGGTATTTAATAGTTTCATTGTTGAACAGCTGTAGATAGTGAGCTATTAATCCAATATATATGTATACTAAGTATATAGCACAGGTTTTCTTAATTGCATTATTTACTAATTGACCAACTGATGAAGCGAAGGAAAAGCAAAAATTACTTTGACGCAGCAAGACTGAGTTAAAGAAAACTGTATGGAATACATAAATATTGTATTTGAAATTATAAATTTTCTTTTAAGTTTAGGCTTACATATATATTATTATTTTATTACATTTAAAAACAAAATTCAAATTATTCAAATTAACACAATTTTGCCTTAAATTATGATATATAGAAAATATGTTAGGTATAATTTGTGCTAATGACACACGCAAAATACATTTTAAACGTCTATTTTCTAATGCAGTGGAACATCAATTTCGTAGCCTTGCTGCTGTTTTTGACAAGCTCATTCATTGCGTCAATGTCGCAACGCCGATAAAAGGCGTAAAACAAATAGTGCACAAAAAACTTTGAACAATAGCAACGGGCAATTTAAAGCTTTGCTTCAGATGCGGGCGAATTTGTTTGTATCGTATAATTTCATGGAGTTTTAGTGCGACACCAGCCTACACTGCATATGCACAATTTATGAACTTAAAAGCTTGAAGCGAGCCTGTAGGCCACACACAACACAACACAACTGTGGTCAAAACGAACACAACAAAAGTTATTGGATAAACACTTGGCATAAACACATTATGAGGCAACACAAAAAGGCGCCGCATAGTTGAGTAAATAAATAAACAGACAAACGGAGGCAAGTTAAACAAATAGCACGTGCGTATGAGTGCCTGTCTATGTGTGTGTGTGTGTGTGTGTGTGTGTGTGTATAGCAATTGTTAGCCAACTAAAAACAGCAAAAACAAAGCACGTGTAAAGACAATTGCATGCATGTTTTTCACATTTTTCGTATATGTATATTTGACATGTAGGGACATATATAAGTATGTTATATATATATATATATTTATATATATATATATATTTATATATATATAATTTTGAACATTTTGTGTCTTTCTTTATGTCATGATTTGTTGTGGCCTTGCATGCAATGGCATAATAAGCCACAGACACACGCCCTCACTCTAGCGGCAGTCAACACTCATACGCCTCGTTGCACGGACTTGCTGCACGACTCGGCCCATTGTTGCGGCATATTGTTGCACATGTAAAGCAGCTGCAACAACAGTTGCAAACTGAGAACGTGTCTGGCATGCAACTATAGCAGCTACAGGACTTTGTCTCTTGTGTGTGTGTGTGTGTGTAAGTGTGTGTGTCTAAGAATTTTCGACTGTCTGTGGCAGCATAATAAATATGCATAGGGTTTCACAGAATTTAATTTAATTATTATTTAAGCACTGGCAGCAGCTGAAATTTCAAACCAAAGCTCAATTAAATTGGCCAACACTTTTGGCATCTACTTCAAGTGTTGCAACCAAGCCGCAAAACACAACATGGCGTATGCGTAATGCGTTAAACGACTTTCGTCTAGCTGTTGTGCCTAAGAAAACAAATCCCTCAGGGCCAACAAACAACATCAGCGCAGCTCAAAAGATTAGCCGGCATTTGATTAAAGTGCGAGCATTTACAAGAGAGAAAAAATGAGAAGGAAACTGAGTCCTGGACAAAAGCAGGCCTCGAAAAGAAATCAAATCAGCCAAAGGAGAAAAAAAAACGAACCAAAACAAAAGATAAATAAACCAAATCAAACAAAGGCAAAGCGAAAAATCATGCCTTCAGTCAGTTAGTCTAGCTGAGGTCTCTTTTGTCTATTTCCTTTTCGCTCCATTTCAAACCGAATTTTTTTAGCTAACAACATAAAAGAAAACATCAAGGAAATGACATTGTTGAAAAACATTTGACCATTTTTCCTGGCCATGTCACGCAAAATTGAATTGTATCCCAAAAATGAAATAGAAAAACAAGGAGACAAAAAGTTCCATTTTAAGCAAAAGATTTGTGGTCCAGTTTTAAGAAGGCTAAGCAAATTTAAAAATATTTTGAAATATAAATTCACATTTAAAGATTATCTGTGACATTTCTTTTTGACGTAGGGAAAAGATTTACCTGTCCAATTTGATTGAGCCAGCAGGAGAAGAACTCAGCAAAGTAAATCCACAATTTCCACTAAATGTTTAAGCCAAGGTGTTAAACGAACCGAGCTAACTGCTTTGATTACAGGGTATAAGCAATCGCACAGACGCGCCTACCTTAGATTGGTTTTAATTTCCGAAAAATTATTTCTAAAGCTCTTCTAAACACCCTTGTCACTGTGTGTTATGACAGTTGGGCAAACAATCTGCCTCAGCTTGGGCATCACACGAACTAAGTGACTCAGCCAAAACTCGGGGATTACCATGCTATGATTTACTACACTCGACTAACTAACAAACAGAAAAAGTATCTCAATAAAGAAATTTGAGCAACTTTAAGCTGCCCAAGGACAAAAACAAATCACATTTCATTTAAATTTACGCGCCAAGTTGAGTGCAATAAAAGAAAACTTGAACAGAATAAACCAAAACGAAAATATCAAAATAAATAAAATAAAAGTTTACTTAACAACAAAATGAAAATTCTTACAAAATACTTACAAAAAAACAACGCCAGGTCGCGAACTCTTAAGTTTTTAAAGTCCTGACAAGCCAAGGCGGTTTAAAAATATATACATATATAGCATAGTCGGGGAAACGGAATACTTTGCACATTTTTATGGCCCTGACTGAGAAACCCGACAGCTCAGCACAGCGGTCGCCAATTATGTCACACGCCCCCACAAATCCCACTGCGTGCCCATCCGCCCCCTCAAAGCCCGACCACAACCATTTCTTACAGCAGTTTACGAGCATGGAGAAGCATTTTTTGCTGTTAAAAAGCGCAATTAAAATGCTTTGGTGAGCTCAAAGCAAAAAAGTTGAAGATGCATAAAAATGCCACAGAAACTAAATAAAATTGTTGAATAATGCAACATTCACTTAATTTCTCTCTTGCAACAATCTCGACAAAATAAAAAGGAGTCTATGAGACAGATGAGGAATTGTCTAGCCATTGATTTGCTTTATCATCGTTTTCAGGCCATTTCACTTCATTTGCTGCTTCGGCCACTTGCTGCTAAGCCGAAACAATGCCAAATGACGGCGCAATAAATGATAAATTTAGGCAGTTGAAAAGTTAAGGAGCTTGAGTGTGAGGAAAGTCTATGATAGAGCTGGGTGCAAGAAATACGTGACACGAGATCTTAAAAGAAATTCCAAGCGTCTTATTAAACACTTCAATTATTCCAACTTTACACAACACTGCAGACTTGTTGACTTGTTATCCACACTTCAACATTACTCAACACTATGCAATCAACTTTCACAACACTAATTCTAGAAATTCGACTGGAGATGTCTTTAATTTGGAATTAGAGTATAGAATTTTGAAAGCTTAGCTGCAAATATATCAAAGTTTTCATATTACATTTTATTTATTTATATTTTAAATAAATTTTTGTATTTATTTCTAATAAATATTCAAGAATTCTATTTGCTGTTGCAAAACATCGTGCATGTTGCTTGCATGTCTTCGTGCTTTGTTTAGCCAGTGTTCGACATATTTTTCATCTCTTAAAGCATAGAACGTAGAATCTTTGGGCCGTCATCAGCATTTGGTATCATTTATTGTGTTTGTTGGTTAAGAGAGAGGGCGACTGCTGCCCTGCTCTAGCTGTTATCGCATGTTAACACTTCATAGGAAATGCGGCCTGGTCCTTGCGATGACCTTTATATAACTGTGTGCCCTCCCTTTTGGCCCATTTGCACCCCGGGATGTGGGAAGGCCAATACGCTTAGTTAGCCTCATCCTTTCTCCTCTCTCACTCTCACTAGTCTGAGCCTGCTCAACCCCGCTCATCAAGCGCTTTGCGTGCAAAATGTCAAAATATATTTTAGTTGAATTTATGGTCAGTGACCAAAACCGAGCGGATAGCTAAGGACTATCCGAAGCTATTCAGCTCTCATGGGGGATTTGTCTATGTATGCAAGTGTGTGATTGTGTGTGCTCGTGTTGTATGTTATGTCTTTGCTTATTTTGGGGATTTACACAAACGCTTATCACACACAGAGACTCTCACACTCATAGTGTTTTCGGCCAATATCTAAACTTAAAAATATTATGCTACATTTCATTAACGTACACACACACACACACATTGGTTGGTTGAATGCCTTACAGACACTTAAAATAGATTAGCTTTCAACGTTGTGCTTTAAAAAATAATATATGTGTTTCCATCATGTCTTGATCCCTTTTCAGTTCCCTTTTTGTTACTCCCTTTTAAGAGCCTAAGCAACTGTCAATGATTTAAGGCCTCAAATCAGTACTCAACCCACAATGTTTGAGTTTCCATTTGATAAATGAAATGACAAGCACTCACACACAAAAATACCCACACACACACACACACACACTTCCAGCTCAAATAACAAAATGAACACATCAATCCTCAGCGTATGCTCAAATTTGTGATTCGTATTGTATTTGGCTCTACGAATTGCCATAATTAAATTCTCATGATTAATTTTGCTACAGATTGAAACATTTGACTGAAGTTTATTCAATTTTATTCAAGCAAATAAACTTTATTAGATTATAGGCAAATATTAATTACTCTTGGCATTAGTTAATCCTAACTACACAAATTCTTTAAGCTTATAATCTGTGAATGCGTTAAATCCAATTCAAGCACATATATATATTGAATCCATATAAAGTGAGAGATATAAATAAAGCTCAATTCGAATTCCAATTCCCTCACATACTTGAACTAAAGTGCAATGACAATTGTTGGGCTTAAGCTATGTATTTATTTGCAATATAAGCGCTACATCAGGTCAAGCTAAGAGCTGTTAGGGGCAGCCGCTTTGATGCTGTCATAAACCATTTTTGTGGCTAACAATTCAATGGCCAGACACAAAGCACAATACACTCACATACAATCAGGCGAACGAAATGGCCAACCGAAAGGGACTACCCACTCACACACACGCAAACACACACTGAGTCTGTCAGGTAAACAATAAAGCTGTAGGCAGGACTCGTTCCAGAGCATAAAACCGAATTCCCTCTATGTGGATGACATGAAAACGGAAATATAAAAATTACACAACACTGGTTACAGCACACACCACACACCACACTGCACACACACACACACTCTACTCGAGTGATAAATTACATTAGAGTGCTGCATTTTATTATCATTTAAACAAATACATGAGCATGTATAGAGCTCACACACAGAACGAATTGAAGAACTGGAAGGGTTGTGCATATGAAGCACATTTTCGACTGCAAATTTTTGTGTAAATTTGGTGCATAAAAGAGGCCGCTGCTTATGCGATTTAAACATGCCAATGCGATTATTACACGGCAAATGTGAATTATTTTCGGCATTCAACATTCGCTTTGCCAAAAAAAAAACCCAAAGTCACGCCATTAGCAGGCGGCATATAAATATTTGATAGCACACTTTTGGGGTTGCGCATTTTGGGACCAGATTCCTTTTGTGCGGATCGTTAAATATGTATGTATGTATATATAATATATAAATATGTATGTATATATATAACTATATATATGCCATTAAAGCTGCCAAATTGTTATAATATGTATAATCAAAGCAGCACTTAAGTACAATATTTAACTTTGCTTAGCTATTCATAAGTTTGGACAGCAAGTGCAATGGATTAAGTAGCCTTAATAAAAACTTAGTTTATAGCTTTTGTATTTAAGTTGAATTTAAGTAGAACTAAGGAGATTATCCAACTTTTTTTTATTATCCATGTATTTTTCTTAGAAGTACAAGAGTTATGTTAATTCATTTGACTTTGGATCAGTCAAATATCTGTCTATATTTATTGATAATTTAGCTTAAATCGTTCTATTAGCAGAAGCATAAACATATAAATAAACCTTATTAATAAAACACATACGGGTCAAGCAAAGAAAGACAACTGAAGTTTTTTAATATGAAAAGATTTTACATAAGAAGTTAAAGCTTTCAATTTAATGCTTGATCTATTTTATAATCGATAGCTTGGGTACTTCTACAAAATCGATAATATTTATAAATATGGTGCCGTAAGCAGGGGCGAATTACGCTTGTAATCACAGAGTATCTACAAGTCGGGCATGCCTGCTTAGATCACTATTATACCGTTACTTTTCTACTCTCACTTAACTATTTTGCCTTAAGTGCTCAATCGCTGGATTCAGTTAAGCGACAATGTGACGGTTCTTTACCATTTGTATACCCTGTAAACAAGCTGGGATAAAGCGTAGCAGCACAGCAAATGTAAACTTGGCTAATTGCCACAACACACAATTCGTAATGCTCAAAGAGCGTGAAGAACGAGCGCACTGTTAGCCGTACTGCGCTGTGGGGCACAGGTTGCTGCCGCATGCTGTTGCGTCATGTTGTTATTTGCATTTGCATCGCTGCTCAGCTGCTTGCTGGCAGCTCCACAAAGCAAACGTATGTAAGCGCATAAGCTGTGTATAAGTGTATAAGTGCGACAGTATACGTTTTCTTGCAGCTTGTGGCGTGAACGAGCAGCTTGTCTGTTTGCCCTGCGTCGAGGAGTCCTGCAAGGTGCCGTATCACTCCAACCATAGCTGCTCCATGACCTGCATTCTGGGCTGTGGGTGCAAGCCTGGCCACGTACGTTACGAGGCCACTAATCGGTGTGTGTCCATGTATCAGTGTAAAACAATATACGATTCACATATCAAACGGCTTAACTAAATTAAACCGTGAAGCTTCAACGAAAACTTTGAGCTAGTTTTGAGGGAAAGAGGTGTACCAAACGTTTATAACTATGCAGGCTGCTCAGTTAGCATTTTATTTGCTGCTGATTTTAAGCCTTTGTTTGGGCTTGCAAGCACAGGAGTTAAAGAAGTCAGAGGAAACAGAGGAGCAGAGTCCATTTGATACCATGGCGGAAGTTCACGAAATACGGCCTAGAATTCGTGAGTTTTAAAAGAAATAAATATGATCATTTATAAAATTTAATACTTAATTTTTTTAATAGTTTGTGAACGCGAGATCCTTGGGGAAGTATATTTGTGTTTCTAAGAAAAAATTAATTTGGTTTTCTTTGATGTTGTCTCCAAAAATAAGCAATAAACGGAATTGCATGTACGTCTACAATTTTTTGTAGATTCTTCAATTTATTTTCTGCATTTGCGTAAAATTTTATGTCCCTGGTAGTAGGTATTTTTCCACAAAATCCATTTGCTTGCTGTTCTATTTCGCTTTCCTTTTTTATGGCCAGTCAGCATCAAGTCTTGAGCAAGAAGATTTTCTTCCTTTACAAAAAGTTTTATTGTTTACTTTTTGGTGTGCTGGAAATTTACGAGTGTTGGCAGACATGTGTGCCTGTGTGCCTGTGCGTGTGTGTGTGTGTTGTACACACTAGAACAGTTGTTAGTCCTTGTGCTTTATAAAGCGCACAATCTTAAATCTTAAATCTGTGTGCTGCTCTCTCGTAAATATTAATTTACTTAACTCAACTCGTGGTTTTATTTGACGTTTGTTTTCTCTCAGCTGCTTTTTAGTAGCCTACTTTGCACATAGCTAACAAATATTATGACTATCGTGAACATAAACCAAATTGCTTATATTATTTCCTGTTTTCCTTCGTCGCAATCTGATTTTTATTCCTGCTTGCCGGTGCATTGCAAGCACATTTTGCACTTAAATTAATTGAAAATGTCGAGGACCGGCAAAGCAATGAAAATAAGTCTTTCTGTTGCTAGTTGAATTAGTTACAGCAATAGTAATCATAATTTTCATCGTGTAAAGTACGTAAGCATACCAAATTTTGATTTAAAGTAGAAATTCGTACGTTATTTGAAATGACAGTTTAGAAATTACCTTTTTCGAAATATTAAATGTCAGATAAACATATTTATTTCAGTCAATATTTAGAAAACTAACTAAATATAATAAAGTAAGTAAAGTGTTTTATTGAACTTGATATGTCAGCTGCAAATAAAAATTGATTCGGATTTGGATTCCGAGTGGCAGATAGTAAAACTCACTTGTGTTTATTAACTTGGCTGTTGATAGGTAAATAAAAAACAAATATTTAATATGTTCAAATATAACTATTAATATATATATCTATACTTGATTTGATTCTTTGTTTGTTTGATTTGAAAAATTATTTTACCATTAAAATTTTATCGCTGATGAGCATAGGTGATAGAATATTTTCAAAAACGTTCACAGTCCGTATGCAACCTTCGATAATGTAGCTCAAAGTGTGAAAAAATACCAAAAAATAACTTTATTTAGTTTTAAATAAGTGGGCTTATAAAAATAATTTTATTCAAACTTTCTTCAAATTGTATTTTTCTATTAACCCCCGATGCTCAAAGGAGGGTGTATATTATGTGTGTTAAAGTTAGTCTTTTGTGGACAAACTTATAAGAAAAGAAATTAATCTGAGCCCAAAAGAAAACAATAGTCTATTTCACCATAATTAATGAGAATGAGCGACAGATTCAAATTTCAATATCTATATATTGTAGATGAAATCTTAGTCTTGTGTCTTTGTGGCACTGATTTAGAAAATATATAAGTATATGCTACTATATATTCACATAAATATATTTATATATATTCTAAGTATACAAATTAACAAAAATATGTTGTTGCCTTATCGTGTCACGAACACATCACCAACTGAAACCTTTTCTATTTGAAGTGTGGCTGTGTTGGTGTGCTAAGCATTTAATAACACTACATAAATGCTCACACATGCGAGACACCAACACAATGCCATTTTATGTGTCTCCGTGTGAGTGCACGCGTGTGTGAATGGGAATATGTTGGGCGCGTGAACAGCGAACCAATTTGCCCACTAAATGATTACTATTATTATATTATTACGGAACGCTGCGGCCATTGCCTAAACTGCGGCTGAAGCTGGACATGTTGGTGGTGGTTGGTGGTTGGTGGTTAGCGGTGTGTGGCCATAGTGCATATAATTTTTTTTATGTCTGCCTATAAAAAGCAATTAAATGGCCAGCAAAGTGCGAGCTCTATCTAACACTCACACACACAGAGAGAAAGCCGCACACATGATGCGAAAATGTTATTATTTTCCATGGAATGTGTTGCGTAGCGCGAAATAAAATTAAATTACTCATTAGTGGTAGGATTTGCGCCTCATTTTCGTACCGAAATGCACATAAATGTATTCTATTTATTTTTTATTTAGGCTCAGTTGATAAATGCCTGGGCGTAAATTAAATTGGCAAATAGAAACCACAGAAATTTGGCAAGCAAATAAATTGTTGATGGAACAAAGCTCTGACAAATGCAAAACCTCAGCACTCCCTCGGGCACCAACTCAGAAGTTTTGGCCATTTTTCTAGCCATGGTTCTGCTGATAATCGAATTCTCTTGTTCTTGCTGCACAATAAATTCAAAACTTTTTGCACCTGTCCGGGACGCTAAACCTTTACCACATGCAGCTATAAATATATACAGTTCAGTTGTTTATTCCCTTGGCTGCTGCTTCATCTTTTTTTGGCCAAGTTAACACGCATTCATGCGCTTGTGCCGAACTTTAAGATAAGGCCTACAGAGCACCCACAATCCCCTCAAAGCCTGCTTAATTTCTTGCCCACGAATTCCGCTGAAACCCAATTGCCAATTGTTTAATGAGCTGCTCAGTTGGCCCACTTGCTGTTGTGGTTGTTATTGCTGTTGTTGTTGTTGTTGTTGTTTCGACTTGTTAGTTGTTCCGGCTTACGCTTTGGCTAGTTGTATATGCTCGCTGCTGGCCATAAGCAGCGGAAACAGTTAGATAAGAGAGTGAGATAGAGAGAATTTCGCAAAAAGTTGAGCATTTTAATCGAGAAACTTTTGGCTTCAGCTTTTGATGACTCGAAAGGACAAAAATAATCACAGCAACAAGGACCAGCAGAGCAACTAAAAACAATGTGTAGCTCATATATTTGTTGAACTTGTTTTAGCTTAGCACTTGTTTGATCTTTAATTGCTTTTTTTATTAAGTTTCGAAAGAGGAAACATTACTTAAGGCAATATATGATATATGTATGTCTTACACTCATCATTTTCCACAATGGGAATATTAATAATTTAATATTTCACTTACATCAACTGCGTTTCCCTGCTTAACACAACACAAAGAATTGCATGCATTCATTAATCCCATTCGGCACTCCAATTGGATTCACATCAGAAATCCATTAGCTACTCCCAGCTATGATGTGACGAATTAAGTGGCCCGCCCAAAAGTATGCAATGGAATTTTTTAAAATAATAATTTCTTCTGCATAAAGGTAAAAAGAGTAAATAAAGCATCAAATAGCTCGAGTGCAGTGCAAGCGCCCACTTAATAACCACTGAGTGAGTGAAATTAATAAATAAATAAAAAAAAAGTGCACATTTCATTGGGCAAATAAGAAAGCTGCGCCGAGTATTTTTTGGCCTGGTCAAGTAGGCCGCAGTATGCAGCGTTAACATGCCTGAAGATATATCAGAAATTGGCATTTAATCCGGCTGTTCATTTAATTAATATTGAAGACAAATAAACACCCACACAACGTGGCCTTTATGTAATTTTTACTGGCAATAAATTGAATTTTAAGCTCCGTGTGCTTATTGTTCTTTGTGTGTGTGTGTGCATGCTATCACGAGGAATAAAATTAAATTTAACAATTTTCTGCCTGCGCATTTTTAATGTCCTTTAACGTTTGCTCTTGTTGCCCACGAACCGCAGGTATGCGCACTATCCAAACGCGCCGTAATACTCCAATCCTCGGACATGATGGCCTACAATGAGCTTCAGGCCAACAACAACAATAACAATAACAACAACAACAACAATGTGGGCGGCAGCACGGCAATTGCGTCGAAAGCCTCAGCGCCACAGAATATTATAGCCAATGCCGGGCTAAGCTATGAGGATGTGCTGAACGATGATTTCCAATTCGATATGGATGGACACGATGTGATGGTATTTCTGCATATACAGAAAACAGGCGGCACATCCTTTGGACGGCATTTGGTGCGCGACTTGGACCTGAAGGTGAGTTCAGAGATCTATCATATGTTAAGATAATCCTAACTAGTTCTACTCTCTTAGCGTCCTTGTGAGTGCCAGCGTCAGCGCAAGCGTTGCTATTGCTTCCGTCCACATCGAAATGAGAACTGGCTCTTCTCCAGGTACTCAACCGGCTGGAAGTGCGGCCTGCACGCCGACTGGACAGAGCTGACCAGCTGTGTGGACGTTGAGCTGGACAAGAACGAGGGCGAGACGGCCAAGCGACGCTATTTCTATATCTCACTGCTGCGCGAACCGATCTCGCGCTATATGTCCGAGTACCGGCATGTGAGGCGCGGCGCCACTTGGAAGGGCTCACGGCACTGGTGTCTGGGCCGGCAGGCCACGGCCATCGAGTTGCCGCCTTGCTACAAAGGCAAAGACTGGCTCGACGTCGATCTGGATCAGTTTGCTGGCTGTGAGTCAAATCTGGCCGCCAACCGGCAGACTCGCATGCTGGCTGATCTCGCCCTGGTGGGCTGCTATAACAAGTCCTCGATGCCGGCGCACGAGCGCGATCGAGTCATGTTGGCCAGCGCCAAGCGCAATCTGGCCGCCATGGCCTACTTTGGACTGACGGAATATCAAAAGGTTAGTCGAGTACAGCAAACTCTACATATTTAACGCTTATAACTTACCATTTAATACACTCGCCATGCAGATGTCCCAATATATCTTCGAGGAGACCTTCAACCTGCGCTTTGCCATACCCTTTGAGCAGCACAATGCCACAATTTCGGCAACTGCCGTCACGAATCTGCGTCCCGACCAACGGCGACACATCGAGAAGCTGAATGGCCTGGACATTGAGCTTTATGCATTTGCCAAGAATTTGCTATTTCAGCGGTAAGTACTTCCAAAGATCTAAACTAAATATTGATTAAGAGTAGATTAGAAATTAGTATTTATAGGAGCTAATTCCATTTGAGCATGGTCTATATCATGGACTATCTATGCTTAGTTTAAGTGTTGTGAAGTAGCCATCGAGGACAATTATAGAAAAATATATATTGTACATATACCTCAAAGTGTTAACTGACTCTTTCATCAAATAGTTAAACTACATGTTAGTCGCTGTATTAATACAAAAATAATAATAATAAATCCTAACCATATAGGAAAGTATGCATATTTAAAGAACTTACAAAATCAAAAATACAGACTATAAGAAATCATAAATCATAAGAAAAATCAGCAAAAAAGACAACAAATTTTTTTAAATTTGAAAGTAAAGTGACCAAGTGGTCAGCAATGCAATATGAAACAAGTAAGAGTGCTCTAGTCAAGACTGATCGACTAGGAGATACCCTGAGCCCTGCGAAGATCCGACATTACAATCATTATATGCTTCTTTTATATATACATAACAAACAACACATACACATGCACATGCACATGCACACGAACGATAAGCCCGCGCTCTGCCAACTGCGCAGTTTACGCAGCGACTGCGCTTGGGTTGCAGTATGGGCTATATTATGGAAACTTATTTTGTTGAATAAGTTTTCTTCTAGATAAACTTTCGTAATCAAACTTGTAGAGCGTATTAATGACATTCAGATGAATGTATTTGCCGAAGCACAAGTCTCTAATTTATTATTATATATTATTATTTTCTAATTCGGAGGAAAGGCGACGTTGTATCCAAAATCCAAAAATTACAAAATGTTAGTATTCATTACACTGATAATCTAAAATCTATTGCTATTATGATATTCAAGTTACTCTTAAAAAAAACTCGTACCAAGTATGATTTTTGTGGTTTACGAGATCGCTGCGTTCATACGGACTGACAGACACTCAGACGGACAGACGAACATGGCTATATCAACTTTTCTCGTCGTCCTGATCAAGAATATATATTTTTTATGGGGTCTGCCTTTTGCCTGTTACATATATTTTCACTAAGCCATTATACCCTAATTTCCCATTTTCAATGGGTTCAGGGTATAAAAAATCACTTTTATAATCGAAATCTTTAACTTTATAAACTTACTGCACATTAAAATTAGAGTAATATTACTTATCAAATAAAACAATGTGACAACGATTCTATTTGTCAGTAATAAAGTATAGCCCGCATTCATTCAGTAGCAAATCCCATTAGGCTTAAGCAAATAGCATAAAAGATATAGATTTTCAATTTAAATATTTGCTACTCAAATGTCTTGTCACTTTTCTTTTCCCCTTGAATCAATAGCATCGTCTAAATTTTAGGCTTATATATATATATATACATATATCCTTTATTAATAGGTACATAATTGGCTTATGTGCAGATAGAGAAGCATTGTTTGTGCATAAATGTGAAACTCCAATGGATTCTCAGTTGCTGTTGCTAGTTTGTATCCTGCTCCCGACAACGTGTTTGTCCGGACAGAGAAACCTGATCCTAACTATGGCGTTCCTTTCAGTTGCCACGCATATTGCGCAGCTCATCAATGGAAAAGAATCGCGTAGTTTCTGCAAAGGTCGATGACTCATTGTGAGTCCTTTTTATGCCTTTGTGTGCGTGCTGTGTGTTGAGGGTGCTAAACCCCTTTCTTGTGTGGCGATCACAATGTATTGACATCAAGGCGAGGTAACAGACAGAAACTTGGCAACACAATGAAGTATGTACCTTCATTAAGAGGATGCAGTGCTGTTATAATTTCTTGGGGTTATATTTGGCGCATTGAGTGCTAATGAAATTTGGTTATGCCTCATCAGGCATGGGAAATTGTCGGCGATGTTCCATTACTCAAAGAAATATCTTTAATTTTGTTGAGCGCTCATTAATGATTCTCAACTTTTGAAAAGATCATGTAAAATTCAGAAAGAGTAAATGAAAGGAAATATCTTAAATGAATTTATTGTGTAAAGATCTAGATAACTATATATTGTATTTATTCCTGAAAAGATCATGTAAAATTCAGAAAGAGTAAATGAAAGGAAATATCTTAAATGAACTGAATTGTTTTTGGCTGATAGTGATATATGAAACTTGTTTAACGATAGCCAGACAGCTAAAGAAGAAGCAAACAATTTGTTTGAATACATAAACTTTTCAATTTATTGAATGAAGAAGCATCCCAGCCTATATAAAATATTTCACACATAAGTAATTGAAGCCAGTAAACAATTGCAGATAGTAGCATTCAGCTGTGGCTAACTGAACTCTTGTTACCCTTTGAGCTATACAAGTTATACAAACTGTTGCAATTAGCACGCAGAAAGAGCAGCCAGCTGTCCACTATGGCAATGCTCTGTCTGTGATTGCTTGGGTCTGCGGCACTAAAAGTAAGGAAAATAAACAATTTACTTTGTACAGGCCAGGCTGGCTGTCGCCTTCTTATCAAACAGCAAACAGGGTTGACGCATAAGCAGAGTATATAATGTAATTCAGCGAAGGAAGTAAGGACGGAAGGAAGAAACCCCTCTGTGCTGCTCTAAGACGCAATTCCCTTGACATCTGCACAATTCAGCAGTTTTGGCAGTTGCGGCATTCCCGCTGTGTGCTGAATATGTAGATGAATATATTTATTTACTATGATTATATACAATATATAGTTTAAATTTGATTTAAATGTATTTCTGAGGTTTTCCGTTTACCCATCGATACGTGGTTGTAGTCCAGCTGTAGCTTATGTTAGTTATAAAATCGTAGTCTGAAGATTAATCACTTATATCTGTGGAATATGGGACAGGAGAATAGTGGTACATATATACAACAAATACTACAAAATATTTAATTAATAATAATAGTATTTATAAATAAATTAGTAATAATAATTCCTGTCTTTCTTATATAATCCTTACCCCCGTCCTATAATTTGTATGTACTTTCATTGCCTTCCAAGTGTTTGGTTAATTCTCGCTTTCCCTTTGAGTACAGCCAATGCTCTACATTATATAACTATATATATAGTTGAGTATTAGTTTATTTATATATTGATATATTGACCATGTGATTCCAAGTCTTCTATACTTCCAACTTAGTTATTTTATCAGCTGTTCATTTACCTTCATAATATAGTTGGCATTAATCGATTTATATGTGCTATAAGCGCAATTCAATTTAGCCAAACCAATTGCCATGCGATCTAATGAAAAGGCTCAGGCGCAGGCGCAACGCTTTGCATTTTCATTTACCCAGTTGGTTTTCCACGACTTTTCCTTTAATGATGCGGGTCGAGTGTCAACTTTATGCTGGCTGCCAGCTGTGGCGGCGGCACCTTTTCGCTTAGGGAGTGGGGCGCACTAACGGTTGTACACATAGGTATTGCGAGTGTGCTCTATGTGATTGCTGGGCACAGCTGTCTAGGTACACACACAATCACACATACACATAGGCGTACTGCTGCGTGTGTGTGTGTGTGTCTTAAGGTATGCCTTAGCTGTCTTGACAATTGCAACATTTGCGCGCGCCAAAAGTAAAATTTCTATAGTTAACATAAGATAACGATAAGGTAGTGTATGTGTGTGTGTGTGTGTGTGCGTGTCTATGTGTGTGGCACGAACCACCACCGAAAAAGGCAACCCCTGTCTACCTTTTAGCTGCCTGTGTGAGGGTTGTTTTGAGTCGGGATCGGCTGCATTTGCGCCGTCGCAGCTCGCAACGCTTCAGTTAGGTTTTGACAACGGAACGCGTAGGAACACAGCTTCAGACACAGCTGCAAAAAGGGGCAAGCGGGATAAGGGACATTTACAAACAACAACAACAAAAAGAAAACAACAACAACAACTATAACGGACTAAACAGTACAGCAAAGCATTAAACGGACATTTGTTAACAAGTTTTATATAAGAGTTAATGTTTTGTGTTTGAAAACTAAAATTGTTTTATTGAGTTTTTGTTATTGAGAAGCAAATTGTTAAGAAAAAAAATTTAATTTAAAAGAAAAGAGTGTTAAATTGTTAAAGAAACCAAAGCAAAAACCAAAAAAAAACAAACATGTCATTTTCCAAAGCCAAGTTGAAGCGTTTCAACGATGTGGATGTCGTTTGTGGCTCCCCAGCTGCCTCCTCCAATTCGAACAGCTCGGCTGGCTCCACGGGCTGTGCCACACCCACAGCGGCTGCTGCAGTGACTCAGCCGCCACCGCCGCCAGAGCGTAAGGAGCAAATCGAAAAGTTCTTCAAGGACGCTGTGCGATTCGCATCCAGCTCGAAGGAGGCCAAGGAGTTTGCCATACCCAAGGAGGACAAGAAGTCGAAGGGCTTGCGACTCTTTCGTACACCCTCGCTGCCGCAACGCTTGCGTTTCCGTCCGGCGGCCAGTCACACAGCCGAACAGGTAGTGGGCAGTGGAGCCTCGACAGCATCCTCCACACCTCTCCACTCGGCCACAACGACGCCCGTGAAGGAGGCCAAGTCGGCGAATCGCTTGAAAGGCAAAGAGGCGCTGCAGCAAGAGATACGCAACAAAAACGAACTGATCCAGAGCTATCTTAGCCAGTTGGACGTGGTGCGTCGGCATGTGGACCAGCTAAAGGAGACGGAGCAGAAGATGCGCGAGGAGCACGAGCAGACAGCAGCCAAGACCGAGCAGCTATTGCAGGCACTGGGCAGCGAGAATCTTTCGCACAAGCAACGCAACGAGCAGCTGAGCACAGAGCAGTCGCAGCTGCTGGAACGCTACGCCCAGCTGGAGCAGCAGATGCAGCAGCAACAGGAACAGCACGAGCAGCAAGTTGAGCGTCTGCTGGCCGAGAATGAGGCCTACAAGTTGGCCAACGAGCAGCTACAGCAAACCTGCGAGCAGCAGCAGACGGCACAGCAGCTGTTGGAGCAGCAACTCGGAGCACTCCAAGAAGAGGTCACTAAGGCACGCGACAACTGCACCGCGGAGCAGCAGCAAAATACACAGCACTTGCAGCTGATCGAGAGTTTGCAGGCGAAGAATGCCGAGGTGCTGGCAAATGTGGAGCAGCTGAAACAACAGATTGAACAGGATGCCTTGGCCTATGGCCAGGAAACAAAGATCAGCCAAACGGAACTCGAGTGTCTTCGCGTGGAGCGCAACACCCTGAAGAACGATTTGGCCAACAAGTGCACCCTGATACGCTCGCTGCAGGACGAGCTCTTGGACAAGTCCTGCGAGATCGATGCCCACTGCGACACCATACGCCAGCTGTGCCAGGAGCAGGCCAAGCACACCGAACAGCAACAGGCCCAGCAGCAGGTGGAGAATGAGCTGGAGAGCGCTGTGGAGCGTGAGAAAAGCTATTGGCGCGCCGAGCTGGACAAACGCCAGAAGCTGGCCGAGAACGAGCTCATCAAGATCGAGCTAGAGAAACAGGATGTGATGGTGCTGCTGGAGACCACCAACGACATGCTGCGCCAACGCGACGAGAAGCTGCAGAAGTGCGAAGAGCAGCTGCGCAATGGCATCGACTACTACATCCAGCTGAGCGATACACTGCAGCAGCAGCTGGTGCAGCTCAAGCAGGACATGGCCAAGACCATCACCGAGAAGTACAACTATCAGCTAACGCTGAACAATACACGCTCCACGGTCAACATACTGATGGAGCGCCTCAAGAAGTCCGATGCCGATGTTGAGCAATTCAAGGCGGAGCTGGAGTCGGTGCAGCTGGCCAAGGGTGCATTGGAGCAAAGCTATTTGACGCTGCAAGCGGATGCGACACAGCTGCGCCAACAACTAAATGATTCGCAGACGGCGCTGGAGGCGGTGCGCAGCTCCTCGGCAACGCTACAACAGGAGGTATCGTTGAAAGAGTCCATGCTGCATGAGCTGCTAGCTAGCGAATCGGATACCCTGGCCAAATTCAATAAGATTGCTAACTCATTCCAGGAGCGCATCGACGAGGATGCCCAGCTGGCCCACTACTGTGACATGTACAGCGATCTGAAGCGCAAGGATGAGACGCGCGAACTGTACATGGCGGACATGAAGAAGGCCCTGGATGAGTTTGCCACTGTGCTGCAGTTCGCCCAACTGGAGCTGGACAACAAGGAGCAGCTGTTGGTCAAGGTGCGCGAGGAATGCGAACAGCTCAAACTCGAAAATATCGCATTGAAGTCCAAGCAACAGCCCACTGTGGCCATGCTGACGCCCAGCAAGGCGAACAAGCCGAATACCACAGATCTGGAGAAGATTGAGGACTTGTTGATCGATTCGGAGCTGCGTGCCGAATGCGATAAGATCACCACATGGCTGCTGAACTCCTCCGAGAAGAGTGTCCGCCAGGACAACAACAACGAGCTCAGCGAGCTGCTCGCCTGCAAGTCGCCCAAGGCTCGCACACCGCGTACACCTCACAGCCCGCGTACGCCGCGCACGCCTCGATCCGCGGCCAGCACGCCGAAGAAATCGCTAATCTTTGCCAGCGGCAAAGAGAACATGCCCAGTCCGCCCCAGAAGCAAGTGCTCAAGGCGCGAAATATGTAGGCAAATGTTTCCACTTCATTTCACGAAAATTCCAACTTTAGGCTAAATTTTTAAACAATAAATTATAAATTAGTTAAGAAAACACCCAACACTCTATATACATATATACTATATATGAAATACATGATGTGCTTTGCTGCAACTACAATACAACAATTAGAAAACTCGTTTTGATTTCCTGTCACAAGTTTTTCCAACCCTCTTTGAAAAGCAAATCCAAAGGCAGAGACGAAGCAGTCAATGGGAACTTTTCAGACTTGCGACTTCCTTCTTGGCACTTCCTCGGGCGGAACGGATGCGGCTCGAGGCGCAGCAGCTGTGCAGCTGCGCATGCGTGGCTTAAGGGTGGGCACATCGCAGCAACACCAACAACAACAACAATTAACAAGCTCTAAAGTCTAGAGCTCGCACTCGAGGGGTTTTTCCTTCAAGGCACTGTTGTAAAATCTGCTGCCTGTCGCCTATTGTCTTGGGTTTGTACCTTCTTCGGGTTCGTGTTCAGGTTCTGCATTGTACAATTGCCGTTGACGATGACCTTTGACATTATGCGGCAACAATGGCTCCGGGCCATGCCAAGGTACATTGCGTGCACTTCTTCTTCTTCTCTTATAATTATACAGCTGCACTGAGCGCAGCTGCAGCAACAATTGGGTTCTGATTTGGCTTGAGGATTTACGTACCACTAGGCAGACCTTGTGGAAAGACAAAAAATAAATGAAAATAAAAAAAAGCATGGTAAACATGGGACAGAGGGTTGAATTGGTTAAGAAAGTTCTCAAACCCAACATCGTAATCGTATTTCTACCTTTTGCTTTATTGTAACTCGAACGTGGAGTTTGCTTGTAAGCATGAAAAAGTTAGCTTGGCTACTTGAAACTTTGGGAAATGAGGTACAGTATGTAACAAATAGCTGTGAACGTCGTAGAAGTCTGATATGTTGTTTTTTTCAGAAGATTCATACCTAGAAATGTTTCTGAGTACATTCCAAATTTGCTATAAAACTTGTCAGTTTAACTTGAAATTGTCTTAAGGTTCACCTACTTAGCCAGCTAACACGGGTCAGGTATTTAGCTGAATTTCTGCATATACAGGTAGCTCACGGTGTATGTAATAGAATTCCATGTAAAGGATTTTAGATGAAAAGCAATTGTCCTACGAAGATTTACCAGCTTATAAGAAAGAGCATACTCTTATATTATATTCCTTAGAACTATCTAGAAGTGGAAGGTCAAGCTTTATTTGTTTCTCTATATGTATGTATTTACCTACAGATTGTAAGCTCTATGGTATTTTAAATAAAAATCAAAGATTGAGATCTTTAAGCTGTAATTTATATATATTTTAATGTTACATACATATATCAATTAGTAGACAAAAGATACATCTTAATATATATACAGCTATACTTCGATTAAATCAATTTTATGAAATATTATACAAAATAAATATATTATTTAAATACTCAATTAAGCCCAACAAATCCCCTCTTCGTTTCTCTCTTTCAGCTTTGAGCACTTGAAAGCGAAAGATGCTAATTTCGCGCAACGCTTTGCCAATCTGGGCAACATATTTTACAAGCAGGGCATTACGGAATTCAATTGGGATAGCAATATAGAGGATGCGCTGAGCACGGATCATTGAACGGATCTTCAAAACCAAAAATTAATGTCTAGCATTTAGTTGATAAGAGAAGCAAATCGTCTTCAACCAACAGAACGAAGCAGCGAACAGTGAATGAAAAGCATAAATGATGCAGTAGAAAAAATGAAAACAAAACAAAGGACTTTAAACTAGTGTTTAAGCATAATGTTAACAATTATTATAAACAAAAAATCGAAGTACTATATATATATATAGAGATATATAGATACACATATACATAAACGCAATCAAAAAGCAAACCTAATTAAAAATACAGCAAATAGCAAAAATATTGGCAGCTCTCATAAATGTAACAAAAATCTCTGTGCACATGTGTGAAACATCAGATTGTAGTCTTAGAAAGCTGGTAGATATCCTACTTACAAACATATAAACTAACTACACTCCTTGCTTATAAGTCGCAATACCCAAACTCACATATAGACTCTCGTGTATTGTAAATAGAGCTACGTATCCTACAATTAACATAATTATATTATTTAAATACACTCAGCGCATAAACTACACGCCATAATTTAGTTGTAACTTTAATTAATTGATAACTTTTGTTACGTAAAGCCAAATCTACATTTAGTGCATAGCTCTGATGAGAGACAAACACAAAAACAAAACGAAAATTGATTTCGATCCAAAAATGCATTTATTTTTTGTTTAATTATTTAGCACATGTAAATACCATAAAAAGAAAACATACACATAAATATAATATTATAATTAAGTTTTTAATTTTGAATACAAGGTTAAATATTGTTAGCTGGCATAATTATTTAAGACAATAATTGATTGAAAAAATATTTTAAAACAGTGAAAACGATTTATTAAATTTGCAACAAATTTGAAAAACAAAACCTCGTTTAACGCAAAACCAACGAATTATAAATAAAAACTAAATGGAAACCCCGAAGAAATCAATGAACATAAGCCTAGGCATATATATATATATATGTATATATATATATACATATATAGGGCGACAACTGATTTGTGCCATTTTATAGCAACACACAAAACTTCAAAAAATAAACCGAATTAGATTAAAATGATAAACAAATAACCAAGATGACTAGGCGGAAAAAGTAAGCAAATGTTTATCTCAACTATATGAAGTTTCACGATTTGCTAAACGAGACAAACAAATAGAGCGAGATTGACATTTGGGCTTGAGAAAGAAGGTATATATATATATATATATATATATATATATATATATATATATATATATATATATATATATATATATATATATATATATATATATATATATATATATGAATATATATATATTCATGATAAAATGCAGGTCAAAATGAATAAATTCAATACATAATAATAATAATATTTTGTGTTTTATTATTTAGTTTTGCTAAAGTTTCAGCTTGCGATATCGACCTGATCTTTTACTCTTCTTTCTTAACTAAATTATATTCAGCCTATTTAAGACTGATTTTCATCAAATTCCTCTCAGCTGACCCCTCACCCAGCGGTTGCCAAATAAATAAATATTTCCGATCTTACATATCTGATGTAAATAGCATTTCAATTATCACCTTTGGTTCTATTGTGTCCCAGCTATTGTTACATTCTTCCCAGACACATCCTGTAAATAGAAAATAATAAATTAATTTTATTATTTAAGCAAATTCTTTATTTAGCCAATGTTATTTGCTAAAGGCCTTACGTCGTTGTCGTCATAGCAAAACAAAGCAAAGCAAGCGAAAAAATACTTGGAAAAACGTAACAGTTGGGTCTACATGACTGCGCAATACGCTGCTTGCATTAACAAATAAAACTCAATGTTTTGCTGAAACTCAAAGCTCTCAGAAGTTGCTGTTTCATTCACTGCATTCAGTGCAATGCTTGCAAAAAAATCCTATATGCCTGTTTTCACTGTGCAAACAGGGTATACGTACGAATAAATACAATTATTTTCCAATCGATGCAGCAGATTTTCGTGTCGTTTCGGCAACTAATTTGCACCCAATTTGTCGCTCTCGTTGAGCTAACAGCAAAAACAAACTCGAAATTCTTTCCTCATCGATGGAAATGAAGCCCGAGAGCTCAGTGCGCGAGTTAGTTTCGGCCACAGAAGACGATGAAGGCCAGCGATACGATCTGTAAGCGACGCAGATCCTCTGCACCGCCACCTGGCGTTGACATTGTGCAGCACATCAATGGGAACTTCGGACGCTGGCAGCTGCGCACGATACTTCTAATCTTCCTATGCAAAATACCCACGGCCTGGTTCATGGCCTGCATCATTTATACAGCGCCCTATCCGCAGCGCGGGGAGCTGGTCTGTCGCTCAGCTAGCTGGAATGCCAGCGAATCGCTGCCCAGTGAGAGTCGAAATACGGATCGGCTGTTCAGCGTGCAGGTGTGCAATGCCTATGCGCAGAGCTTGTCCCATAACTTTGTGCAACGTTACGGAAAGAGCTGGAACGGAACGCAGCAGGGGATGCCCTGCGAGCGTGTTGAACATCATGCGGAGTACAAGTCGTTGATCGTTGACTTCGACTTGATTTGTTCGCGTCGTGTGCTGGTAGCGCTCACCCAATCCTTTCATGCGCTCGGGGCACTAATTGGCGGTCTACTCGCATTCCAGGCGCTTCGCCAGTGAGTCCTGCCTGTCGCTTTCATAGATCTTTATGTCATCTATCAACTTTCCACTTGCAGCATCAGTCCGCGTCGTTTGATGCTGCTCGGCATGCTGGGCCAGATCTTTTGTGGCAATCTGACGGGTCTGGTGGACACCTATCAGTTGCACATCTATTTCCGGTGCCTCACTTCCGTCTGCTGCACGCTCATGTACACAGCCGGACATTTCATATGTAAGCAAAAACAAAAGACTTAAGACACAAACTTGCTCAGCTCTTTGCTCTCCTAGTAATGGATATTACCTCGGGCAAAGCACGCATCTTGGTGGTTACTTTATCGGAGCTCTTTTGGTCAATTGGCTTGGTGCTGCTGCCCGCCATATCCATATATTTCGATAACTGGAGCCATCTGTATGTGGCCATATCGTCATCACTGATTGTGCTCGTCTGGCTCCATCGCTGGATCTCTGATGCCCCACGCTGGCTGCTACGCCACCAGCGAGTGGAGCCAGCGCTGCGTTTGCTCTTGGAGTCGGCCACGCACAACAATCGCATGGTGCCCCTTACACTGGACGTCAGGCTGACTATCTACGCCAGCGAATTGAACGCCGAGCAGCGCATCGGCTATTGCCAGATCTGGGATAAGGAGACCAAGCGTCGTCAACTGATCTACATACACCTGATCTGGGGCTGTGCTCAGGTCTTGTACAACATAATATTGCTAATGATTCGCAGTTTGGGCGAGGCTCAGGTACACGTGAATACCGCTGCCCTGGGCTTTGCCGAAATGGTGGGCGTCTTTGTGGGTCTCTATTTGATACTCTATACGCGTCGCTATTGGCGCTGGGCGGGCAATCTGATGATCCTCGCGGGACTATGCACCTATCTGGTTTGGCTACTGCCAGAAACAGGTGGGCATATATAAAAATGTATCTGTCTATCAGTTATCTATAACATCCGCTTCCCTAGATCGGAACTCACGCCGCGTCGGTTTGGAGCTCATCTTTTGGATGCTGTTGAAGTTTGCCAATGCTGCTTCCATAGCTGTGCTGACCACGTGCACGGGAGAAATGGTGTCGCCAGAGAAGCGAGTACTGCTCATGCTCTCAGTGGTTAGCTTTGGCCGGCTCTGCTTGGTGTTCTCGCCGCTGCTGAGCACGCTGACCGTGGTGCATCGCCTGCTGCCCATTACCATCATTTCGACAGTGGGTTGGGTGTATGGCCTCTTTATGCGGCTGCTGAATCGCTACTATTGGAATACGGAACAGCTGCAGGTGGGTCAGGTGCCAACGCCAAATACCTATCGTCGCAACTCGGCTGTTATCCTGCGACGCTGCAGCACCGCCAGCTCCGATGTGAGCAACTACAGCAACGAGCTGCTCCACAACTTTGAGCAAACTGTCGCCGTTAGTATTGCGGATCTGTGGCACATCAACTTCCATACGATCCATGAATGTGATAGCATGAACGAAGTCAGCGATGGGGCAAACAAATCGCAGAGCATGCACAGCATTTGACTTTTAAGGCACCGCCTAAAAGTAGGCAACACTTTCTTTAACAATACTTTCATGCCATAAAATATTATAACAGCATAAGTTATAGATTCTATATAATAGATATATAAAAAAAGTATATATATGATATAGAGTTATTTAGCAATAAATACATTAAAGACCCGCCCTTCGCACATATTTGCACACACATTTCATTCGGGTCAGTGGATTGAAATTGCGGTTTTCTGTCTGCCTATGCATAAAATGTTGCGTCAATTCACTGCTAATTAAATTAAAGAGAATTACTTTCATTATATCTAATTATTATTGAACTAATGTGCGATATATGAACTCAATTAGTATTATAAAATAAACAAAGCGCGTGATGATCGAAATGTCAACAGCTCGAGCTAGCATTAGTTAGCAAATCTTTAGCCGCTTAGTCGGCCTGGACAAAAATAAATATTGGGTCGTTAATAAGTATTTGTTTAATAAAAAGTTGTTTTTATTGATTTTTTTGGGGTGTTTTTTTTTTATATATATATATTTTTTTTTTTTTTGGAGGGGGGGGTAGGGGGTTTTAATAAAATTTTTGTTGGGTGTGGGGTTTTTTTTGGGGGGGAGGGGGAAAAAATTTGTTTTTTTTTTTTGAGGGGGAGGGGAGGGGGGGGGGGATGGGGGGGGGAAATTTTGGTGGTGGGGGGGGGGGGGGGAGGGGGGGAGATGGAGAAGAGGTGGTGTGGGGGGGGGGGGTAAAGAAAGGGGGGGGGGGGGGGGGGGGGGGGGGGGGGGGGGGGGGGGGGGGGGTGGGTGGTGGGGAGGGGGGGGGGGGGGGGGGGGGGGGGGGGGGGGGGGGGGGGGGGGGGAAAATAATATATATAAAAAAAAAAAAAAAAAATAAATAATATTTTAAATACTTGACTAAGACTACAACAGTGAAGTTCACATTGATCTATTGTCGTTATTGAGTCAAAAGATGTGTCTAGCATCTATTATAAACTAGTTAAGGTTACAAAACTAGAATACTAGTTCAAGATATACAATATATAAATATATATAAGATTAAGTTGTTCTATATCATATCTTACAGAACTTGTGGAGTCTTTAAGCAAACACTATAATTAATAAAATATATTTAAGGTACATTAAAATAATAGTTGTATTAAATTAATAACAATTTTTTTTATGTTTAATTAATATATTTTTCTTTATGTTAAACTAATCGAAAAAAATACCATAGATCAAAGTTAATTTTATTTTAAAAATATATAAAGTATTTTTTATATTATATAAATAAAATATAAATTATTTTATTTTAATTATAGTGTTTTTATTATATTTCTTAATCCATAAAAAATATAACAATTTCTCTTTAGAGCCGGCAATTAATTGTTCCATTTCTGAATTTTCTGCATATTTGCCAATTTTCTTAAACGTTTTTTTTATAGCTTTATTTATACAACTATATAAAAAGTAGGCCTTATTTATAAAGAAAAGAAACAAATTTTCTATGTCAGCAAATTGCAAATAAATGCGAGTGTGTCATTTGGCTTAAGCAAGTGCGAATTGCGACAGGTACGTACCATAAAGATTAAAATAGAAAACCCGCAGTGCAATTAGAAAAGTGTTTTTATCAGCAAGTCGTATTAGAGTGGCAGATGCAATAGCTGCATTCTGATCCATTGACTATAGATAGCTGTATAATCTAAACTGTAGACAAGACGACTATGGCTACGGCTACGGCAACGGCAATCGTGTCAAGTGCATTAATAGAGAGACCAGAATTTTATTGATTAAGTGCGGAAATTATGGAGACGCGACTTGTAATAGTATCCTGTTAAAACAGGAGGCGTCTGCCCGAAGCCTCAAGGACAGCTGATGCGACCAGTTCGAACGGAAGTGTTTCGGTTAAAGTTTCCCTAACAATGCCTTTTAATTATTTGCACAAATTCATTAAGAAAATTAACGCTCCGATTGGGGCTGCGACAATCGGCCCGACATTGACGACGTCTTCGATATGGCGACTCGTGCGGCACTTGCTTCAGTTCGATTCCGTTTCTCGACCGATTGAGACGTTCGCGCGATACAGAAAAAAAGCGCGCAACGAACAAATTAAAAAACACTCCACAAACGATCCGATTGAACACACAGCACAAAGAACTGTTTATTCGCGTTCAATAAGTTGATATTAATTCGTATACAAACAGAGGAAACTTTGCCATATAAAGCTGCAGAAAGTTCAGCTATATAAATTGACAAAGTCTTGGTGTTAATTGATCAACTTGTAAAAAAAAGTGAGCTGCGACTATAAAACATGCAAATTACTTAAATAAATAGTCTAAAAATCAAGCCTCCGACTAATTTAAAGATCAGGCAGCATATTACATAACTCACAAGATTTCTGGAATATTTTGTCAGTGCTCTTCTACGCTTTTATGATCATGTTCATGTTGAATAATATTCAAATATTCAATATTTGATAGTAAAACTTTGTTATTTAGACATTTTAATTTCTTTAAAAACACAGCCTAAAATACCCTTTACTCTTTATATATACTCTATATACCCTTTGTTCTTTGTATATCTCTTTAAGAGACAATTGTATTTTCCTGGACTATTTCTATAAAATGACTTACAGAAAAGTTTATCAAATTAAAATATCAATTTATTTATCATATTTTTATTCAGCTTCATCGTAAGCTGAGTAAAGTGCCATAGCTCAAATATTTTTATTAGATTTGTAATAAGTAAAACTAACTGCCTTATAGTTTAATTATCAACTAAAGTGCCACAACAACTTTAGCCATATTTCCCTTATTTTTATATATTATATCTGAGTCAGGTTTTCAGCAGTATTTGCATTATCTGTAGAGACTTTGTTCCAATTCTAGTTCCCTATATGCTTTGCTCCACTTAAGGAAATTAAAAACTAGAATTGGCTCAGCTAATAAACTTAGTATAAAATATTCAAAACAAAGCATTAATGGATTGCAATCCACCCACCTGCCAGTCCCCCCTTTTATATCAGCATTAATTAATTTGCATTTGCACAACGAGTAATTCAACTAAATGAAGCCGCTGCCCGCTTTATTTTCTCGGCTGCGTAGAAAAGTGCCAATTGGAATTTATGTGGAAAATATTTGGGAACCAGTTTCGTATAACCGTCACCGATTGCCCACTGCAATTAACACTAACGCTTGAATTCGAAATTAAAATATTTGCACGCCCAACGGCGACAGCTGACAGATGTCTGAGCCACGAGGGCATTGTTCCATGGCATATGCTCCACTTGACAATTGGCCACTCAGGCTGTTGGATCACACGAAATTAGCACCTTAAATAGATATATCCGACAAGACAATACTTGCAAATTAGTCAAATTACGTGGGCATCAGCCAAAGGGCCTATCTATATTAACGAACAAATATCAAAAGTATATACAGATATTAGACTTTAGTTAACCCAACAGACTTCTTAGTTGGTAGCTAACGTAGGGCCTTTACGGCATATCGTATCTTGTTTATATTTGACAAATATATGACACAGATAAACCTTGTAATACAGATAACAATAAAAATCGCGATAAAGTCGTTTTTGTTATTTGATCTTTTTCACACTTTTTGATAAGGCACTCAAAGAAATTAAAAGAGAAAATACAAAGAAAAATGTATTAAAAAAGAGTTGCTAAGCTTTTTTGGATTGTGGTAGATCCAGTTAGACACTAGCAACTCAAGGAACGTAAAAAAAAAGAAAAGCTGCAGGCGAAGTAGGAATACCCTTAATGATAGATACTACAAATGAAGACGAGATATAACAAAGCTTTCTAGCATTTTAAGTCAAACATTAATTTCATTAATTTGTAATTGAGTAACTTGATCAAGTTGAGACTAAAATAACTCTAAAGCTAATCAACTTATTTGCATTCAGTATGCAAACTCAAATATTTGGCGTTAAATTGTTCAATAAATGGTTTTTATTAATTAAATTTTACATAAGACACTTTTGAAATCTCGAAATCTTTGTGATATAATTATATATGCATTACTATAGGTTCTTTTTGTTGTAGGTTTTCAAGCTCTTTCAGCTTGTATTATATCAAATAACAAAGTCAAGTGAATGCACAAATTTGTCGCTCAAAGAGGCAAATCGCACCGCCGAAATAGAATCGAATTTCGAAGAGCTGGCATTTGATGAATTTGGCATGTTATTCAATGCCGGCAGTCGTGGAAAGTCAACTGATTTCAGCTGTAACCGCTTTCAATTGATTTCAATTGAGCGCTGGATGGGTGGGGGCGGGCTGGGCAAATGTTTTCATAGTATATCGTATGTTAATATTTATCCATAAATAAAATAAATAATTGAACACAATGTGTCACGCACAGCAAAACTGATGGAAATTGTCGCCGTTCGATTTGTCATTCACAGAGCTCCTGTGGACGTGGTCAAAGCGGAAAATGTGCTAGTCTGAGCTGAGCTGAGCGCGGAAATGGTCAATCAGGCATCCACGACGCAGACTGTCGGCGGTCGTTCGCCCATGTCCAGTCCCCAGCTGTCGCACAGACATATCTCACATGCCAGCCCAAAGGATGAAAATGCTCGAACTCCCACTGTTCCAGCTGCTCCAACTGCAGCTCCCGGCAGCGACGTCATTACCGATGTGGTTGGCAACTTTGGCATCTGGCAGCTGCGCACCATACTCATCATCTTCCTGTGCAAAATACCCGCCGCCTGGTTTATGGCCTGCATCATCTTCACCGCGCCAGAGCTATATCCACGGACGGAATTCAGCTGCGACACTAGCTACCTGAACAGCAGCTCCGGCTCCAATTACAGCATCTCGGATAACCAGTGCTATGTGCTGGACGAGAGCTCGGGCAGTCGCAGCGAGTGTGAACAGTTCAGCTATGTCTCCAGCTTCGACTCCCTGATTATGCAATTCAATCTGGTCTGCCTGCGAGACATCTTCATTGCCTGGACTCAGTATTGGCATCTGTTTGGCGTGCTCGTTGGCGGCGTCATGGGCACCAAGATGATGCTGGGCATCAGTCCGCGCAGCACCTACTGTGTGGGTGCCGTTGCTCAAATTCTGTGCGGAGTTGTCACTGGATATGCGAGAGACTTCAGCCTGCACTGCGCATTCCGCTGCCTCTCGGCCGTCTGCTGTGCCATTATGTTTACCGCTGGCCAGGCGATATGTAAGTGAGAAGCGCATACCACTATATAGAATCGTATGTGTCAAGACTGATTGCATTTTCTATTTGAGTATCTTCACAATTATTTTAATTAAATCTTTATTTTACTTATTTTTTTTTTATTTTTTTTTAGAAATTGTTTAAATGTATTAATAGTGTTAATTTATATCGAACTTTAAACAAGCTTAACCAGGGAATTTTTCATTCGAATTTCCCTTTGTCGCAGGTCTCAGTTTGTTTTAAATTTCCCTTTACAATGCAAACCTTGACTCGATGTGCAGTACTTTAAAAATATCCTTTCGAATTCCCTTTGCATCACTGAATGCACTGAATTTCCCTTACAAGAAAATAGGAAATTTTACTTAGAATTTACCTTTACTCAAAACTTCCCATTTTTCTGCCCATATCCTCATCAATTGATTAGGGAAATTCAATGTCATGTCAACAGTGAAATTTAAATATCTCTTATCTATCTCTAGTTACGGACATTACGGCCGGCATGCATCGCATTGGCGCCATCATACTGTACGACACGTTCTGGTCCATTGGCGTCATCATGCTGCCCACGCTCTCGTCCTTCTTCAACAGCTGGTCCCTCATCTATGTGGGCATAACATTTCCCACCGTCATGCTGATTGTGCTGCTGTACTGGACACCCGATTCGCCACGCTGGCTGCTGCGACACGCAGTGGATCACCACTCAATCGATAATGTGGAGCAGATAGTGCGCGAGGGCGCAGAGATAAACGATCGTTGCTTCAAAATACCACCGAATTTCCGGTATCAGCTGGAGCAGCTGAGCGAAAAGCTGAAGACAGCGCCTGCGCCCGCACCCTGGACCCAGCTCTGGCAGGGCAAGCGGGCCAAGACGCACATGGTCGCTGCTCACCTGGCCTTGGCATTCTTTGTGATCAATTTCATGGGCATGCTGCTGAACATAAGATCCTTTGGCCGAGACTATCTAGTGCCCAATACCATAGCCATGGGTGAGACTCTAACCTCATGGTCTGCTCGAAGTGAAGTTGTGGATATTTATTGAGATTTCTTCTGCAGGCTTCTCTGAGATCATTGGCTGCTTCTTGGCTCTGCACTTTACGCTGAAGCACAACAAGTGGAAATGGCAGTGCGCTGGCACCTTCAATATACTCGCTGGGATGCTGGGCTGCATGGGCTGGCTGTTCACGGGCGCCGACTCCAGTGAGTGTTACAGATACAATTACCTTTCCTTTCCTTAACCCAAACTTGGCTAATGCCGCTCCATTCTCTACAGTGGATGCTGAGCTGAAGGTGTCGCTATGGATGATCATAGCGACGATACCCAAGGCAGCTGTGTCCTGTGCCCAGTCCATGCTCCTGGCCTGCATGAACGAGCTGGTGCCGGCAAACAAGAAGCAGCTCTTCGTCTTCTCAGTGATCACCTGGGCACGTGTCTGGCTGCTCTCCGCACCCTTTTTCAATGTGCTTAAGCGCATCGATACGGCCCTGTCGCTGACCTCCTACAGCGTCTTCAGCATTCTGGGCGGCATCTGCACCTGCCTGCTGCTGACGCCGCGCTACAGCACAGCGCCTTTGGTGCCCCAGCTGGAGCAACAGGAGCAGCAGGACAAGAAGGAGCAGTCGCCCTTGAATGCGACCGTTTGGACCATCGAGTCGGATGTGCACAATACGCGCCTATAAAACTCTGCCCAAGAGCTGCTTCAACTCCACTTTCTTAACTAAGCTAATAAAACTCAATTCTCTGTGATTAGTTCAAAGCGAAAGACTTTATTGTTGATTGATTATAGTAATATGTAGACCAGCAGCATATAGAAGCACAGATGCGCAAATATCCAGAACCAATAGATTCTACAAGTCGTCAAAGAAACGAAAACATTTTGCTGCAACTCAGCTCAAATTTCAAATTAAAACTCACCTGGTCACCTGCATTTTGTTAGCATCGACTGTAAACTTTTCGCGATGTAAATATTTATTGATGCCTATCATGTGACGTCTGACATAGTCATCGTAGTCGAGCTCATCCAAGTTCCAATAGAGCTCGGCAAACGTGCCATTGCCAATCAAGTGCTTAAAGTAAAAGCGACTGCGATTCTTAAATATCCATTCATTCAACGAAAAGAAGCTGCCTGAAAGCGAGAAAATCTATTTAAGACTGACCTTAAGGCAGGGATTATCAAGACTATCGGGATTACCCGCCAGACAGGCCTGCCTAAACTTTTTGGCTATGGGCGTAACGAAGCGCCGCTTGGAGCCCAACACTAAAGTGCGCAGATCCATCAGTAAAGCGGGCACGAAATGTAACATCCACACGGCCAGCTCGTGCCTCCAGGCCCCGCGACGGTATTTGAAGTTGGGAAACATAATCATGCGCTTGGTGGGATATATGCGTGACCATTTCATGGTCAGTTCACCCAATCGCTGCCAGCTAATGGGATTCGTGGCGCCTGAGGTGGCATTGCAAATGCTGATGCTGGAAGAGAACACTTCGAATTACTCTTCACAGATCTTCAAGGTTCGCCTTGGATGAACTCACCTGCCCAGCTCCGCTTTGTGCACCATCATGATCATTGCATTGACCACAAAATCCACTGGGATAATATCGCAAATCAGATTCTTATCCCCCAATATGCTGCTAATGCCCCCCTTGCCGATCTCCATCATAATGCCACTGATTGCCTGAATGTTATCGATCCAGCCCGGATATGGCTCCCGATAGGCAGCCGTCACAATCGAGGGTCGCACGATGACAATGGGTATGAGGTGCCTGTAGGAGTTCACAATCTGCTCGGCTATGGACTTGGTGAACGTGTACGTGTTCACGTGCGGGCCCTTTATATAGTCGGCCAGCCGATTCAGATAGTCCTCGGGTATCTTTTTGATGGCGCTAAGAAACTGCCGCCAATCCACAGGCGGCAGTGTGGCGTAGATGCACTCGTCAACATATTTGCGACCCGGATTACAGTACGCAGTGGAAACGTACAGAAAACGCTGCAAAATTCAAAAATAAACGATATGTTAGGCGTATATAAATACATATTATCACATGTATATAAAGTTATTAGTCATATACAGATCTAAGGGTTTTTGTAACTTTTATGAATTGCTTGAAAACACATCTCTATGTTTTATAAGTTATACTAGGAAAATGTAATATATACAAATTGTTCAGATTAATTATAAATCAAAATAAGCTTAAAGCTTCAAAAGCACATTTAAACGAAAGCTTTAATTGATTGTTACATAGTCGAATATTTAATAGCACATGAGCGCTTAAAAAGCGTTAAGCTCCAAGCTTTAGTTGATATCCATCCATTTTTACTTAAAATAAATCTTTTTTAACATCAACCAGTATTAAACCAATATTCCAATATTGATTGAAATCAATAATCTCTAAGGAATACTAGAAAATTGTATATATAAATAAGCTTAAAGCTGCAAAAGCACATTTAAGCGAAAGCTTGAATTGATTGTTATATGGTCAAATATTTAATAGTTTAGAAAACTTAAACTTGAAAAAGCACACGAACGCTTAAAACGCGTTAAGCTCCAAGATTTATTTGATATCAATCCATTCTCACTTAAAATATTCCAATATTGATTGAAATCAAATCTCTCTTATAAAGATAAGGTATACTAGGAAAAAGTAATATATAAATAAGCTTAAAGCTGCAAAAGCACATTTAAGCGAAAGCTTTCATTGATTGTTACATAGTCAAATATTTAATAGCTTAAAAAAATTAAACTTGAAAAACACATAAATGCTTGAAAAACTTTCAGCCCCAACCTTTAGTTGATATCAATCCATTCTCAGTTAAAATAAATGTCCTTTAACATCAACCAGTATTAAACCCATATTCTGCTCAAGCCTAGCCTTAAGGCACTTACCTGCAGTTGGCTCATTTGTGTGCACATCTCCAGCAAATTGTAGGTGGCCAGCGAATTGGCACGTGCTGCCACATTTAGACACTCGTTGAAACGCACCTGTAGGCAGAGATTATCTATATGTAACTAGACTATATCAAACTGGAACTTACAGTCGCGGCGCTGTGAAATATAATATTAACCTCCGCGCATAGCTCGTCTCTGTCCCGCTCATTCAAACCTGTTGAAATTCAAATGAAAAAAAGAAAAGCTTTTATAGCAGTTTTTTCTAATATTTTCACTCTCGAAGCTGGTGTCTTACCAAAATAATCATCCTCGATGTTGCCCGCAAAAAATGCGATTTTCTTCAGACGCTCTGGAAACGAGCTGCGCAAGCGCTGAAAAATGTCATTCTGTAGGAAGTTCTGGAAGCGCTGCTCGGGCGAGACACCAGCTTTAGTGCGGATGAGCATATAGATGCGTTTGATTTGGGGAAAACTCCAGAGTAGCTTCTCCAGCAGAGCTTTGCCCACAAAGCCAGTGGCACCTATCAAGTGGAAGTGCATTGAGCAAATAGAAACTGCAAATGAGTGAATGATTCAAGAGTCCAGACTTGCCCGTTATGAAGACGACTGCATCTTTGTAGATATCCAAGTGGGTTTCCATCTCGTTGTGGCCACTGTGCTGGCGCGAATGCAACTGTTTGCCGTTGGCTGTGGCTCTCTCCGGTTGCAACTGCATTTGCTCAGCTTCGCTAATTGTTGCTGCTGCAATGAAAGTAAAAAGCTTCGACCAACTGGCTGAGCTATCAAAACACGTTTTTCGCAAACTCCTAAATGAAGCTAAGACTGCAATTGGCTTCAGCTGTGCGACGTAAACAACACTCACGTAACTCTTTTAGCCGGAGCTTACATAAGTTATGTTTTGTATGGTCGGAACAGTTACGGCGTGGTCGCTTCTTTGAGCCAACCTTAAACAAACCTAGCTTTGTTCTAATTTTACATAATATTTATATTTATAAAGATATATATTTATATATGTCTCTTTTCTGTGACTAACAAATACTTGAATTTATATTAGTTTATAATATTTGTTAATTAAATAATAAATTTACTTTCAATTTATTATATTTAACTATTTAAAGTTAAATTTAAATCTATTGCACCAATTAGTTAGACTAACAGCCACTAGATGGCGCTGTATAAAAATAGTGGGTTGGAGTCTTTGCTAAATGCGACTTGGACATAGCTAAAAACTCTTGCTGTGCCCTAAACAAAGTTTTTCAACTCGTTTTAAGCGCTATTCCTATATTATTCATATAGATGACATAGTTTAATTTTGCTAATATGCATTTTAAAATCAATTTTTATATATAAAATTTTTTTTTTTATTAGACTAGATTTGTTATAAAAAGTGTTCATACAAAATAAAAAATTATCTTGTAGATTTTACATAATGTTTGGCTAAATCTTTGTAAGTAAAAATTCTGCAGTCGGGAGATATACATATGTATAGATATAAATATCCTGAACACCTGCCGAGCAACAATTGCAAATTTTAACTGCTATAGGTTCCGAGTTTCAGGGCAGACAGATGGACTAACTTGGCTATTTCAACTGCAGCTGCATATCATGGTCAAGAGTATATAGACTTTCTGGGATCTGCCACGCCTACTTCTGGGTGCTACATACATTTTACTTTGAAAATACCATATCCAAAGGACGTCACGTGAGTTTGATCTTTTCATTAGCCGCTAAACAGTGGCTGTCAAAAGTTTCTATACTCTTTACTTATTAGCCATAATGGAAAACCTTACCAAAAAAAAAAAAACATCAGAAAAAAAATAGAATCACCTATTGACATAATCGTTTAGGCAGACTTCAATATTTGCAGTCGTCGGACATCTGATATCAATTTCAGTGACAATTTGATTAGCGACGATATCGTCGACTAGCACCAGCTGTGGGCCCTGCTCCGCAATTGTTCAGAGTGTTTGATGGCGGCGCTAAGCTTAAGCGTAGTCGCAGTTATGCTGGAGGTTCGAAGCCCGTAAGACGTGGTTACTCGATCCTACACATGTGAGAATGGACGAAAGCTACAGTCCCACTGAGGCCAAGTGGAAAAAGCGTCGTCCAACGCCCACGCCGGAGGCACACGCCCGGTTAAGCTATATATACAGCAGCCAGGATGCTGAGCAGCAGTACCAGGAGGAGATGCGAGAGACTCCAACTGGAGATGTCGTCTCGCATGTGCTGGGTGACTTTGGCATCTGGCAGCTGCGCTCCGTGCTAATCATCTTTCTGTGCAAGCTGCCAGCTGCCTGGTTCATGGCTCTCATAATATTCACAGCTCCCGAGCTGTATCCCAATGAGGAGTATTGGTGTGATACGAGCGCCTATGGCGGTGCAGGGAACACGAGCGTCTCGGACGATCAGTGCTATGTGCTGGTCGCGTACGGCGAGGCCAACTATGCGATGCGACAGTGCCTGCAGTTCAACTATGCCCACAGCTTTCGCTCGCTAATCATGGAATTCGATTTGGTCTGCCTGTGCGACATCTTTGTGGCCTGGTCCCAGTATTGGCATCTGTTCGGCATGTTCGTCGGCGGCGTGGTGGCCACGCGGCTGATGCGTGTGCTCAGTCCACGTCGCGTATACATCGTCGGCATCTGGGGTCTGCTCTGCTGCGGCACGGCCACGGGGCTGGTCAATGATTTCAGTTTGCATTGCTCCTTCCGCTGCCTATCCGGAGTCTGCTGCTGCTTCATGATGACAGCCGGACAAGTGATATGTGCGTAGCAGCTTAGCCTTAAGAAAATACATTTAATTTTATTTTTATTTATTTACCTATAACCGGCAATCCTTATTCCTTATTCCTTCCAATCCTCAAGTTAGATTTATACATTTAATTTTCTTTTTATTTATTTACCTATAACAGGAAATCCTTGAAGCAAACTCTCAAATATGTATTTTATGTTCTTTTGTTTCTTTTATCCTTTGCAGTTTGCGATATTACGGCGGGCAAGTACCGGCAGGGCGTGCTGCTCCTCTATGACGCCTTCTGGTCCATTGGCGTCATGCTGCTGCCCGCCATTGCTGCATTTGCACAGAGCTGGAGACAGGTTTATGTGGGCATCACCTCACTGCCCGTTGTCATTGTGCTGCTGCTGCCCTGGCTGCCAGAGTCGCCGCGCTGGCTGCTGCAGCGCGCAGAGCCGACGGCTGCTGTGGAGCATGTGCAGCAGCTGTTGCTGCAGGCAGCTCGCATTAATGAGCGCTGCTCCAGGCTTCCACATGATCTCTGCCTGCAGCTGGAACTGCTGGGCGAGAGGCTACGCTCGCAGCCGCCAGCCGCACGCTGGTTGGAGCTGTGGCATGGCCATCCGCGTGCCAAGCTCCACATGCTGGCCACACACATGGCCCTGGCCACCTTCCTCATCAGCCACATGGGTCTGCTGCTAAATATACGCACCTTTGGCCGCGACTATCTGACGCCCAATACCATGTTCAGTGGCCTGGCAGAGATTCTGGGCTGTCTGCTCGCCGTCTACTTATGCCACAACCACAACGCCCACAAGTGGCAGTGGGCGGGTGGCTTCTGCCTTGTGGGCGGCTGCGTTGGCTGTCTGTGCTGGTTCTTGAACGATGTGGAGTGTAGGTGTTTAATGCATACTTGGCCAATCGACAAATGATTTATACTCTTACGCTTTCAGTGCCAGAAGTCTATGAGACTATGCTGTGGATGTGCTGCACCGTTCTGCCCAAGGCGGGCGTCTCCTGCGCGCAGGCCATGCTCATTGCCTGCATGGGCGAGTCTCTGCCAGCGGAGAAGCGTGCTCCATTTGCCATCTCTGTGGTCACTTGGGCGCGTGTCTGGCTGCTCTCCGCCTCGTTTCTTACGTTGCTCAAACAGCTCAACATCGCCCTCTCTCTGTCCACCTTCTGTGTGCTGGTCATACTGGGCGGCTGTTGCACCTGCTGCCTGCGTACGCCCCGACCAGGGGAGAAAAGAGTCCAAAAAGAGCAGCAGCTGCAGCAGAAGGAAGCTGACTGCTACAACACGCACTTGTAATATGTGATAATTGAAAACACTTTGAATATTGAATTTAGAAACATTTGTTGTCTTAATTTATATGTGTAAAATCTTTGAAAGACGAATTATATAAGTAGCTCAATTATTCCAAGATATAAAATAAATAGTTTTTAATAAAAAATTATAGTTGTGTAATAAAATAAAATATTAAAAATATTTGAATTTATTATTTCATTTCACAGTGCTAAATTCCCTGCTAAATTCAAAGGAAGTTCACAATAGACTATACAAAATTTATAGAAAAAACTTCATATAATATAAAATAAATATACAACAATTTTTAAGAATAATTAAATAATTAATTGGACTTGGCAATTCGCACTTTCCATACAAAAAAAAAAATAAAATAAACTTTTATTAATATATTTAAATATTTGTATTTTGCCATGTTTATCAATGAAATTTAAATAACAAAATTTACAAACTAAATTAGATTTAATTTGGCAGTCATTACCCTAATAGATAATCTAAGTTTAGCTGTGCAAACAGATCTATTCAGAGCTTCGTTAACACACTTGGGCAATCAATTAGGCGCCCTCTGTGCTCTATTCAATTCGGGCTGACAAATATAATAGGCATAGATATTTTAAGCGCATTGCTCTACTGACTGTTTGTACGAGCTCGTAAGTTCACCTGCTTGCCCCCGGCGCTGCCTTGTGCCACGCGAGTAACAGTAAGAAATGCAAATCAATAAAAACGAAACCATAAAATTGCCCAGAGTCTTGCCAATAGGTCGCAAATTGTGGCGATATGTCATTGTTGGAGCAGCTTTGGCAGCGTTAGGACGTGCACGGTGCTGGATCGCGAGCAGGAGTAGGAGCATTAGCAGAAGCAGAAGCAGCTGTTATCTGTGCTCCAATTGGATGCAATGAAATCAAAGAAATCGGCCTTTGCCAATACATCAACGGGCTACAGCAGGCACAAGCATAGCGGGCACGGCAAAGGACACGCCCACAACAAGGATAAGGCAGACGGCAAGGACAAGCAGAGCAAGGAGCAGCAGCTGCCTGAGCAAAAGAATGAACAGGAGAAGGATCTAAACTCCGGCTTCGGAGACTATCTGCGCACGCCGGAGGGTCTGTAAGAACGAACTACATATAAAATTATGCCTTTCAATCCTTTTTCTCTTCCTTAACAGCATTTGAGATGATGAAATTGTTTGTTTTTGCCAATACGGTTATGCTGATTGTGACCATGGCCTGGCCGAATATTAAGGAACAGTTCTTTATGCTAAACCAATGGTGGGAAAGCTATCGGGTGCAGCAACAGAAACAATAGACCTAGAGAAATACTTGAGTTAACCCATTCGACAGATAAGATGGTGGGCCCATTCATGCAGGGCATATTGCTGATAGGCATTATCTATTGGTAGAGCTTTTTTGAATACATACTTATATATACTTCCCATTTGTTTCATATATTGTCTGATTAATAGGTATTCGAAGAGCATGATGTCCATGATCAATGATTATTATCGTAGTGAATTTCAACGTAAACTTCAAGCTGCAGGCGAGACAAAGACCGTCGAGGAGACGCCTCTAAATGTGGATAATTTTATGGACTATGTGCGTGAGCTGGAAACTAAGCAACAGCCAACGCAGCAGACAGTTCCAAGCGTTACAAAAAGTTCCACTACACCAAATAGAGGACAAACCCAAAAGCTGATATATTTCCTCTACATCACAGGCGTCTATGGCTTGCCTGATCTTTGCAGCGCTGCAGACAGTTCCATAAGTTAGTTTAATATACGATATCATATAGAACTTTAGTATGTTCTTATTTACTATGTAGAGTAGAAATAATAATATGTATTGGTCTAATCTAATCTTTTTCTAAAGAATACAACAATCGCTTGTGTCGCAAATGTTTGGAGCGTTTTTTATTTCAATTGTAGCAGAATATATATTTCCAAATTTTTCAACATTATCTGAACTTTTCAGTTATAAATACTATATATATATATATATATGTATATGTGTACGATGAGCCTTCAACTTTTGATTCATTTTTCTTTAAGCTTGGTCTGACTTCTTTATAAATTTTACATTTCTTACTCACTTTCTACTTTTCAGTTGAAGCCTTTATATAATATTATTTTTTTTTAAGTGTGAAAATATAGAGTGTAGATATGATATATGATGTTAGGTGCAAATTCTTTGCTTTATATAATTATATATTTTTCTTAGATGCTCAATCAGGTATTCAATTCAATTATGGCACAAATATTACGATTTCTCCAGCATTTTGTTAGGCTATTTAGAAATGGAAATGGTTTGAAAAATAAGTGAATATTTAACCTATAGTTAGTTGTGCCTGGATCTTAACTAGCTCAGCTTAAAAAGGAATATATAAAAAAGACTAGAAAAAACAGTAAAAAAGATTAGGAAAAATAGCTCAAGAGAGATTTGAAATTTGTAATAAAGTAAACAGTTTTTAGAGTAGGTAAATTTGCTTTTTAGTTTATAAGAGACACGCGCCAAAAACTCAGTATAGCAGGCTATATAAACACGATTCTGTTTAGCGCTATTTAGAACTGCTAATAACATCTCTATATTGCTTACCATATACAGTGATATATAGTAAGCGTCTAGCTTATCGATCATACAATTACTTAATTTCTTCATACACATATCATTCACATTTTCTTTTACCTATATTTATATCTTTTATGCCCTGAATAAACGCTTAACTATATATTTGATATTCACGATTGCAACTTACAATTAAATTATAAATATACCAAAGAAAATAGCTTCGAAGTTTACGAAATCATAAATGACTTTTAATGTATATTTTATATACACAACAAATATTCATACATCGGTTCAATATAGATAAAAAATAATATTAATAGTTGCATTACAAATTAATAAAGCAAAAATACAGAGTACATCAAATTAAAATAAAATTGATAAGACTTTCAATAAAATATATATATATATATATATATATATATACTATGTACATAGAAAAACGCTCGAGCGTTGCTTTATCATCTTCACATCTTCTTCTTTTCGAAGAGCAGTTCAATTTCGGTTAGTACAAAGCGTAACAAATTTAAAAACGAAGGCAACAAATTTTTCAAATTTTAAATCACACTTGAAATTGTCTTTCAGAAAGTGGGGAACAGAGCAAAGCAAAATTAAGGAAACTCAAACCTTCGTGTTTTTTTCTCTCTTCTTTTTCTGTGTATCACAACCTTTTAAATAAGGATAACAATAATAATTAAAAAATTGCGTAAATTTCGACAAAAATTGAGTTAATTCATGAATGCCTACTACAAACTAATACATATGTATATATTATAATTGTAATATGTATATATGCATATCTTCTCACATATGGCTAAAATAAAACACATATCTTTTAAATTGCAAAGAATACAAATGCTGAATACAGAATATTAAGTTGCTTTCACTCTATTATATATACAGCTATATAATTTAATGCAACTCATTGAAAGGCTTTGTTTGTTTTAAACTAAATTACTGTGCGTTCAAGTCTTACGGTTAACATATAGAAAGCGTCACCGGTTAACTAAGGATTCGCTATTGACTACACTAATCCGACTGCTTGCGTATTGTTGGCGGCGGCGGCGCTGGCACCGTTGGCCTTTTGGGCGTTTGAAATGAATTGGGCGATATGGGTGTGGTAGGCATGTTCTGCTGATCCTTCTCTCCCGTTGACTGCTGATGCTCATGATTATGATTGTGTTCTGCGCCGGCTGTATTAGTCATTGTTGTTCCCGTTGTTGCCTCCTCCCCCCGTGTGCCGTTTGTATCACAATTTTCGTGTCGCAGTTTCTCTATGAACTTCTCCGTGGTGAAGCGCACATTGCCATTGTCAATTATCGCTTGCGTGGGCGTTATGGCCTCATCGTCGCTTTTACTTTCGTACTTAGAGACACCACCACCTCCGCTCCCCAACGCCAACGCCGCAGGCCGCTTGGGCAACTGCGGCTTTTGCGGAACATCGGGCTTTAAGCGAAAGCTCCCAATGCTATCGATGCTCCTCCGATCAGCCGTGGGCGAAGGCAGACTGTCCAGACCAAAGAACTGTGTGCGCGTCATTGGAACCGGCTTCGCGGGAGTCACTGGTGGTGGCGGCAATGCCTCCAGCTGTGTGTGCGTTGACTGGCTGACTGTAGCAGGCTGCTGGAATGACGGCAGATTGGGCAGCGGAGGCTTAGCAGGTTTCTCTTGTTTCTCCTGCTTCTCCGGCTTGTCATCCTGCTGCGGGAAGAGCTCCTTGGCGTGCGGCCGATGATTAGAACCAACACCATTACTGGTGGCCTCACTTTTAGTTGGAGGCGAGGGTGCATTGGGCTTTTGGCGGCGCAGTGTGCCATAACGCGGACTCTCCATGACTTCTAGGATGACACGAATGAGAGTTAAATAGATGCTTAAAATTTTACTAATCCCTAATACTTACCACCCTCATGCTTATCCAAATGCTCGTTAGAGGAATTCGATTTGGGTTTGCCTTCAACAAAGAGTTTCTGACGCTGTAGCGTCATATAGAACTCAACATCGCCCTCGAAAAAGTAATCCCATTGACTGATCAGCAGCTCTATAATGATGTTAGCTGCCGAGGAGCTGTTCACCTGCCCAATATAGTCGGCTGCTGCGTTACTGCTCTTGTCGACACGCGGCCAAAGCATGTTCGGCGACATCACAATGGCCAAGTTCTGGGAGCTCATCTTATTGTACACGGCCCGCTGTTGCATCAGGGCCAGAAAGCGTGTGAGGTAGCGCAGATTTGCATAGTTCTCCTTGGGCAGCTTTCCCAAAATAGCCTTAATCTCTGTCTTGCGCTCCGCCTCGGTATGCCGTTCCGCAATGCGTATAAAGTCCTTATACAACCCGTAGGTGAGCAACGGCTCGGGCAGTTCGCGCAGGTACAGCTTCAGTATGGAACCGATAACATGTGGATCCTGATACTCCAGCGGCAGGGGTGTCTTCACATGCTGCGCCTCCAGCGCATGCTTCATGCGCCTCAGCTTGGTGCTGGCACAGCCCACACGCAAAAGACCCTCCTCCTCGAGGCCATGCTCCAGCAGGCAGCAACAGCACAGCTCCACAATGTAGGAGATCTCCCGATGCGTCGAATCCAAATGTTCCTTGAGCGAGGTGCCAAATCGTGACTTCTCTGTGCCTTGTATGGTGTCCTGAATGCGCGCCAGCGATGCATTCACCTGCTGCAGCGCACGTTCATGGTAGTTTCTTTGGTTGAGCACATATTCCCGAATGCAGTTAACAATCTCGTCCTCTTTGGCAATTAGCTCCAGCATTTGTGCGGCCCACGCATCACGTTCCTTTTCCAGCTTCACTTCGCACTCCTCCTGCTGGCTCTTAATATGATTCACCTTGGCCGCGGGCTCATCCAGTCGTATGGCAGCCTGAAAGTGAAAAATGAGGCGTTCATCAGTTTAGTCAAACATTCCACCGATAAGAAATCTCTCACTTCTCTTTCTTTTGTTTGCACTTGGCGTCATTTTCACACGCTTCTCTACACTGAATGCCCCTACTGTAATCTTTACCCACCTACAGCTCGCATCTGTTGCGCGACAAGTGTCTGTGATTGTTATTGTTATTTTTGTTGTTGTTGTTTGTTGCACTCTCAACTAGTGCCCCATTAAGAGTAGCCTATAAATAGACCCTTTGGCCAGCTGTTCCAATCATTCCTTTGTTATACGCGCCAATGGAAACATTTACAAGGTAAATATCGTACGTTTAATGGGCCTGTGCACAGCCTGACCGATATTTGCGGCTAATTGACACACCACACATTGCTACAAGCTTTGACTCACAACTTGGGCATTAGCAAGTGGCTTTAAAGTCTACGGCAAGTGATAAGAAAATCATGATCGTGTTAGGTCTATGAATACTTTAAGGTATACCTGAGCTATTCCCTGCAGTTCATATATCAGTTTAGGTATAAATAGAAATAAATTTTAAATAAATTCTAATAAATTGAGATTAAGATTACTCGAAGAGTAAGTAAACTAATGCGACTTGAAATATTATAGTAATCTAAGCAATAAATCTGAATAATTTATATATCTACATAAAAGGAGGAATCCTTCTATTATATTCTACACCTAAATACTTCTTAGGCATTCAAAGTAAAGAGTATTTAATCAGACGCATAAACAATTGTTGTCTTTATAATATTTCTTATCGCGCTGTACACTTTGCTCCCTCTACGTTTCGTCAATAGGTAGAAACGTCGTAAGTTTGCTAAAAATAAGCAAAATCGTGACAAATTACCCGCTCTCTCACTCATGCTCTCTCTTCCTTACTCAACAGCAGCTCTATCTCTCTCTCCCTCTTCCACTATGTTGCTGTCAATCAATCTGCAACAGGGAATGAGCAAACAATGGCATCTACCATCTAATTATAAACTAAACCCCAAACAACATATTCCAATGCCAGTCAGCGTGTGACTCACAATATATACCATATATATATATATATATATATATATATATATATATATATATATATATAAATATATATGTATATAAATATAACCTCTAATGACCTACATTAGAGTTGAAAGTGGGTATGCGAGACAGTTACAAGCATGGCAAACATCCACAGTTAGCACTTGCAAGGTACACCAAAAATGATGTATATAACTGTGTAACTGTGTCGGAGTTATATCGCATATATAGCTCAATTAGAGCGTTCCCAATAGAGGTTACCCGCATTACTTTTTATTGAGCCAACTCGACTGTTTCGATAAGATTATGATGCATACACACGTAGGGTGTCTAAGAAATGCTACTAAAATATGATACGAATGGACAATTAATAGGCTGACAGCTGCGACTCGCTTGTCCGCTCATTCGTTCACTCGCTCATTGGCTCAATTTTCAATTATGATGTCACTTGGCTGTCCGGCCAAGTCAATGAACGTCTTCCGACACCTTAAACAGCAAACACCCCAACAACAACAACAACAACAATTATATTGCGACTGATTTGCCCGACTCTCCATATAAGGCATAAAGCGTGTCGTCGTGTTGTCTTGGCTTGTAAGGCGGAAAACACTGCCAAAAGAAATATCATAAAAATAAAAACAAGAAGTGGACAAATATTGACTACATCGTCACAAAATCTGTCAAGTAATCGTCAAATGTTAACGGCTAAAGTCGACCGAAAGGGCTACAGTGAAACCCTGCTAAGCGAGAATTGCTTGTCTGCTAATTTTTAGACATTCGATATTGCTTCAGGAAAATAATATAGTTCACATATTTTAAGATTTGCTGCTTTATATATTCTTTTCCCTTGGAATTTAGTTTCTTTAAAAATTGTATATGTCCTGTACGGAAATAGTATTGCAACAACTGTTCGTCAACAGGGCTTCTACTGTACTACCAACAACTCTTGCCAGTTGCTAGAGAAATTGGAACAAGAACCGTTAAAAAGTCAAACAATCCTGCGACCATATCATAAAGACAAGCGACGCCAAGCGACGTATAAAATCGAATAACAACAACAACAACAACTAACAATGCCAACAATTCTATTGTGAGATGATAAAGAAAGAAATAAACTGAAAATATAAAGAGAGAAAAAAATAAAGAATTGATTGCTTTCTTGGCCGGCGCTTGTCATCCGGTCGTGGCTGGCTATGCGCAAGGCACAGTGCTTAAAAACTCAGTTGAAAAACTGTGCAAAATGTGAGAGATTTTTATCAGATATCAGATAGAGAGGAAATAGCTAAATTAATCAATTGGAATTAGAATTGACAACTATGAGAAGAGCTTTCAAGAAGAAGGGAAGTCAACAGTTGATAGGCTATTTTGTTAAGGGAAGAAGTAAGATATATTAACAGAATAGAAAAAGAATCAAATAATAGCAAATTTAATTTCATCATATTTCATTAAAGAAAAACATAGACATTACCTAGCATTTGAGAAGTTTTCTTGATTTCCTGGAAAATCAATTAAACGATATGACATTTAGTTCAATTTTCGCATTAGCCATAAAGCCAGATACTAGTATATAATATTCACAGTTTCTATTTGCAATATATCTGAGAAGTGCATTTGTTATAGGAGGCCACATGTGACATTAGACCACTGTGCATTAAGGTCTGAGCTCCACACAATTGAGAAGTTGTATAAATACTTATTGTTATTGCTGTTATTGTTGTGATTATTGTTTGTTGCTTTGTTACTGTCGCACTTTGACTGCTTTCCTCTACTGTGCTCTGCAATCGTGCTCATTTTAAACATAATCAACACGCATTCCACAATTTGGATAAGTGCTACATTATTATCACAAATCTTTTTGAACAGCTGCCTATAATTTATACCTTATAAACATTTTCTTTTTTTTCTGATTAACTTAGAGGTAAAAGAAAAGTAGTGAAGAAAGATATTTGGTAAGAGTTACACAGCAAAAATTAATGTTGATTTAATATATATATTTTTTTGTATTATATTAATTTTTTCATTTTATTTCATTTTTTTTTCATTAAGCTTCACTCAACTCATTTCTAAGCATCCAATTGTAGAAATCGTATTATAATTAGAAAATGTTTTGTTTTTAAATTGAAATCAACATTCATTTTTTACTGTGCATGCAGAGAGTTAACGATTTATCTGCTGTCTGGTGTTTAGTTTGGGGCCACGGAATGATATCTTACCTCATGGCTGCGCTTCAGTGAGGTGTATTCCTGTAGTGTGCGCGACACATTACGCTTTAGCGTTGAGATCTCTTGTATTTCTTTATCTAAGATGTTTTTTAAACGCCGCACAACTTTCGTCTCCGTTTCCAGTTCGCTCTCGATGATGCACTCGGCGATTGTCTTCTCCAACTCGGCTGCAAATTGCGAAAGAGTTTTTTACTTTTCTTATTATTTTAGTTTAAATAAATACAAAACTTTATTTTGATGATGTAAAAAGGAAGCGTGTGTGTGTGTGTGTGTGTGTGTATTGCAGAGTGTCTAAGTGAGGAAGTCAATGCTTATTTAAGACCTTATCGCAGCCAAAAGGACGGTAGCAAATGTTGTTGTTGCTACTGTTGCTGTTGCTGTTGTTGTTGTTGTTGCTGATGCTGCTGTTGTTGTTATTAATGTAGCTGCCGGTTCAAAGTTGTGGGCCGTGCATTGTGGCAGCGGGCGCGGACGCGGGGGCGTAACTATAGCCTCTCTGACGAAGCTGAGTAAGCAAAATTGTGATAATTGTGTTGAGTGCGATGCCGGCAGCGGAGCCTACAATACATAGTAGAATAGGGGGCCCGCAGCAGAGGGACTGGCGACAACACAAGTGAAGTATAAAATTGAAGATATGCTCGTGCTGGCTAAGAGACGGCGATGGGGCGAGAAGGTGGTATTAAAGCGTGTCGTGGCTAAGAAATAAATTGCAAAAGGGAACACTTGGGACAGTGGGACAAATCCATTGGCATAGCTAAAGAATGAAAACTGTCCCAAGTTCGAAATCAATTTACATTTAAATATTTTATATCGATGGTCAAAATATATAAATTTAACATATGATTGACAAATTTGTAAATATTCCATTTGCAAAAAATGAATATTTGTCTTCTTTTGACCTACTTCAAATGCAAATCGGTTTATATAACTTTAAAGCTGAAATGGAAACTCCACACGGAACAAAGGAAAAAGTGATTGGCTGGGTATACTCTCTAACTGCTCACAAATACTACAATTTATACAATATGCTTCCTTGTTAGCATTTGTGTACGTGAACTTTGTGTAAATTCAAATATAGAGTTGATAAAACACGAATGATATACAATACACGTACAGAGCGAGCGACAGAGCTGAGAGAACGGGAGAGTATTATGCATGAATAGTTCACCTACTTTTGCATGCAGATCAAACAAAGGCTTTATTTTGTTTCGCTTTATGTCATAATGCTGTGGACAGAGCTTATCAAATGAACGTTGAACCAAGGTAAACTTGAAGCTGTATATGCTGCTGCTGCTGCTGCAGTCGACGTTGACGCAACGCGCAACTAAATTGCAATTGCTGCACGCATCTGCTGTGTCTGTGAGCCTCTCTGAGTGAGTGAGTGAGTGAGTGAGTGTGTGTGTGTGTGTGTGTGTGTGTGTGTGTGTGTGTCTCACATGCTAAAAGCGTAAGTGGAGCCAATAATGAGTAATACAAAAAAAAGTGGGTGGGGGAGAGAGAGAGAGAGAGAAAGAGTAGAAATAGCAACAAACGAAAAAAGGTGTGGGGGTTGCTTTGAATATTTATATACATATGTATGTATAAGTATATGTATATGCATATTTATGTAGGAAGCTTGTGAATGATTTTATATTTTATTTCTTTTTGGCGCAACTTTTACTTCTTTGCTCAACTTATCATAATCATAACATAATTATTGCAGATCACTTTTACTGGGCTTTTGTCTTGCATTGAAAGAAATGCATAATGAAGTTTTGATTGAAAAAAACGGACCATAAAACAGAGCATTAAAAGACGAGTATTGCCTGGCGGAGGCAAAGGAGAGGGCTAAATACGTAAACACAATAACAATCAAAACAAAGAAAAAAATAAAAACAACAAAACAAAAAACTGTATAAATAGATAAGCAAATAAAAATAAGAGCGGCAAACCGCAACAGAGAGCAGCCGACCCAGCGAATGACTGTATAAAAGAAAGCAACGAAAAAAAATCATCATAAAATTATTATAATGATTAAAAAACGCGCTAAGCAGCAGCGACAACAACAACATCAGCAAGTAAATAGTAATTTAGAGAGATTAGCCACAGGCAGACTAGAAAATACCCTGTGCCACGCATACGTATGTATGTCTAGTAATACGACGAGGTTTAAAACCTTAATCTGTGATATATGAAATTTAATTTGTAATTGAATTTATTAATAATAATTTAAATGTAATTTGTTGTCTATAACTTTGTGACATTTACCGATAATCTATATCGCAGATACGGGGCCAGCGCCGATCAGAGTCAGAGTACAGGCATAGAAAGAGCTGAAGAGCCTTTATCTCTATAAGTCGACCCCAGCTACCTACTGCTATCAAATTCCAACATTTATACAATAGAAATATACCCGTTTTTATACATTATCAATGGGCATAGGGTATAATAATCGACATCGCTGTTGAGAAATGTAAATGCCACAAGGCCAAGCGCAGACAAGGCGAGGCCACACACACAAACACACACACACACAGCGCACGCAAGCCCGTGATACACAGTCATCAAAGCATATGCATAGAAATTTATGCGCCTATATACATATACACACACACACACATACGCACGCACGCAAACAAACACATAACTGTGCACACCTTGCGCTTTTTATGCGGTTTCGTGTTCAATTTTTTTTTCAATTTAGAATTTTTTCTAGGTGGCGCCCTTATCACAGCCAGCGAGACGCCGATAAAAACACACATACACATTCTCATATATACACACACAGTTGGACTTAGCAACTTACCGCAATTCGCTAGAACCTTGTGCAACGGCATATCCTTAGGTAACTCCTTGGCCGACTCATCCAGTGCTTGGGCAATCTTGTAGTGGGTGTTCTTCTTGGTGCGCTTGTCGTGCTCTTCGATGGTAACGGTGCCATTGCTGCTGATACTGCTGCTGCCGCCGCTGCTGTTGCTGAGCGCTGGTAATTTGCGCACAATTTTCTCAATGGTATCGCGATATCGGTCTACCTGCTTCTCAATGGTCTCTAGCTCAGAATCTTTGCAGTCCGATTTTGTAGATCTGTGTGAAGAAACGAAGCAAAACAAAACGAAATCAAATACAGATACAGAGATATCGATACACATATATGTATGTAAATGCCATTACACACAAATGCCGTTAGGTCATCAGCGACGTAAGAAACATGCATATAAAAAAAACGTAAGCGCTGCGCTTTATTTTGGCATTGATTTGTGCTTGTTGTGTCTGTTGCTGTTGTTGTTGTTGTTGTTGTTGTTGTTATGAGGCAACACCTGCGCCCGCCGCTGGCTGCTTGCGCTTTTGTCTGGCATTTCGTCGCGTCTTCACGGCTGCCGCTGGATGGCGGCTGCCTGCGCCCCCTGGCCTTTGAACTTACCTTAAGTTTTCAGCAGCAATTTTAATTTTTGCAAATTGCTTCTTCATATTGTTGCCGCTTTGCCCACGCACTTCGCACCGCCGTTTTACGTCTAACAAAAACAAAATGCACTTTGTTGTAGTTTATATTACTGTATTAAATTAGCTCGGCATTTACAAATATTTTTAAACACTGGCAAAAATTAGTCATTCTCGGACGACGAATTACTGAAAAATGATGTAAAGTCAAGGTATGTGAATATCGATCAACTATCGATGGCTGTCACTCAGATAGGAGAAGTTGCATGCAAAGCGACAGAAACTATCGATAGGCAGGTAATAATATCGCACGACTGCGAACATTCGGTTGCACAGAATCGATTTAATAATAATGAATAATTAAATAAATTAGCATTTTTGTTTACTATTTATTACGAAATATAAAATAATTTCATTAAATAATAAATCAAATAGTCGATTAATTTATTTATCGTAGCTCTACTGTCGACTATCGCAACTCACGATGTTATGCTTTCTCTAAGAGTTTCAGTTGCACGTGTCAACACAAATTCAATTTTAAATATTCGAAAACTTTGAATTTTACTGAAATATACTATGGACTATATGACCGATGAAGAAGCTGTGAGAAGCGTTTGGGAATACTACAACCGTGAGAATGGCAGAGAACAGCCCAAAAAAGAAGAAGACGAATACACTATAAGAACACGGTTTGAGCAAAAAGTATTGCGCCTATTGACAATACACAATGTGCCTTATACCAATAAAGAGGGTAAATAAAAACAACAAAACATTGCTTTACATTACAAACATCGTTATTGTAGACGAAGAAACATACGAGGACTATCTGCTCTCGGATGATGAAAATATGTCAAAGCCAAAACGTATCAAGGTGAAGCCTTCAAAGAAAACAAAGCCCAGTAACGATGACGGCGACGAGGAAGAAGAGGAGGAAGATGATGTGGACGAACGCATTGCGTCCATTAAGAACAAATTGCGTCAGAAAAAGCGTCCGACCACTGAAAAGCAACAGAAGAGACGTGAGACAAAGAAACTAAAGCGCAGCAAGGGCGTGCAGAAGCTGCTCCAATCCTCTGCAAAAATAATGAAAAACGAGAAAATTAAACAAAATAAACTCAAGAATGGAGCTATCAAATCAGAATCGAATGAAGATGGAGAGGAAACAGATAACAAGGCAGTCATTCAGCCCGTTACACTCAAACCCGTATTCAATGAGGAATCTAAAATAGTTTTTTCTAAAATTGATTTCGCAGCTAATCCAGGAGCTAAGGCCAAGAAATCTCATAAAAATCCAAAGGAAATACTTAAACAACTGAAAGATGAGCGCGAACATATAAACGAACTGAAGGAACAAGGACAAGGGGATAAGGCAGCCGAATTGCAAAATAATATTGCCTGGAAGAAGGCATTTGATAAGATTGAGGGCAAGAAAGTGAAAGATGATACCAAGCTCCTCCAGAAGGCCATAAAGAAGAAGAAGGTGGAGAAGCGTGCGGCAAAGAAGAAATGGACAGAACGCAAGCAGAAGGTGGATTATGATATAACAAAGCGTCAGAAGAAACGAGAGGAGAATCTGAATAAGCGCAGCAAGGACAAGAAGAACAAGAAACTGAAGAAGGCTAGCAAGAAGGGTCGAATTATACCTGGGTACTAAAAACTGTTTGCCAAATAAAATTAGAACTACAAGTCAAATAACAAATTTTTGACAAAACGAAATTCAAGTTCTTTTTAAATTCATAAATATAAAATTTTTTTCTATATTTCTGGCCGTAAAACAGTCCAAATTCTTTTGTGTATGATTTTAGATAAACATTTTGATCGGTTTATGTGATTGTATGTACCACGGTGCGCGGCACAGACAAGAAGAAGAGCCATACCAAACAGCTGTGCTTCCATTAACAGCTGTCTCACATTGTTGTATTTTGTGAGGCTATCAAATAAATTCGATTTGGTATGAGCAACAGCCACATCGCGTAAATACCATTACGGCCAGTAAATACGGGCGGTTTTTATATAATAAGATATGATAAAATCTGTCATGGATCTGCAACAAAAAAAGTTTCAAAAACACAACTGCTAGTGAATACCAAAATACGAGCAACAAAAAGAAGAAGAACAAACTCTGGCCAACGAGCACGGAACGACGTGTGAAAAGAAATCAGAAAAACCGAAACACACACAAGCGCACACGCGCACACCGACAAGCACATATACTCACACACACAGTCACACACACACACGCACACATATATATGCAGACGCACACACCGCCAAAGAAGTGTGTACAGGCAAAGCGCCGAGCGCAATCTATTTTATTCACATTTTCCACACACAAAGTACCAGCAGAGCAGCAGCGAAAAATTAACAATTGCGTCGTACAACAGGCCACAACGAAAGAAAAACACGCTAAAGAAAATTTTTGTCTTTTAAGAGTGAAAACCAACAACCAATTCAGAGTATTGTGCAAAACCAAATCGAATGACTAGCAATATTTGCTTGTCAAAATAGTCCAGAACAGACTGGCAATAACAAGAACAACAACAACAACAACAGCAGCAGCAGCAGCAGCAGTACCAGCAGCCCCCGAACAGTAGAAGGAAGAAGAGAGCGTTGTGTGTATGTGTGTGTGCGAGCCGACCCGCCAGCTGAGATTTCCGTAATAGCAGCAACAGCAACGCTTTAAAATGAGTATGCTACGGCGTATCATATTGCTGGCTCCAAAACATAAAATTTGGACGAAGGGTAAGCGGAAAATGCAATTCTCATAAACACATAAACACATCAATTGTACGAATGCTGTGTCAAATCGCATACGTAACTGCGTCATTTGCGTCACGTAGCCGCCCGCAGCAGCCGAAAGTAGCAACTACAGCAATAGCAGCTATAAATCTAATACATCGCGCTTATCAGAATTTCGTATATAATTCTGCAATATTAGCCAAACACTCACTTTTAGCTATTATTGAAGGCTGTGCATTTGACTAACAAAGTAGACGCGCGCCAATTGAGCCATTGCTTTAGAGCTAACTCGTATTCGGTTATGTGATTTGAATTCATGTCAAACAGCCTTTGTCGAAGGTCAACGGCGCATAGCCATTACGTTATGCCAATCAGATAACGTAGCATGTATCGTATTTGCGATGATCGAAGTTTGTTTTTGTTGTTGCTGTTGCGATTTCTTGTTTACGATTTGGAACTGAACTTGAATTGTTTTTAAATATGGTCGAGGTTTAATTATTGCAGTTGCAGCTCGATTGAAAAATATTTTTTATTATTTTTGTTGTTTGTCATACGCGTTAAATGTGTGTAATGGCAAAAGCCATTTCTTGCAGCTTTAGCCGGCAATAAACTCTTTTTTTTTAATGCCGGGCCATAAGGAAATCCAAGCAAGGTTTTTCGGAAGTGTAGAAAGGCCAATTATATCAATTATATAAGTGCAAATTGTTAGAGTATTATGACAAGTCGAATCAACTTAATGTTTACTTTCAGTCGAGCTCATATAGCAAGGTACAGTGAAAGCTCTGCTGATGAACACGTGTCGCAAAGAAATATTATATAAATTTGTATTATATTATATTGTATATTCAGCAATAATTTCATATATCATTGCTATCATTATAAAAACAACTTGTCGATATCATTATATAGTCTTCATATTCCTTATTTGAATCGAGTTTCCGTGAACTTGAGCTTCTGCAGGTTCTAATTGGATTGAGACAGTTTTTTTTTCTTAATATACGTAGTTGCTAATTGGCCTTGGATTTGTAGTAGTGAGAACAATATGAATGAATAATATAACAATTGATCTTAAACAAACAACAACTTGAACGTATTTCCAGATTGTATAAGACCTACTAAATAGTCAGAAGAGATTGGTATTAGATTTGAGCTATAATTGTCAAAAATATCATTTAGCAAAATCTGAATTATATATAGATGCTGATTACAGTGTGGGCTTTGCCACAGCAGAAATTAACTTTAATGTCGTTCGCATTTTGAAAAGTAAAATATATATGTATTAACTTCCCGCTCTCCTGTTCTTTATCACTCACCTAGGAACCAGCCACGTACAACATACACCGAACTGCATAATTCTAAGCAGTGGGATTGCTAGGCGACGATTTCATTTGGCCACTCAGCACTGCGCCGCTAATTGGCAGCTCCTGTTGGAGCCCGTTGTGGCTATACCCGCCTACATTGACATAACCAATGGAGTGAGCACCAGATCGGATGCCGGCAACGGCAGCGGCAACAACAGTAACGAAGGAAAAGGAGCCGGAAAGAGCAGCGACATAAGTGGCGCTAGTGGCCCATCCAAAACACCTGGTAGCAGTGGGTCAAGTGTTAGTGGTGGTGGCGGCTCGACCACAACTGGCGGAAGCGGCGATAAGTTCTTATCCTGTCCGAAATGCGGCAGTGCGTGCACCCAAGTGGAGACGTTTGTCAGCTCGACTCGGTTTGTGAAGTGCGCCAAGTGCAACTATTTCTTTGTGGTGCTCTCGGATGTGGAGACCAAGCAGCGTGTCAAGGAGGAGCCAAAGAATCAGCGCAAGCCACCGCCACCACCACAAAAGATCATGGAGTATCTCGATAAGCATGTGGTGGGCCAGGACTTTGCCAAGAAGGTGCTCGCCGTAGCCGTTTACAATCATTATAAGCGCATCCATCACAATTTGCCACAGCTGCAGCAGCAGCCAAGTGCGGGAACTGGCGCCGGCAGCGGACTGGACGGCATACCACGGACAGATCTGCTGCACATCACCGGCATTGGACACACACTGAACAGCACACCTGGCAACGAGTTGCCGCCCAAACCAGCCCAAATGGGCCTTGGGGGCGGTCTCACTGGTGGCGGTCTAGGCAGCGGCCTGGGCAACAGCAGCGCTGCCAACGCTGGACGAAGCAGCAATCAACGGTCCGGCTCCGAGATACTAGACACACAAAGTAACGATGTGAAATTGGAGAAGAGCAACATCATTATGCTCGGCCCCACGGGCTCTGGCAAAACTTTAATTGCACAGACAATCGCCCGCTGTCTGGACGTACCGTTTGCCATCTGCGATTGCACGACGCTCACCCAGGCCGGCTATGTAGGCGAGGACATTGAAAGTGTCATATCTAAGTTGCTACAGGACGCCAACTACAAGTAAACTTTACATATATGCACATATAGATATGGCTAGCTTCGTAGCTTAGAGTACGAATGTGAAATGATAATCAATAATATAATATCTCCACCTCTTTCCAGTGTGGATCGTGCTCAAACCGGCATCGTATTCTTGGATGAAGTGGACAAAATTGGCGCTGTGCCTGGTATACATCAGCTGCGCGACGTGGGCGGTGAGGGTGTTCAGCAGGGCATGTTAAAGATGCTAGAAGGGACTGTGGTCAATGTGCCCGAGCGCAACTCGCCGCGCAAGCTGCGTGGCGAAACAGTGCAGGTGGACACAACGAATATACTGTTTGTTGCCTCTGGCGCCTACACGGGTCTCGATCGTCTTATTGCCCGCCGGCTAAATGAAAAGGTAAGTTCGTCCAGCAACTGCATTTACAGTATTTTCATATATTAATCCTAACTCTTCGGTATAGTATTTGGGCTTTGGCATGCCGTCAACTAGCGGCTCGGGTCGTCGAGCGGCACAATCAGCAGCCAGTCCAATGGACAACGATCAGGAGGAGCGTGATAGATGCCTGACCAAAGTGCAGGCCCGTGATCTCGTTGAATTTGGCATGATACCCGTTAGTAGCAACAGCTCTCATTCTCTCTCTCTATCTCTCTTCATATCTTTATTAATTAATTATAAATTGTCACTCTTTAGGAATTCGTTGGTCGTTTTCCGGTCATTGTGCCCTTCCATAGTTTGAATGTGAATATGCTGGTGCGTATTCTAACCGAACCACGCAATGCCCTCGTGCCTCAATACAAAGCGCTGCTAGGCCTCGACGAGGTAGACCTATCGTTTACGGAAGATGCGGTTGAATCAATTGCAGGTCTGGCCATGGAAAGGCATACTGGCGCACGTGGACTGCGCTCCATAATGGTTAGCTAACGAAGAGAATAATCGCAATGATCATGGTCATAATAATAATGTTTTTTGCTATCCATCCGATAGGAGCAACTGCTATTGGATCCCATGTTCATAGTGCCTGGGTCAGATATACGCAGCGTACACATTACGGCGGATTATGTGCGCGGCAATTCAAAGCCCATTTACAGTCGCACCACTGATGACGATACCAACGCTACCAGCGACAGCTCAACGACGGAGACCACAGATTCGGAGCCCAGCAACGATAATGATAAGAACTTTGAAGATAGTGAAAAAGTACGGCTCAAACAGTAAAAGCCCCTGATTAACGACACATCTGTAAACAGCAGCTAAAGCGTTCAGCCTAACAAAACCAGCAACAACAACAACAACACACGATCTGCAACGCTTTTCCATTTGTTTGTTCCCCATTTTAAAAATTTTTTGCAACGCTTTTCATTCAAATTCACATTTAGACTATTCTATTTTCTTCTACTGTTTTCTAAAAACCCTTTTGCTTTGCAAATATGCTTTCTGTGCTAACTCCATATAATCTTAGACCCACTCCTCTTTTTATACATATATGCATCATCGTTAATGTGTTATATTATTTTTAGTCACGTTTAAATGATACTGTGGTCGGTACGTAGCACCTCCTGCAAATCGCTGTCACACAATTTTTGAATGGCTGATTCGCAATTTGATATATATCTTAAAATATATTAATGTGTATATATATATATATATATATACATATGTATAACTTATATCGGTCCCCTTCCCACTCGATATGCACCTGTGATTCATAACTGACAAGCAGCGTAAATTTGAAATGCAGCCTTTCAAAAATCGTTTGCAGCATCAAAAATGGCAATTGTAAAAAACAATCAAATATCTAATTTTTTCTCTAGAAATGTAAAGCAAAAATAATAAAAAAAAAAACCTCCAACTTCCTAAACACTATTCGTTATCACGACTTATTCAACAACAATTCAGATACAACAATACGTTAATTTTTCTCAGTTCTGCATATATATAGTTATATATAAATAAACTTTGATAACTGTAAAAAACAAATATATTTATATATATTTAAACTAGGCAAAAACAAAAAAAATGAGTTACAAATTTTTAGTAGTCTAATTAATGAGACGAGAAGCAAATTATATTTTTAACTAATTTAAGTTGTACAACAAAACGTAAAAAAAATTTTTAAAAATATTAATTTAATAAAAAAAAAAGTAAAACAAATGAAAAAAAATTAATAAATGTGTTTTATATACTTTTTAAAAATATGAACATAAAATCATTGGATGCTGCTCTAGAGATTGAGTTAGTTCCTAGTCCTATACACATTATATAGACTGCAAACAATCCGGAATTGACTTTTGGTTTTTGCACACTTGTAAGGAAAAGAAGTCTTCTGGTCCTTAAAGATGAGCAAACCTAAAAGCTTAAAACATATTTGATCTTCAAACTTAATCCACTTTGAATACAGTAACAGAAAGATTAGATAATTTGATTACGATCCAAACCAAAGCTTAAGCTCATATATGTATATGTTATATACTATAATATATCGTATGTTCTTCTATATACTAAACAAGATAGGTAAATAAAAAGATGTAAGAAAGCATTAAACAAATGTATGATTAATTTTATTTAATTATCATATTCAACTAAAACAAAATTTGCACAAATTAAATTGACTAAGGTTAACTACTCGTTAAAAAAATTGACTCATGCAAAACTTGCATATTCGAAACTTGATTTTTTAGGGCGCGTTCCACTATTCAGTTTAGCTTTTAATTGCTATTATTTATTTTGGTTGAATTCAGCTGAATAGCGAAAAGCGCGCATTAATAAATTAAATTAAGATTTATTGCACATATATGCTCTAAGATATTCCAGTTGTTTTAATTTTGTTTTTTTTTTGGTGTTTTTTTTTTTAATTTTTTGACGTACTGTAAAATTTGTATAAAAATTTGTAAGTAAATAAATATGTATATTTGTAGTGTATATGAAAGTGTGTATGTGTGTGTGTGTGTGTGTGTGTGTGTGTGTGTGTGTGTGTGTGTGTGTGAGTGGGTGAGTGTATGTGGGTGGGTCACTGAGTGAGCGAGTGTAGGTTTGAGTTTGTGTATGCATATAAATAAGTTGATAAAGCCCGAATTGTGGCACGAGTTTCAATCACTCTCCTCAGATATAAGCAGCTCATATTCCTGTGCCGCAAATCGATCCCAATCGGAGGTCTGGAAATAGATGAATGTATAATATATATTGATATCTCATATATTATGCATTAAACATTTTCAAATTCGAATTCTCAAATTATAATTAGAAGCGAATAGAAACCTACACTGAGCTAGATGAAAATGGATTGGCTTTAAAGCAAGACTCAGCTGAAAAGCAAAGCCAAAACCTGGCTTAATGCATCAGGTTATTGAACGCAAGCGAAGCTTATGGACTTCAGTTGGAACCGCAACCTGAATGTGGTCGAGAACGAGCCGAAGCACAAATTGCCAACACTTTAAATTTGAATAAACGAACTAACTTCAAAGCCCGAGCCAGGAATGAGCATTAAATGACCACACTGAACCGCAAAGGAAATGATTCGCGTCCCAACTCGAACAATTAGCTTGCAAACTTACGGATTCATCACGCTGTGCGGCGAAAGGATCGCGTTGCTCGTGATCCAGATACTTTTCCAAATTAAAGAACGTATCGAAGAACACGTGCGTCATTTTGCAGCGCTTCAAGTCACCCAGTGTAATGGAATCACGGTTCGCCGGTTTGATCATGTCCAGCATCTGTTAACAAATATTTAAAGACATGAGCATAAAAAAAGGAATTAAAGACTCTGCTGTATGCCCACCTGACAGAGGCAATCCTCAAAGGGCAAGCATTCAATGCCTATGCCCTCCATACGCTGCTGTTGCTCCTCATAAAAGTATTCCAGCTCGTACATGGACAGAGCGCCGTCCCCGTCAATGTCCATGCAGCGGAACCAGTACTCAATGGCCGTCAGCGTGCGTTTATCCTCCTCGGACAGAATGAACCAAACAAAATCTGTGTAGGACATTTTGGGTTCGTCTTCGGGAGACTTTTTGTTATCGCTGCGCGTTACACAGCCGGAGAAGATGCGCTCTACGATGCGCGTGGAGAGCGCATTGTCGCTGTGCTTCGCCAGATCGTCCTGGTTGATGAGCAGATCATGATCCTTATCCAATTCCCAAAATTTACAATAGATCACATAGAAGTGCTCGTAGCTAAAGAAGGCCATGATTTGATTGATGTCCTCCTCCTCCTCCAGCAGGCTAATCATCTGCGCAAGAAAATATGCTTCAGTTTAACTATATTTCTTTCTTGCCGCTGTCATGTGGACTCACCTCGAGCAGATCGGATCGCTTGAGCTCCGATATGGTTATCTTGCCGCTCCAACTGCGATTCACCGAATAGAAGATACGCGCGATGACCGTGTGCACATATCTGGAATGGAATTCGGTGGCCTCTTTCAGAAACGCCAGACCCGGATGCGTATCGACCACATCCTGCACCATCGGCACCAAATCCTCTGGCACAATGTAGGAACGAAAGCGTTGACCGCGCGACAGAATATAAACAAAACGCGACGCCGCCTCATGGCAATAGACATTCATTCTGCATTGGATAGAAAGAAAAAAATCAATCAGTACCACAACAAATCACGCCAAGAAATATTATCAACTTAACTGCTTCCAGAACTCGATAAAACGTTGGCGCTCCACCAAGCCTGTGGTGCCCGCCTGGCAGAAGATCATAACCGGCATGCGCCAATAGAAGGGCAGGCCGCACAGCTTCAGGATGCGGGGCAGCTCATCCTTGGTCACCTGATTGTTGGGAAAGCTATCGAAAGCGGACAAAATGCCGCGAACGACACGCTCCATGGCAATGGTTGGCTGCGGCTTGCCATGTGGAAAGTAAAATCTGCCGTGGCAACACATATTAAGATATACCTAAATCAAGATATATACAAAGATATCTAGCATCTTGCTGACTTGCCTGGGTATGTAAACGCTCTTGGAACTGCGTATCTCCTTTTGCAATAGATTTTGTTCCTGGGAGGGCGGTGTCGGCGGCGTTGCATGCAGCTTAACCTGCAAGGACAACCAACATTAATCAGATATACTATATACTAAAGTATTTATATAATATCAGAAGCATTTCGAATTCTGCACGCAGCAGTTCATATGCCAACAATTTCTTCTCTTTTTTTTACAAATTAATTTGCCACACTTTTTGGCACAAATAAATATTGAGAAATTCTTTGTCTTACCAAGAAAATAATTAACGAATGAGTTTGACTAATAAATACTCTTAAGGCATCGGCAATGCTTATAAATTATGAAATAATCCTAATTATCAATATGTTTAATAATGTTATTAGTATTATCATAATTGTTGTTATCATACTTATAATCATTTTTATAATTATCACTATTGTCATTAGCATTATCATTGATTTCAAGATCATCATTGGCAGTATCTTCATTAAAGAAACATTTTTACGAGCATCATCATTATCATAGTCATGGTACTTCACATCGGTATCGTTACTATCATCATTTTTATAACACTCATTATTATAATCATTATTATAAACATTCTCATTTTCATTCTCAATCTTATTCTCATTTTCAGTTTCATTCTCAATTTATTCTCATTCTCTTTCTTTTTCTCATTTTCAATCTCAATCTTTTTCTTAGTCTCATTCTCATTATAATTCTCATTCTCTTTCTTTTTTCATTCTCATTCTCTTGCTCATTCTCATTCTCTTTCTGTTTCTTTTTCACTCTCTCTCTCTCTCATTCTCATTCTCATTCTCTTTCTTTTTTCATTCTCATTCTTTATTCATTCTCTTTCTCATTCTTATTTTCATTTTCATTCTCTTTCTCTTTATTTCATTCTCTTTCTCATTCTCATTCTCAATCTTATTCTCATTCTCATTAATTTTCTTTTTTCATTCTCTTTCTTTTTCTTATTCCCATGATTATTCTCATCTTCATTCTCAATCTCATTCTTATTCTCATTCTCAATCTTATTCTCATTCTCTTTCTTTTTTCATTCTCTTTCTTTTTTCATTCTCTTTCTTTTTTCATTCTCTTTCTTTTTCTCATTCTCATGCTTATTCTCATTTTCATTCTCAATCTTATTCTCATTCTCATTTTTATTCCCAATTTATTCTCATTCTCATTCTCTTTCTCATTCACATTCTCATTATTATTCGCTCAAAACTTTGTAAGAGTTATTTCTTAGAGTCCATACCTACCCTTATACCATACTATACTATATTATACCATACTAGATTATACCATACTAGATTATCAGATATGTTAGCTAGCTCTAGCAGATATTGGCTCAGCAATTATGCAATTTAGTATTTGTCAGAAATAAGTGTATATCATTTTCGGTTTTCTAAAGATTTCTAGTTTTCTTGTTCTTTCTTTTGTTTACATTTGTGCTAATTTTTGCCCTTTTAGTTTATTATAAAACGTGAACAACTATTTTCATAAAGAAATTGCTGTTAATTGAGTTTTGTTTAAACAATATAATGAAAACTCTGTGTGTGTGCGAATATAAGTCAAAAAATACTTAAAATTTTCGTGGAAATTAAATTGAACTCACAGAAAATCAAAATAACAAATGAACAGAAAATAAGTTCACACACATACACAACGTTGTTGTTGTTGTTGTTGTTGTTGTTGTAATTGTTGTTGTAATTGTGCTAAATTCAGCTGCAAATTGAAGCTAAATTTACAATATCTTAATTGGCGTCAATGAAAATAATCTAAAGAAATCTATAGAAATTGAAATACGGCTGATTATTTCTCACTCTCACTCTCTGTTGCTCTCTTGAAGCTTTTAAAAATTGCTAAAATTAATTGAATTAGACGCGATTGGAGCTGTCAAAGCCAAAGGTTGATCATAAACAATTATAAAACAATTAATATCAAGCTTTTTATTTGAAAGAGTTTTTATAGTTTTTTAAGGGCTGAGTAAATGAATCGGTTCAGTTTTCAAAAACTATACATCTTTGCAGACAAAATCTTTGAATGTTTAATGATTTTTAGAGTTTTAACATTTTGCTCACATATAAAACCAGTTTTCATTTATGCATTTTTAGAAATGAACAAAGTTTGTAAAAACAAAAGAAGAAGAAATAGTAATTTGTCAAAGAGATGATACATATAAATAGAACGTGGCAGAGCCCACGTGTAAAATGATCAATTAAATATCTTTACGCCCCTGGCATATAATTTTGTTGTACGCTTTTGTTCTACCAAATTCTTTTGTGATCTGTCTTTGTTTGTATTTCATTTGTACACCATAAAAGCAGCATCATTTGCTTTTGGCCATAAGTCTTAAACAGCTGAGCAGCATAAACCAAGCATTGGCCATTCATGATTTTAAAACTGTCAACGGCAGCATTAATATTAATCTCAATTCGCATGAAAGAAAACGAAATACAAATACAAACTCACACACACAAACACACACACGCAGTATGGGCATGTGCGCATATTACGTATACGCACGGATACGCTTGATGGCCAAGCAAAATATTACGCATACGCATCGTTGTTAAGTCGTAAAGGCGATAGATAGCAGCAAGAATTCGAGAATTGCGCCCGCTTCGACAGCACAAATAGCACAATCAATCGCACACAAAGTTTTGTATGTGAATTATTTATAGCGATTATTTACTTAAAAGCAACAAGAAAAAAACAAATAGATTTCATATTGAAACGCAGTAAAGTTTCGCCGGTCAGTTGAGTTTATTATAAACTTTATACTCATTCATACTCATACATACACACACACCCTCACACATATATAGCTAAATAATTTAATAGCAAAAAACTGAATAATCACAACAAAAATACCCAAAAATAACAATAAACATAAAAAAAGTGCATTCGCTTTGCTTAAATAATCATGTGCTTGTATTGTATTTGTATTCAGTTTTTTTTTCTTAATTTTATTTTATTTTTTATTTTTTTCTATTTTCTTTTTTTGCCTATGTACAAATCGTGCTGATCGTAAATGCTTAATTTGATTGTTTGTATACGAGAGTATGCATGCTCAATAGGGTCACTCACTGTAAGAGTGTGAAAAAAAACCTCTTTAGCTACCTTTGGTTCTAATAGAGCAAGTCATTAAAGCGGAACACATTAAAGATTAAAAAATAAATAAATAAATATAATTAAAATTATATATAATAGTGTTATGCAATTTGACAGATTTATCAGCAATATTTTTCTATTTTTATTTGATTTTTAATAGAGTGCTTAGAGCATTTAAAAAACGTTTCTCTTGAATAGAATTTTTGTTGTCTAAGAAAATAAATATTGAAAAAGAACTTAGAGTATGATTGAACAGAACGAAATTCTTTAGATTCTGTTTTAACTGATTATTTTGACCAACCTACAGAATGTTTCGATTCTCATTTCAATCCTGCAACTTTGAATTGCAATTTCTAAAAGTTATTAGACTGTATTTGATAGTAAGTGAATAAGAAAAGCTAATACTAAAGACTTACAACACTCAGACAGTGAACACCCCTAATGTTATATTAGCAAATTGTATTGTTCGATGTTCCCTATATATCTAGCTATATGTACAGCTCTCTAACGACTCATCTCTGTTGGCAACCGATGGCGTCTTGAGTTAACCTTAAATCAATCAACGTTGCTCGATAACACGATATTTCTTAAAGTGCACACGATGAAGAGAGAGAGAGAGAGAGAGACAAAGAGTGTGAGAGAGAGGCAGAGCGGAGAGGGGGCCCTAGCAATTTGTTGCAATTGTTGCTGGCGTGCGGCTGTGGTGAATTTTTTCATGCGCTATTTGCAATTGTTAGATAACAACTGAACAACACACGCACACACACACACACACACACACACACACACACACACACACACACACACACACACACACTTCTATAGGTGTGTTGTGCCGCACTTTTATATATTTATATTCTTCTTTTTGAGCTTACCTTGAGCAGACTTTTGGGCGGCGCATCCGCTGGCCGTTTGATATCAAGAAACGAGTTGCGCACATCCGGACGCTTCTCGAAGAGCATCACACGCTCAGCCACCGAGCCGCGTGTTAGGATCGGTCTGCCCACTACAAAAGTGAAGTGTGATTAAGCTATGGATATATGTTTAATAAATAAAAATTCGATTTGCATTACAATTCTTATCCTGGCCATTGGTGAGCGCTGCTCGGCTGCCGCTAGTCGGTTTGATTTTAGTCAACGTTGGCATCGTTGTGTCCGCCAATGTTGCTGGCGTGTTAACGGCAGCAGATGCTGCTGCTGTTGGTGTTGCAGTTGCTAGTGCGGGTGCTGTTGCTGTTGCTATTACACTCGCTACAATGTTGCTGGCTTTGCTGTTATCAGTGTTGCTGCTGCTGTTGCTGCTGCTGTTGCTGTTAGCAACTTTGCGCGTTACTGTCAGCTTTTCTTTGGCTGTTGCTGCCGTCGCCGGCTTGTGTTTCTCGCTATTGTTGTTCTCTTTGGTTTTGTGCAATTTGCGACTGCCAATTGCCGGCTCGCTGGCACTCTTAGTTGGCTCATCCAGCTCTTCCACGCCCACACGCGGCGCATCTAGCACATCGATGATGGTGTTGCTTCTGTTTATGTTGCTATTGCAATTGCTGTTGCTGTTGCTGCTGCTGCTGCTTCTGTTGCTGACTTTGATTATCTTCTTTGTGGGCTGCTCTGGTGCTGCTGCTGTTACTGTTGCTGTTAACTTGCTGCTGCTGTTGCTTAAACTATGAGTGGTATTGCTGCTGTTGATCTTATTGCTGCTGTTCAGTCGCTTTTTAGCAGCTGTTGCTGTTGCTGCTGCTGTCGCCTCCTTGTGTAGCAACTCACTGATTTGCAGCAATTGCTGTGTTTGTTGCTGTGACAAATTGTTCATGTCCAGCTGCAAATTGATGTCATAGTTGAGATTTACATCGCGCAACGTTTTGCTAGACACAGCAGCAACTTTTTTGGGCGATTGCAGCGCCTGCTCCACTTGACTTGATTTGCCAGCCTTGACCGTTGCTGTTGTTGGTGTTGCTGCTGCTGCTGCTGCTGCTGTTACCACTGGTGTTGCTGTTGCAGTTGCTGCAGTTGTCGATGTTTTCTTCGTCTTGCCGTTTGATTGCACTGACACACCCACTTCCGCTTTCTTAATGCCCCCACTCTTGCCTCGCTGCTCTTTGTCTTTGTTCACAAAGCTGGTGACCATCTTTTGCAAGCCCTCCGCATTGTTCAGATTTGTTGCTGCCGTCGCCGATGCCGCTGCAACAGCAACATCCGCAAAGTTCCCGGTGGCCGCTGCATTTGTGTACGTCTCCAGTAGCTCGGCGGGCGGCGCTCCGGAATTCTTCCACTGGTGATAGATGGCATCGGCTTGCTCGCTTATCAGCTCTACGATCTCTGCGTGCTCATCGCTTCCGATCAACGGCGTTGCCTTTGGCGACTTTTGGCTAGCACCAGCACCAGCACCACCACCACCACCACCACCAGCACCAGCAACTGTTGCCGCTTTGCGTGTGGTTGTTGTTGTCGTTTTACTGGCGGTTGTCATAGCCACACTGCTGTTGCTGCCGCTACCGCTACCGCCGACACCTCCGCTGCTGCTCAGCTTTTTTGTTTTAGTTGTTGTTGTTGTCGTTGTCGTGGAAGACGCCTGCATTTTCCTACAAAGTCTTCAACGTTTTCGTCCAAACTGTTTTTGTTGTTGTTGTTGTATCTTGTTTAATTTTGCACGCACAATTTTTATGTTTAAACAAAATAACAATTATATTCACATTTTCGATTTTGGTCTGTGGTTATTGCTACACTCGAACAAAAACGGTGTGTGTAGTGTTTCTATTTTATTTTTTTTTGTTTTCCAATTTTATTCTGACGTTTTACGGATTCAGAATATTTTGGACATATTTATATAAACATATACATATATATATATGTATATATATTTGTTTTTTTTTTTGTGGTTTTCACATTTCAGAATTTGGTGGCCTGTAATTGGGTTTGATTTTTACAAATTTTCCTCGTGCGTTTCATTCACTTTTCACATTTTCACATTTTCCTCGTTTTAACTTCTCTCCGTATGGCGAAATCTATTTATATAAAGAAATACCAAAATTTCCTATTTCGTTAATTTCAGACGCCGACAGAAACACACAGCCCGCAACGTAGACGCAGACGCACACACACACTCACACACACACACATTTATAAGCGCACACACACACACACCCAAATATATAGATATATATAACTGCGGCATTAGCATCGGGATCGGGGCATCATCTCAATACGTAAAACGCGCACACCACTGTGCACAGTGGTTAACAAATATGAACATTTGTCTAAATGACAAACTTTTGTGGAATTTTGTAGATTATTTACTGTTTTATGCTAAGTATTTATGCAAAAATTCCAACCAAATTTTAAGGGCTAATATTTGTGTTATACGTCAACATAGATTTTAGAACGTAAGATTTCTAATTTTATGTGAATACACTTAGATATTAGTATTTAAATAGTTAAGTTTTTTATTTATTTATTTATTTTTTTCAATTTTTAAATTCATTAATGGATGTTGTTTAACTTTATGTGAATACACTTATTACAATTTAAATAGTTAAGTCTTTTTTTAAATTTAAAAACTCTTTTTTGGGCTGTGCATTTTGGAGTTTGTGTGTGGCAACTCTATATATTCATTTTGTTATTTATTTGCCCAACTACTTTATGTGGCTTTTGTAGTGAAGGGTGCGTAAATCACTTAACATATTAAACGAAACGAAGTAATAGGGAATAATAAATCCGTTTTCGCACCTAGGTGCGAAATTTTGGCCGCCCGGCAAATTAATTAACCATATTAATGCATATTTTCGGCAATTGAGGCAATGCAAATGACATGCAGTTCACTGTGCACGCGTAAGAGAATGAAAAAAATATATATTGAGAGCTGCCCCCTTTGCCCGTGCGGCATTTTTGCCTTGTTTTTACGTTTAGCTTCGGCTGCTGCTGCTTCTTCTTCTTCAACTTTGTACTATTTATTCGAAAATAAATTTCGAAGTAGTTGCTGCTGCTGCCGCCGCCTCTGCTACTGCTGCTGCTTCCGTGCTGCTTGCCACACACTTTTCTATTGCACTTAACATGTGTGTATATGTATGCCTGTGTGTGTGTGTGTGTGTGTGTAAGTGAGCGTGTATGTGTGCATGGGAGTCGGCTCTATCGAGTATATTTGGATGTTTGTCTGGCTTTATTAATGATTTAATTGCATTTATGCCCCTAGGCGTGCGCTGACGACAGTCTCGATGACGCGCGCCGCGTTGGTTGAATTTCGTCATTAATTAATAAACTAAACAAAAGGTTAAACAACGAATTTGCAATTTGACATTTCATTTTGGCTGCCAATGGAGAAACAAGTTAACTGCGATCAAAGTTGAGCGGGAACAATAACAAAACACGCAAGCACACAAGCACAGGCAGACAAGTGCGAAAACAGATGTAACTGTAAACACATGTAACTGTATTTACATATAGCGGCATGCATCTGGCTAGTTGGGCGCAAAAATCCGTATTTTCTTTATATTTTTTGGAATCTGTGACCGGTGCGCTAAATTTAACAGTATATTGCCGTGTTCCGCACAAGAGAATTTTTACCGAGCGCACGATGCACGCGAACCGCCAAACGCTGCTGATTAGCTTCGTGTTGTTACTGTAAATCTTTGGCCGACGCTCTGCTCGCAACTGAAAATAACATCAGTCGCTGTCGCTGTCGCAGTCACTGTGGGCAGTGCAGCCTCTGCTGACGTCGCCAGTGTGCGAAGTGGAAGTGATCTCAGCTGTTGCAGCAGCAGCTAATGACACTGAGAACAGACGATTAGGGCGCTCCCACACACACGCGCGGCCGCTCTCTCTCTCTCTCTCTCTCTCTCTCGATTGCAAATGACAGCAGCAGCGCCGACATTTACTTTGGCGTTCTTTGAGCAGCAGCAGCAGCAGCCACCACAACCTTACTTATGCTCTCTATCGCATTGCTCTCTCACTTACCCCCACACAGCACGCACACTCAGACCCAAACGCAGACGCAGACGTAGACGCAGACGCAGAACACTTGCCGTACCCACACACAACACGATGCCGAACAAAAAAAAAAAAAAAAAAAATACCACAACAACAACAATAAAAGCAAACAGCACAAATCAAAGCAAAGGTGTTTGGTTATTTATACGCTATTCAACAGCATGGGGTATATGCTGTACGTCATACAGCTTGCACCTAGGAATATTTAAATTGTTTTTTTTTTAATTTTATTTTTTTAAATTTACATGCACAGAGGATAAACGGCAATTAAAATTACTTTTATTTTGAATATTAGTTAAGCTTAAGATGTAATTGAATTCTTAAAAATAAATACAAATAAATTTATTTAAAGTAAATTAACTCTAGAAAGTTGATCAAAGTAGATTTTGTGAACTTGTAGAAACCAATTAAATAGATTTAATAATAATAATAGCTTGCATAGCCTAAACTTAGTTTGAGCTCATAACAAATTATAGGGTATACACGGAGCAGTATTCGCAGTCACAATCGTTGTCCACTTGCCTTGTTTTGTGTTTTGTCTGACTGAGACACGAAGAGGAATAAAACCTGAAACATTTATTTCGCTTTTGCTAATGCTAAATAACTTATTTCTGTCGTGCCTTTTTTCCAACATGTTTGTTGCAGTCCGTTTTTTGGTATTTTTTGCTGCTTGTGTCGAATTTAATTTGTTTATATGAATTTTGCAGGTGGGCGCCTTTTGTTTGTTTAGAGCAACTCGAAATGATGTTCGAATATTTGCGCTCACCTCTGTCATATAAAAATGTCTGATGAGGCATCTTGGCTATTTTACACGTTTATTTTTGATGTTGTTGAAATTTTACATATTACACATACACACAGATATCACACACACACACACACACATAGATCACGCGGCGACAGTTGGTTTAACCGCAAGCAAGTGTTGTAGCTACTGTGATGACGTTCACAATGCTCATCATCATGCTGACGATGATAATTGTTATCGTGTTGATCATTGGCCGCATCAGCGAAGCGCAGCTTCCGGTTAGCGTTGTGCTTTGATCTGCTGCTCGTTTCTATCTTTATTGCATGTTTCAGTTTCTGTTTCAGTTTCAGTTTCTGTTGCTGTTTCTCATTTTTCGTTTGTGCGCTTTGCTTTTGCGGTAATTGATTTTAACCAAAAGATCTCAACCTTTACAGATGCTGATTGTCTCATCAATTGACAGCTATTTAGTTTAGCAGCGTTCCATTGCCATATAAGGGTGACCCCCTCTAACCTACCCCTCGCCCCTCGCTCACCTTGGATTAGCTGTGTGACCCAATTTATGCGTCTGTGTTGAGTTTTACTGTGCGCATTAAACAAACAAAGCGCGCTTTATGTGACTGTAGAAGATTTGACAAAAACCAAAACACCCACACACCCTAGAGGACCACACACACACACGTACACACATATGAGATTTTTGTATATTTATTTAGACGCTCTCTGACATGTGAGACAACACGTAAACAATGGAACACGAGCGTCACAACTGAAGTGTGAATCGATCTATTGATGGCACATTGTATGGCAAAGCAACTTACGTCTAATGCTGCCGATGCGATCTCTGGATATAGTATTTATAGCATTAACGGTTGATTAAATGCACCAGCAACAGAAGTAATAAAAAATTGATTGTAAACTGAGCTTTGTCTATGAAATGATTATAAATAGATAATTAAATGACTAATACAAAAGCATACAGATCACATTTAACTAAGTTCAATACTGAAAGTAAAGTCTATGAATAACATAAAACATGTATAATGAGACGTAATTCATAAGAATAAATTACTAAAAATAGAATAAATATATTATTCAAATTTTCATATTATATTTTTAATTGTTACTATTGTATTTTTATTTATATTTCATTTAATCTTAAGAATAAATAACTAAAAATAGAATAGAATATATTATTAAAATTTTCATATTATACTTATTTAATTGTTACTATTGTATTTTTATTTATGTTTCATTTAATCTTAATTAAAGATAGCTGAAAAAAGCCGCGCCACGCTGCGTATGCGCAACATAAGAATATCTCATGCAAGCACATTACGCATACGCCGCATGAACTGTTGAATCTTTGGGCTACTTTGGCATTTGTTTGCTGTGGCTGGTGCATCTATTGATTTGCTGCTGCTCTTCATATTTGCACATTGCATTGACACATTAAATCGCTGACTTTCCACGCCCACTTTCTGGCTGCTTGCGGCACAATGTCAGCTCAAACGTTGGCCCTCTGCCAGCCAAACGAATCTGGAGCTGGGAAACCTTTGAAGTACATAACTATTGACATTGGTTGTCGTCGCGTCATCGTTGCAATATTTTATTTTTCATATTTGTTTAAGTTTATGTTATAAGCCAAAAGCTGTTAACGCCTTTATTTTTAGGCCTTTCAGTGCAAGAACTAATTGAATTTGGTTTGGCATGGCCAAAGACCAGACTATAAAAGCGGCGCCTGAGCCAGGCACAGACGCAGGTTTCCAACGACCAATCGCCGCGAATAGTCCGCTCCAGTGAAATCAAATTCAGGGAAATTACAAAAACCTATGTAAAAAGTGTTAGAAATTAGCTTTTTATGTAAATCGCAGAAGTTAGAGAGAGTACAAGCCGGGATATAGTGCTAAGCAGATAAACAAATTCAAAATGGAGAGGTAAGCCTGCTGGCGGGATACTCTTTATAGAATATAAAGTTTCTAAACATTTCTGTTGGCTTTGTTAGCTTTGCAGCAGTAGCCACACAACTGGGGCCACACTTTGCCCCACTGTCCAATGGATCGGTAGTAGACAAGGTGAGAGAGAGAGAGAGAGGAGAGAAGCAACAAGAAAGATAACACTATCTCTTACAGGTCACACCCGATATGGCGCACTTAATTAGCCCATATTGGAATCAATTTCCCGCCATGGATCCGATCTGGGCAAAAATTCTAACCGCCTACATGATCATGATTGGCATGATTTCCTGGTGTGGAAATGGCGTGGTGATTTACATATTTGCCACCACAAAATCGTTGCGCACGCCTGCTAACCTATTGGTCATCAATTTGGCCATATCCGATTTTGGCATCATGATCACCAACACGCCCATGATGGGCATCAATCTGTACTTTGAGACCTGGGTGCTCGGCCCGATGATGTGCGACATCTATGCCGGCCTGGGCTCGGCCTTCGGCTGCAGCTCCATTTGGTCCATGTGCATGATATCGCTGGATCGTTATCAAGTGATTGTTAAGGGCATGGCCGGCCGTCCAATGACAATCCCATTGGCATTGGGCAAGATAGCCTATATATGGTTCATGTCGAGCATTTGGTGCCTGGCGCCCGTCTTCGGCTGGAGCAGGTGAGCTGCAAGTTAGAATGTGAAAGATTCCCCATCTATACTATGTTCGCTTTTGAGCAGATATGTGCCCGAGGGCAATCTGACATCGTGCGGTATTGATTACTTGGAACGCGATTGGAATCCACGTTCGTATCTGATCTTCTACTCCATCTTTGTCTACTATATTCCACTGTTCCTGATCTGCTACTCCTACTGGTTCATCATTGCTGTAAGTGGAACTGGGCAGCCAAAGATTCTCTGTGATTAATACCATCTCTCTTTAGGCCGTCTCTGCTCACGAGAAAGCCATGCGCGAGCAGGCCAAGAAGATGAATGTCAAATCTCTTCGCTCGTCCGAGGATGCTGAGAAGAGCGCTGAGGGCAAACTGGCCAAGGTGGCTCTGGTCACCATCTCACTGTGGTTCATGGCGTGGACACCATATCTGGTCATCAACTGCATGGGCCTCTTCAAATTCGAGGGCCTAACACCATTGAACACCATTTGGGGCGCTTGCTTCGCCAAGTCGGCTGCCTGCTACAATCCAATTGTATACGGCATCAGGTATAAATATATATATATATATATATTCTATATACATGAAGTAAACATCAATCATCTCTCCTCAGTCATCCCAAGTACCGCTTGGCTTTGAAGGAGAAGTGCCCATGCTGTGTCTTCGGCAAGGTGGATGATGGCAAGTCCAGTGATGCTCAGTCTACAGCGACAGCTAGCGAGGCTGAGTCCAAGGCATAAGAGACAACGACAACAACAACAACAACAACAACTTATTACAACAGCAACAAAACAACAACAACAACAACATCAACAACAACAGCATGAACAACTGCAGCAACAGAACGAAACGCTTTCGAATAACAATAATAATAATTTGTTACATAACAGTACTATGTTAACTAACATATGTCAAATTCAAACTTCTGCAATGTCAATAAAGACTACAAAAATCTACAAAAATAAATAAAAATAAATGCAAACGAACTAGAAAAGTTACATAATTGTTTAACTCTAGCACTACTACTTGGCAACTAACAGACGTTATTTTCACATTAAAATGTATAAAGAGCATAATGAAATCTGAAACTGTAAACTAATAGCAGCGCTTTAACATTTGTTTCACATGTTAATTATACTCGTACTCAAATACAAATACATTATTTAGTTAGCTCAACACTTTCATTTATTTTTTCACAGTGTATTTCAGTTTATTACTTTTGTTTTTTTTTTAATTTTTAGTTTTTTTTTTTTAATTTAAAGGCACTTAAGTTTCATATTATAAATTAACATGCATAGTAGATAAAAGGCAAAAACAATGCACACAGCACACATAGATACAATTTATGTGCGCGTGTGTGTAAAATTCATTTTAAGGCGTTTGAAAAACTTTCAACTTAAGGCTAGGCTTTCACAACTGTTAGTAGCAGCACGGAAAAATATGACAACATTTACAATTAAACAGAATCAGTTAAAAACAACAACAATTCTTCTCCTCTCTCTGGCTCTCTGGCTCCCTCTCTCACTCTTTTACTCTAAATCCAATTGGTTTCTGGGGCGGCTTAGTCATTCACTGCAAGAAGCGTATTCGCTTTCACTCTTTTTCATCTTGCCTTTGGCAAGGTTAATAATATCTTCATCAGTTGAATTTGTTGTGATGGTATTATTGTTGACAGGCTTGTCGTATGGGTCGCTGGGACTCTCCATGCACACCGAAGTGCAGGCACGCTCCTGTATAATGAGTTTCCACAAGCGCACCTCGATGCCAACGCTGAATGGTTAGAATAATATTACATCAGAACATATATTATATATGCAAACAGAAATACAAACCGCAGACCCAGACGCATTAGATCTAGTTTCTCCATGTTATAGATGAAGTCCTCAAATGTGAAACCTTCATTCAGTATGAGCGTCTTTGAGAATTCATCTATATCGTGCTGCGCTAGCCACTGCTCCAATTGCTCGTCTATCTCATGCAGACCAAAATTGTGCTTGGTTAGTTGGCGGCGGGTGTTGGCATTTTGAATTGGACGCGGGGTAGCATTGCCCGTCCCGCTCGGACTCATTCTATGGCACTTCTTGTTGAAGCCGTTGAAGGTGCGCCTGTAAAAGAAAGCGAAAGAAATTAATCAAATCTCTACAGAATTAATATCTGTGACTCACCTTAATCGCTTGCGACCGCCCATATAGATATGGGCCAGCTCCTGGCTGATGCTATGCAGAGCACGTAGGCTCTGACGATTTTGCTCCATAATCTGTAGCTGCAGCTGCTTTTGATTGTCCCGTATATCCCGCAGGATACGCACACACTCCACTGAGTTGCCCATGCCATCCAATTGATCAGTGCCGCTGCCGTTGCTGCCGGCCTGCACCTTATCGATTGCATTGGGCTGCTTCTCTTGAATGTCTGGAGTTGACTGTGGACCTGCATTATGCACACTCTCATCATCATTACCCGACAAATCCTTATCCGCCAAATTGGCGCCCAGTTCGGGTGAGAATATGGTGACAGCCGCCTGCACGGCGCGCTTAACTAGATTGTCCAACGCAAACATCCAATGCGGCTTGATACAGTGCAGCCGCAGCGCAGACACAACCGCATCCTGAAATGAGTATAACGCCAAATGCAGATGATCCAGTGCTACGGTATCATTGTCTAACTTCTGTTTCAGTTCGTTGATGGTCGCCTCCAGATGCTTCTCATTCTCGTTTGAAATGTAATCACGCAGACCGCGTATTAGCAGCACCAGGTCGCTGTTACGTATGGCTATAAAGTTTTGATCTGCATTGATCTTCTTCTCCCAAATCTCACAGATCTTTGATTCGTCCAGCATCAGCACCTTGGATAGCGTCGCTCGCCGCTGCGAATCCTTTTTCAAACGATAAAACCCATCCGTTTCGCTCGTATCGCTAATGCTTGTACGTAGCGACGGCGTCTGTGGCTCAATCTCTGGCGACAGCAGATAGCCAGACGAATTGCGACGTTCGATAATGAAATTCTGTGTGCTAGTTAGCTCATTAATATCCACCGAGGCAGTGCCCAGCGGGACGCTGAAAGTCGCATTACATGATAAGTAAATAAATGGCATATTGATGCACATTGCCAGAACTTACTCCAATTCGGGCGTGGTGGGCGTATTCGATGTGGTGTGGTACGTCAAAGGCGGAGCTGTTTTGTGCACCAAGCGATCCGCGGGCACAGAGATGCTGCGGCCAAACTCTGAGGTGTTAATGGGCAAAGCAGGTCGCAGCTTGCGTGGTTTGCTATAAGATCAAATAAATCACTGTCAATAACTGCAGACAATCTTTAACTGGGACTCATTTACTCTGTGAGAAAGGGATCATCGAGTAGCTGTAGCGCCGATGGTCTGTCCTGAACGCTAATGGCAAAGCAGCGCAGTATGAAATTCTTGGCATTTGTGGACATTTCCTCCGGTATGTTGGGATGCTTCTTGTAGAAGCCCACTTTGAACATAGCTGCTTGTGGGTTGCCCAGTTCACTGAAAGGAGGGCTGCCCGTGGCCATTTCAACATTTGTGCAGCCAAAGGACCAGATATCTGCGGGCGGTCCATAGCCACGCACGCCCTGATCGATGACCTCCGGTGCCATGTATTGTAGTGTGCCTGCAAAGGTGTCTGTCATGGGATTGATGCGCGCCAAGCGCTTCGAAGTGCCAAAATCAGAGATCTTCACCACGCCGCTGTACGTATTGACGAGGACATTGTCGCCCTTGATGTCGCGATGCACGATGTCCTGCTCGTGTAGATACTTGAGACCCTGCAGTATCTGCTTGGAGTAGAAGGCCATGGTGGACTCGTTATCCTTGAGCGGACCCCACTTGGTCTTTAGCAAATCGGATAGCGAACCACCGGGCACCTGCTCCATGAAGATCTTGAAGAAGCCATCTTCCGAACGTGAGCCCAAATACTGTACAATATTGCGATGACGCAGCTGCGAATGCAGCTTGATCTCCTCGTGCAGCGGCTGCACATCCTGCGAGTTCTTCTCCGGCACTTCCTTGATGGCAATGCGGACCTGCGTCTGCTTATCCCGCGCGGCATACACCGTGCCATAGGTACCCTTGCCCAGCGTAATCTTGCGATTCTGATCATTGTAGTCGTACTCGTACTGCAAGTGTTTGATAAGTTAACACAACAACAACAGCTTTACAGTTCGTCATGATAGATAATGCTCACCTCGATTTGCGCCTCGTCAGTCTCCAGATTTACAAAAACCTCCTGATCCGCAGTCATTTCCAATATGCGATCGTAGAAGCTTTGCCGGCATTCCGTGGACGGAAAGTAGATTTGAAAATCGTCCGAATTGTGATGCACATATAAGTAGGCGCAGAGATCGTCGCGTTTGTACAGGCTGACCGACTTGATTTTCGAAGCAACAAACAGAAAGTCGTGCAGCTTCTTGCAGTCATTCTTCGAGTGGGCCAGGCAAATGTTGACAATCTGTATGGATTTCTCATCGGCGTCCATGTTCATGGTCACATAGCTGGGCATATAGATCTTGTTGGGTTCGAGGATCTGTAAAGAAAAAGAAAAGTTGATTGATATAGTTCAATAGTTGGATTGATCACTCCAGAGCACATACCAAGATGGGAAAACGTATGCTATTAATCTCTTTGACATTTATGGCCTCCAGAAAGAAATCCATCCAGAACTGAAAAGCCTGCTCTTCAATGGGCAGCTGTCGATCCTCGGGCTTGCGCCGAAAGCGATGTATTAACGATATGTTGCCAATAGTTGATTTTAGCGACCAAACAGGTGGCTTTAGCTTGAACATACATTCGGCCGCTTGGATGGCCTTGACATAGTCCTCGGCTAGCACAGAGATCTCAAAGAATGTAGCCACATCCCAGTAGCCATTGAGCGTAGACAAGCTGCCCTTTTTGCCAATGAGATTGTTCAGTGTCATGCCAATGTGCTGCAGCTCGACCGTATTGCTAAATTCCTTGCCTTCGATCACGAGCAAAGTGGCCAAATTGATGCCTGCATATTCATTTGGCTGCACTTCGAAGCTCTGGCGATACCATTTGATGGCATTTTCTAGACTGGTCTTATCCGTGCAGTCCGACTCCACGAACATATCCTTATAGATGCGTCCGCACAGGCATAGCATGTCCGGAAAGTGATTCTCCTTCTTCTCGAGTGCTTTCAGTGATGATTCCAGTGCTTTCTCTCGATCGCCCGGTCGATTGCGTCGATTCAATGCAAACGCATACAAAAAACTCATGTTGCCTGTCTCCACATATTTGCGCGTATTTGGTATGTTCTTCAAATCATTCACCAGACGCACCATCGCATCATAGTCCTGCACATCCCGCAGCGAGCACATAAAACTGTGCAATACCTCGCCAGAGAGCACGTGTGGATCGTCCAGGCGCTTACGCATCTGAAATGACGCCCAATCAATTGAGTAATCATAAATCCAGTCAAGTATAATGTGTAAATATAGGCATGTCCATGAAACTCACCCCATGCAGAATGCTCTTCAGCTTATCATCGCTGGGCGCGTAGGCATCACGCGCCGCTCGCATATCACTGAGAAATTTTTCTCGCATGTGTGCCCTGAAGTGGGAGAATGAGTTCATGTAAATAAATAGCTGCAATTGCAGTGAAATGATGAGTGTGTTGCAAGTACAGACTTTGATTGTATTTCAACATCTTGCAACTTCCGCTTGAGACGCGCCTGTAATGTGGTCGGCACACGCCCATCAGTAGCTGGCTCCTTGTTGCTGGCCTGGTTTGTTAGATTGCAGGTGTTGGTCTCAGCGTTACGCTTATAGCTGAGGAACAGGTAGTTGGCACAAGAGAGCTGTAAAAACAGAGGCAGGATATTAAAGAGCTGGACATGTATTTTTAGGCGCCACTATAAAGGCAAGTCCAATGCAAGCGCTGAGCTGGACAAAAATAATGTTTTATTTATTTTTGAGCAAATATTTTTAAGCTAGACATTTTATTATGGATGGCACTGTCAAGTGGACGTTAGTGTTAATAATGCAAGTGCAAGCAACAAACATAATTTGAGGTAGACATGTATTTGTGGACAAGACTGTATGTATAGGCAGCACAACGGCTGTTTGTATGAAGGTGGATCTGTTTTTGTGGACGCTAGAGTCAATACAAACAGCAGCAAATTCCCAACAAACATTCTTTGCGCTAGACATGTATTTACGTACGCCGCTGTCAATGCAAGCAAGCACAGCGTTTGTTTATTGTGAGCATGTTTATGTGTGTGTGTGTGTGTGTGTGTGTGTGTGTGTGTGTGTGTGTGTGTGTGTATGTATGTGTGCGGCGTGCGTGTTGTTTTGAGTTTTGCGTTGGCGTCCGCTCAGTCGTTGTTGTTGTTATTTCTTTTTATTGTTTTAAGCGTTTCGTGCTGCAGCGGCCAAAACAAAAATAACAACTATTTTATGTTTCAGAAAACGGAAGCACAGCAAAAACTAACAGCGGCAGCAGCAACAAACACGAGTGTTTGCTGCGTGTGATGTTAAAAGAAATAAGTAAATAAATGTAAAAAGAAAAAAAACTTATTGCTCTGTCATTTATCTTATCGGCAGAACAGCGCCGATTATGCTGTCTTTTTGTTATTGCTTTGCATTTGCTGCTTTTTTTCTTTTTTTTTTTTTACTGTCAACATCTTTGCTAATCAAGCCGCGTGCACACCTGTTTGTCTACACACCTTTAGGCTAAGCGTCTGTTTGGACTCCAAATCGTTGTAGATTAAAATGTTCTCCTTCATGCCAAAACTTTCGCGCACTCCATAGTGATAGGAGAGAGGACGCTGCTGTGTTAATATGCTCAAGTCTATGACGGCTACATCGGCGTTGTAGAATGTTTCCAGCACATTCGTTTCGCCAAAGTCCAACCGCTCGAACTGTAGAATCCAAATATTTTCAAATATTATTATTGTATAACAGCTATTTGGTGTCTTTGGTTTTTGTTGTTTTTTTTTTTTGTTTTTTGATTTTCATTTGAACCGCCAACGCACCTGCACACGCTGAAAGTTCGCACCAGCCGATTGTACAGCTTGTTTGACCTCCTCTAGGGCGCAGAGGCGATCCTCTAAATGATCGCCCACAATGGTATCAATTACACAAACAACATCCATAGCTGCTGTCGCTGTATTGGCCTTTTGGGCTATTCCTGGCGCAGCGCCTAGTTGTCGATGGGGGGTGTGTGTAGGGGGGATACGTGAAACGCAACAGAGTTAGTACGTTGTTGCTAACGTGCGTTTGGTTTTTTGCAAACTGTAAACAGCTTCATTACCACACACTTGTTTAAATTACACAGTGCTAAATGTTTTATAACGTATTACTACCGAGCAAAACGAAATTTTGTTGAAATGTGCGAAGAGTGGATGTTGACGCCGCTGTAAAATAGCTGCCAGTGTGACCAGGTGTGGTGAGCGTGGAAATACCTAATGCTAGAGTGAAATGTTTTTAACAGAGCTGCTTAACAGCGCAGTTCGCGCATTTTACGGTACTGTTAAATGTGCAAATAATTTAAATTATTTGCAAAATGGCAATAAATAGACAATTCAATTAAGTTTGCTAATATTTACGCTACCAAGTCAACGCTGCATTATTGAAATATGTCATTTTGACTTTGTCCAATTTACACCTGTTGCATGCCGAAATCTATGTAAAATAGGGTATCTCTTAGTCTATTCAAGACTTGATTGCATTTAGACTTTTTCGCTTAAAAATAGCTGTTATAAAAAGGGATTGGCATATCATTAATTAGCGTATTCCTTGAGTATGGAGCCCGCTACAACCAGACGTTGAATCTCCGAGGTTCCCTCATAGATCTCGGTAATGCGCGCATCTCGATAATGGCGCTCTGCTGCCATGTCGGTGACATAGCCCATGCCGCCCAAGACCTGGATGCACTGATGTGCGCACAGTGTAGCCGCCTCGGAGGCAGCAAGCTTGGCCATTGCCGCTTCCTTCGTATAGGGTAGCTTGTTGTCCTTCAGCCAGGCGGCGCGCCAGGTCAATAGACGAGCCGATTCCACAGCCAGAGACATATCTGCAATCTTCTGTTGTATGGCCTGGAGCTTGGATATGGGCTTGCCGAAGGCCTGACGCTTCTGCGCATAGTCAACGGCCAATTCCAGTGAGGCCTGCGCAATGCCCAGCGCCTGGCTAGCGATGCCAATGCGTCCGGCATCCAGAGTTTGCATTGCAATCTTAAAGCCGAGACCCGTTCCGCCCAGCAGGTTCTCTTTGGGTATTTCGCAGTCTTCGAATATGAGCTGGCAGGTGGAGGAGCCGCGTATGCCCAGCTTGTCCTCCTTCTTGCCCAGCGAGAAGCCCTTGATACCCTTGTTTACTATAAATGCCGAGATGCCCTTGTGCTTAAGCTGCTTGTTGGTGGTAGCAAAGACCACAGCTGCCTCCGCCTCAAAGGCGTTCGTTATCCATGCCTTGGTGCCGTTCAGCACATAGTGATCGCCGTGCTCCGTGGCCACGGTGGTTGCAGCGCCCGCATCGGAGCCATTGCCAGGCTCGGACAGAGCAAAGCAACCTACACGCTCGCCGGTCGTGTAGGGCGTGATGTAGGCAGCTTTTTGGTCGTCATTTCCAAAGCTCAGCAATGGACCCAAATACAGGGAATTATTGACGGACATTATCACACCGGCTGAGGCGCAACCACGTGAGATCTCCTCCATGGCAATGGCATAGGCCAAGTAATCCAAGCCAGTGCCGCCGAGCTCCTCAGGCACAGAGACGGCCATGAGGCCCAGTTCGCCCATTTGTTTGATCTGTTGCGCCGGATAAAGATGCTCACGATCGAACTTGGCGGCATTCGGACCCACCAGCTCGGAGTTGGCAAAGTCACGGCATGTTTTCTGCAGCATCTGATGCGTATCTGGCAGCGCGGCGAGCGAGGCAATTTTCCTGAGATGCAAAGTCTGACGGGCTGATAAGGTGTTAAGGATGGATGATCAAGTGTATATATCAACAAGTGTCAAAGTCCAATGGAAACGTTAGCTTACCAACACTCAAACTACTCCTTAATACGGACTGCATTTTGCCACAATTCAACTGTACACTTTCTTCTTAACTATTTAACAAATTGATAGCCGTGTTTAAGCAATTATTGTGTGGTAAATAAAACCGCTTAATAATAAAAATGAATTCGATATGCACTTTTAGGTTTATCGATATATTATGTAAGCTAACAGAGTTTGTGTATTGCATTAACATACTGTTAAATGAACGGTACGTTAGGCGCGCGCAATGTTAATGTTTAAATTAAGCTTTACGTTATATTATTTTGTAATCAAGAATATATGCTGAAAAAGTCGTTGAGTTCTTTAATAATGAATTAAAAACAACATTTAGTATAAAATGCAGCTGGCAAGGATAACAATTAACAGATATGTTATCGTCGAGACTGCGCCTGCGCCGCCGAAAATCAAAGAAGAAGCAGACCAAGTTTCGAGCTCGCACAAACTTGTTTAACGTTTTTTTTTATTGCACAATTACATTAAATTCTATAAAAACACGCACATAGGGCACCATTTATTTGAAAGCGACAATAAGAACTAGTGTTTATAAGTGAATTGCACGTGTTTCAATTGGCACCATAATTGTTTATTGATTTGCAGTCAAGTTTTCTGTGTTTCTTTTCTACCTGCATCATTTGTCAATTTCATTTTTTGTATTTATGTTTTGCTAGTTTATTTGCGACGCTACAAATTGCTACATAATCAGCCTGCTGGTAAGGTATTAGATTATATATATATTTTTATGTTTCAATATATACACGGAAGAAAAGCTTTGGCACTTGTTTAGCCACAAACAATAGCCAAGTTTGTTTATTTACAAAGGCAAATAATTTTAGTACGCAATAGCAGGAATTCGAGCTTCTGTTGGTCAGAAGAAGACAAGCCTCTGATTGCTGTGTGAGCACAACTGGTGCAGCTGCAGCCTTCGGCTATAGTTAGAATTATCAGCGTTTTAGATAACGTTTAAATTTCATTCAGAATTTGTTAGTCCAGCAAACTCTTATCAAATCTCTACTCGATCACAAAACAAAAGCGAAGTCGAACGCTGATAACAGCATTTGGCTGTCGCCTTAATCGCTCACTCGCTGGCTATAAAAGTGCCTCTTATATCTGGCCCAGAGCTCAGTTACAGATCAACTGCCTGTCGAAGTTCCAGTGCCATTTTGTGAGTTCGACGCGTTTTGTCCTTATATCAGCTGTTCAGCTCTATAATCTGATAATATTTGTGATTGTGAAAATATATGATCTTGAAGACATTAGAAAGTGTCATAAATAAATAAAAACTGTGCTCAAAAAGTGGATTAACAATTGATATATAAACATAATATACTTAGTCAAGTGACATCAGAGAATGGATAGTTATACCATATAAAGTTCGAAATTGAATTGAATAACTGAATTACATAACTATCATTATATAATAAGTAAAGAAATTGTATTTTCCCAACCATTACTAATGAAATAAAACAAATCTTCTAATTGATCAAATCATATATATATATATATAGTTAATAATTGATTATTGCCAAGTCAGCATGATTAACGCTATCCGCTAGACGGTTTTCGAATTGCATATCTATAAATTGAGCATGGTTCAGATTCCTTGAATTCCAGATAAGATTTAATGCTAGTTTGTGAAATAGTTTCCATCCTATACAATGCTCAATCGGAGCATACAAAATAAAAAGCTGATTTTTATCAGCAAATGTTCTTTATTTTTGTTTTTGTTTTTGTTTTTCTGAATTGTTATGATTGTCAAATTAACATTTATCATATTTGTCATCTATATTATAGCGGCGCTTGTGGCTGTCAGATAGAGCACTCTCCCACACCCATACACACACACACACACACACACACAACAGACACTTCAGCTACACTGGCACAACAAATGACAAGCTATTGAGATATTGACATCGAACCGGATTGACAGTAATTAGAGCAAAATGCAGTCCGTCACCGCAGATGAGTTGCCGCCGAATCCGCGCGAGACTTCGAATCCGTTGTCCTCGCTGATGTTCTGGTAAATTATTAAATATTAAATATATTACATAATGTTTGGCAAAAATATTGATAAATTTCCTTTTTGATTTTTCTTAGCTATACCATGCCCACATTTTTCAAGGGACGCAAAAAGACGCTCGACGAAGGCGATCTCTATAAGGCCCTAAAGGAGCACAAGTCCGGTAAGTGCATGAATCACATACTGAACCTTAAGAAAGTGTTGAACAGACTTGGCCAAACAAAAACTAAATCAGCGCGCAAACAAAAAAAAAAAAAAAGAAGAAAAATACAGAAAAAACTTATCAACAAATAAAAAATAGCACTTGAAATTTAATTTAAATGCATTAATAATTAAAATTAATTAATAAAAGCAGCAAGAAATTCTAGATATAAATAGATCTGTTGCATATAAATTTAAAAAAATTTATTTATAGATTAAATGATTATATATATATATATTTTCAAGTTTACTTATTTCATTTATATAGTTTTTTTCAATAAATTAGTAAATTGTTATATAGACTTTATATAGAATCAAGCTAGAAATCATACTCTAGATGTGATCTATGGTTACATAGATATAGATTATATAAACTGGGCTATAGTTATAAACTATGCAAATAAGTATAGATACACCTATAGCTAAGGTCTATGAAATGACTTGATTCAACTCATTTATATAAATTTTGTTTTATAGTCACTTGACTTGACTTTCCTACATCATGGCCAATTGCCTGAAACTTGATTTCATTGTTTTTTGTTTTTGTTTTTGAACCATAGCGTGGTATGACAAATCTTACAGAGTGTATTATCTATGGAAATATCAACTCTTCAGACAAATTTAACGTGTGCTTTCGAGTGGCTAAAGGCGATACAACCACGCACTGGGACACCACTTAAAACAACAGTATTTTGTTGCTTTTTTGCTTTACGATTAGATAGAATAGAGCATGTGAACAGGAAACCTGTCTGATGGATAATCAGTCCATTTTCAGCTTGAGACAATTGGCGTGGCCTTTGAAAAATACATAGGATCAGAGCTAACCATTGGCATTGGCATGACATCGGAAGCGATTCCTCATAACTCATATGCAAAGTCATCGCCAGATAAGATTTCTGTCAATTGACGCCTATAAAATATTCTATAATATGCAATAAGTTTAAAGTTTATCACGCTTATCAGTGGGAACTAGTTAATCATAGGAATTGAACTTTGATTTTTATGGAACCATTAATACAAATCAAAGCCAGTAGCTGTTAGTGCCAAAAAAAAAAGAAGAAAAAAAGTTGAGCTCTGATAACTTTCTGATAACTTTGACAAGCAGGCATTGCCGCAATTAATGAGTTCTCGCCCAATTTGACCGCTCCATGATATATGCGATATACGACTATATATATCGCGCCTATTTGCCCTAAAATGTATGGGCCCATAGAGACACCAGACCAGGCTGACATTAAGTGGGCAAGCGTCCAATCTAATCTGGCATGCGTCTTCAGTAAATATTTATATAGGTAAACATTGGCAAATAACTAATTCTCTTTTTTTCTATTTATCAAATACTTAGGTATAGTATATTGAGTATATAGAGTGCTGGGGCCACTTAAGATTGACCAAAAACCAGTGCGGAAGCGTCTCTGACTTAGACATATATGCTATATACTATATACTAAATATATATACTAAATAGATATATATATATATATATATATATATATATATATATACTATGTGATCTAGCATATAGTTATGGGCCTGAGCAGCAGCACATGCGACCAGTTTTGACCAGGCGCGATTAGCCAGCTAACTGATAAATGATAAGCCCACGAGACAGCTGACTGCAATACGGGTTTTTTTCCTTTCTATTGCTTCACGAAGGCCATAATTCATATAGACAATGGAAACGTAAAGCTTGATACGCCTATTTATAGGCGATAAAAATCATGGACTTGAATCGTAAAACCTTGAGTCAACATTATTGCTCATAGAGTCAGTCCTTCAGAACATGAGGCATACCGAGCTAAGCAGCTTTAGCTAAACTGCAAAATGCTGTGAATCGCAACCAGAACTTGGCCAGTGAAGAGCTCATTGCTGCTGAGTGACTATATAACTACAATATATACACAGCGCGTCATCAGGCTAGCGCACTCTTCATTTTCTCTGTTAATGTTGAATATTTTCTATATTATTCAAGTTCTTATTGTCCTCAAATTTATTTCCTATCAAGCTCCGTTTGCTAATAAGCCTAGAGCACCCAAATTCAATTGTGAATATCTCACTCGATTTGGCATCCACAGCTAACACTCAAATCCTTTAGCTCAGTCTCTTGCCTTTGATACTTTACATCCTTCCACATATAGACTAAAAAGAGCCCAACTTGAACATCTGCCAGGCCGTACACTTCCTTCACCTAAACCACGCTCACGCACATAATTTACATCTTCATTTGACCTTCATTCCTCAAGCCCACACCAGTTTGTAATTGTCATGTTTTCCCAAAAAGAGGTTTTGTTGTGTTTTCGTGAGTTTTCTTGTGAAACTGAAACCCAATAAATAAATGTTAATGTCATATCATAAAAAAACAGTTAACAAATTTTTTCTGTAGGCCACAAAATTGATCTTCTTTTAGAAAAATGTTACTTTTAGAGGGAATGATTATTTATTTTTCGACGAAAAATCAAAGATAGAAGCTTGCTTTGATACCTGACTATATCGACCACAAATCACTATAAAAGCTGACAGATATAGGAAAACTAATATTTATTTTCTTGGAAATTGCGAATTCTACTGACAAATCTTCATTGGCATAACAGCTATGAAGGTACGCGATCTACACTGAGAAAAGCATATAATTCGAACTACTTGTCTTCAGATATCCAGGAAAGAACTAGTGTTGAAGCGAGGCTGGATTTCAATTTCAACTTTTAAAATAAGTTTTGAAATTGATCAATAAACTCTTTGTACTTATCCACATTCATTCATTTAAATAATGTTCACCAACCCATTTTATCACCCACCCGGCTGTGCAAGATGTCTAAATCATGGTCCTTATCACATATGTAGGTCAGGAAAAAATAATGATATCCATCGGGTCCACTCAAATTATATGTATAGTGCTACTGAGAAACCTCACTCTTGTGCATTGGAGCAAAAAACAAGCAAATTTTGTTTGGAACCCTGGAGAGAGATGTTGTTACATTTGTTATTTTAGTTTCTGTAGATATTCAGCTATAAGCAGATATACCTATAAACTATATGCCTTATGAGTTTGGCAAAAGGCAAGAATTCAAATTGTAAACTCATCCATAGATGATGCTTGCTGTAGCCTTCTTTAAAGTCAACCAAAAACTTTTAACTTAAGCTTATTAACTAACTTGATCTTTGCAAAATGGCGTAAGGCGTAGGGATTCGAGTCATGAACTAATCTTGCTTTATATACTCTCAGCTTCAAGGCAATTTTAATTATACGCCCAGCCATGGTGTTTACCTTTCAAGACATCTTTATAATTGTCTCAACATTTTTGCCTTTCAGATACACTTGGCAAGAAGCTGAGCGATGCCTGGGAGAAGGAGGTGGAGGAGAAGCGTAAGAAGAAGAAGCAGCCCAGCTTGTTCAAGGCAACGATGAGCGTCTTTGGCTGGAACTTTGGCATACTCGGTTTCGTCTTGTTCATAGTGGAAATGGGCTTCCGGTAAGCCCCTCAACAATCATATATGAAGTTATTTATGATCATAATTATGGTGCTTAATCCTTGACAGCGTGACACAGCCTCTGTGCCTGGGCGGCTTGGTGGCCTACTATTCGGATGCTAATAATCTGGCAAGCGACGATCAGACCACAGCATATCTATATGCCGTCGGCGTGATCTTGTGCAGCGCCTTCAATGTATTATTCATGCATCCCTACATGCTGGGCATGTTCCACACGGGCATGAAGGTGCGCGTCGCCATGTGCAGTATGATTTATCGGAAGGCGTTACGACTCAGTCGCACAGCACTCGGCGATACAACCACCGGCCAGGTGGTTAATCTCATATCGAATGATGTCGGCCGTCTGGACGTCTCCGTGATACACACGCATTATTTATGGCTGGGCCCAGTGGAGATCGCTGTGGTCACCTGGCTCATGTACAGAGAGGTGAGTGGGGGAAAAAAACGAGTAGACTACAATAATAAAACATCTTTTTCATTATGTTTACTTACTGCTCCACAGATTGGCGTTTCAGCATTCTTTGGCGTTGCTATTATGTTGCTGTTCATACCGCTCCAGGCATATCTGGGCAAGAAGACCTCGAGTCTGCGTTTGAAAACGGCTTTGCGTACGGATGAACGTGTGCGCATGATGAATGAAATTATATCGGGTATTCAGGTGATCAAAATGTACGCCTGGGAAATACCATTTAGCAATATGATCAACTATGTGCGCGGCAAGGAGATGAACGCTATACGTAAAGTGAACTACATTCGTGGCACTCTGCAGAGTTTCATAATGTATGTGACGCGCATTTCGGTGTTTGTCAGCCTGGTCGGCTTTGTGCTGCTCGGCAAACTGTTGACCGCCGAGAAGGCTTTTGCTATAACCGCCTACTACAATATTCTGCGTAATACAATGACCATCTACTTCCCCATGGGCATCTCACAGGTAAGAAACATTTCAAATAATAGTCTCCCTTAGTAAGAAGTTAGTAATTATTTGAAAAACTGTTTATAACAGGAACTTAAAAAAAGATCTGTTAAAATAATGGTTTTAACAGAATTAATTGACTTTAATTTATACATGTCCAGAGTGGTGTGCAGCTTGCAGCTTTCTAAATAATTTTAATAAATAAAACTAGTAAAATTCTCTTTTCGACGTTTCGCTGCTCTTTTCATGTGCTCAATTAACAATATTTTAAATCTCCTTGTCATATAATATATGTAAGCAAGTTTGCGTTTTACATTCTGCAGGCTCTTAACAGCGCAAATGTTAAAATATTGTTGTCAGTGTTAAGTGCCAATGTTATTAACAGTTTTTCGAACAACGATCGCTGTTACTTAACATAACATATTTATGTTATTTAACGGCGCGATAAAATACCTTTTAAAAAATGAATAAACAAAGTTGAATGATTTTTAAGCGTATAAATAATCAAAGAATTTACAATATTATTGTTTTTTTTTATTAATTATTATTTTTCTTTTTTATTAAAATTGTTTTAAATTTATTTTATTTATTTCTCATCAGTTTGCCGAGTTGCTCGTATCCATTCGCCGCATACAAAAGTTCATGATGCACGAGGAGACGAAAGTTCGCGACAAGTCGCACGATGTGAATGACCAGAAACGTAAGACGCCCGGCACCATTGTGGAGGAGGCTACAGCCACAGTTACAGGTGTGCTGAAGCCCAACAGTCGCCGGCCCAGTGAGACAGAAGCCAGCATAAACATTACCAAGATGAAGGCCAAGTGGGACTCAAAATCCCCTGAGTATACGCTGGATAATATTAATCTGAAGTTCAAGCCGCGACAGCTGGTGGCTGTCATTGGACCCGTCGGTGCTGGCAAATCCAGTTTGATACAAACGGTTCTCGGTGAGTTGCCTCCGGAATCGGGCACTGTGAAAGTAAACGGCACCCTGTCGTATGCATCCCAAGAGCCGTGGCTCTTCACGGGCACCGTGCGTCAGAATATCCTGTTCGGTCTGGCCATGGACAAGAGTCGTTATCGCCAGGTGGTGAAGAAGTGTGCGCTGGAGCGTGACTTCGAGCTGCTGCCGTACGGAGATAAGACAATTGTGGGCGAGCGTGGCGCCTCCCTATCCGGTGGCCAGAAGGCACGTATCAGTCTGGCCCGCGCCGTCTACCGCAAGGCAGATATCTATCTGCTGGATGATCCCCTCAGCGCTGTGGACACTCATGTGGGCCGTCACCTGTTTGATCAGTGCATGCGAGGCTATTTGCGAGATAACATTGTGCTGCTGGTCACCCATCAGCTGCAGTTCCTGGAGCAGGCCGATCTTATAGTCATCATGGACAAGGGCAAGATCAGTGCCAAGGGCACCTACGAGTCCATGTGCAAGAGTGGCCTGGACTTTGCCCAAATGCTAACCGATCCCAGCAAGAAGGAAGAGGGCGCCGGCGATGCAGCCGAAAAGCGAAAGCTATCGCAGATCAGCACGCGCCGCAGTCGACAGAACAGTGTCTCGTCCATGGAGTCGGGCGCCGAATCAGTGGTCATGGAGTCGCCCATGCAGGCGCAGGAAACTCGCACCGAGGGACGCATTGGCTTGGATCTCTACCGAAAATACTTTGCTGCCAATGGCTACTTTCTGTTCATTGTGTTTGCCTTCTTCTGTATTGGCGCTCAGGTGTTGGGCTCTGGCGGTGATATGTTCTTGTCATACTGGTAAGTGAATAGCTGCAAACTGTTTATTTATATTACGAAAATAGTAGTGAAGCCTTCAGCTTGACTGATCTAACGGCTTGCAGTATGTAGTGCTGATCAATCAGTCAATCAGACTAACATTAGTTGATAACAGAACTGGAAGCTTCTGATTAACACTGATACATATCACTGTTAAAAGAAGTTTGGCGGGCATTTAAACTGAGATCGGGCAAATGCTCCAAAGCAATCAAAATAAAGTATTAAATTAAAAAATTAAAAACTAAGTAAATAATGGCTTGACCTCTAAATATTGTTTGTAAGACAAATTTAACGGAGTCTTCACCATGAATCATGGTTATTTATGCTAAGCTATCTAAACAGACCTAACTAACAGGCATAACTCCAATACGTATATGTAATCTTAACATTATGTTCATAACATAACTGTTAGTAAATATTTCTATATGACAACATAGCTCTAAATGTTAAATTTAATTTGATCCTCGTGCCATTTTCAGGGTCAACAAAAACGGTGAATCAGAAGCGGATACCTTTATGTCACGCCTACGTCGGTCCTTCATGCCGAGAATCAACAGCGAAACGGATCCCGTCGATATCTATTACTTTACGGCTATTAATGTCTTGGTGATTGTGTTCTCTCTGGTGCGCAGTGTGCTGTTCTTCTATTTGGCTGCCAAGAGCTCCACGACGCTGCACAACAAAATGTTCCAGGGCGTGACCCGAGCGGCCATGAATTTCTTCAATACAAATCCATCGGGTCGTATTCTCAATCGTTTCTCCAAGGATTTGGGCCAGGTGGACGAGATTCTGCCATCGGTCATGATGGATGTCATGCAGATTTTCCTTGTCATTCTGGGCATTATTGTGGTGCTGTGCATTGTAAACGTGTGGTATCTGTTGGTCACGTTCATCTTGGTCATCATCTTCTACTTGCTGCGCTCCTTCTATCTGACTACGTCCAGGGATGTCAAGCGACTGGAGGCTACAAGTAAGTGCTGAACAAAAAGTAGATTGACTTGATCCTGGCTTGATATTCACTCTCCATCGCTCACAGCTCGTTCGCCCATCTACTCCCATTTGAGTGCTTCGCTTAATGGTTTGGCTACGATACGAGCCTTTGGTGCACAGAAGGAGCTCATTGAGGAGTTCGATAATTTCCAGGATATGCACAGCTCTGGCTTTTATATGTTCCTGGCAACGAGTCGTGCCTTTGGCTACTGGCTGGATTTGATCTGTGTGCTCTACATAGCCATAGTGACGCTTAGCTTCTTCCTCTTCTCTCCGGAAAACGGCGGTGAGGTTGGCTTGGCCATAACACAGGTGCGACTCGCTATAGCAAACGGTTAGCCAAATGCTTCTAACTCAATTCTTTATGCAGGCTATGGGTATGACAGGCATGGTGCAGTGGGGTATGCGTCAGTCCGCCGAGCTGGAGAACAACATGACATCCGTGGAGCGTGTCGTTGAGTACGAGGATCTGGAGCCGGAGGGCGACTTTGAGTCTAAGCCAAACAAGAAACCACCAAAGGACTGGCCCGATGAAGGCAAAATTAAATTCGATGACCTGAGCTTGCGCTACTTCCCCGACAAGGATGCGGACTATGTGCTCCGCTCGCTGAATATTGACATCAATGCCTGCGAGAAGGTTGGCATCGTTGGACGCACTGGCGCCGGCAAATCGTCCCTGATCAATGCACTGTTCCGCCTGTCCTACAACGAAGGCTCCATTCTGATCGATCACCGCGACACCAACGATCTGGGTCTGCACGATTTGCGCAGCAAAATTTCAATTATACCCCAAGAGCCGGTCTTGTTCTCGGGCACCATGCGCTACAATCTGGATCCCTTCGATGAGTACTCGGATGTGAAGCTGTGGGAGTCACTGGAGGAGGTCAAGCTCAAGAAGGTGGTTGCCGACCTGCCCAGCGGTCTGATGAGTAAAATCTCCGAGGGCGGCACCAACTTCAGCGTGGGTCAGCGCCAGCTGGTGTGCCTGGCCCGTGCTATACTCCGCGAGAATCGCATTCTGGTCATGGACGAGGCGACGGCCAATGTGGATCCACAGACAGATGCTCTCATTCAGAATACGATTAGGAATAAGTTCAAGGAGTGCACAGTGCTGACCATTGCCCATCGATTGCACACGGTTATGGATTCGGACAAGGTCTTGGTAATGGATGCGGGACGCGCCGTTGAGTTTGCATCGCCCTTCGAGCTGCTCACTGTGAGCGAGAAGAAGGTGTTCCACAGCATGGTCAAACAAACAGGCGATGCTACTTTCGATGCTCTACTCAAGGTAGCACAAAAGGTGAGTCAGCTCTGAAGTATATATCCAAAAAATGGGATGATTAAATATAACTTGTAAAATGTATTAAACAGGCGCATGAGGATAACTTGCGGCTGAAAAAGGATTCTTGACATTTCGCCGTGCCGAAAGCTTTTAAAGACTACATACTTAAGATACTGGAACCAATTACGAACCACCCGGCTGCCAATGCGCGCATACAAAAGACCTTCCTATTCGCAGAGGCTTCCAAGCAGAAGTTATTAGGGTAGCCCAAGATAAAGTAATGAAAAAAAGGATAAGAAAAAAAAACAATCGTTAAGCAAAGGATTTTTATAACACATACAACACACACACACACACACACACACACACAGATGTACAAATGAAATACAACTAAATGTTAGTTGAGTTGAGATCATAGAACTATATAGAACGAGATGTATGACAATAAGAATCATCTGAATCAATATCATAAAAGAGAAGAAAAGACCTTTAAAAGGTCGTATAAAATGTGTTCCGTAACGACAATAACGATTATTTAAAAAACAAAAAAAAAAAACAAACAAAAAAATTACTATAAACTGTTACGTCTAGTATTAATGTGTGTGTTTTTATAGTAATTTATTAATGTACAGGTATACAGAATAAATGTAACAATTTATTAAATTTTTATTTCGAATTTTTCGTTTCACAAATATTTATTTTTATTTCTATTATTTTCACATTGGCTGTTCAGTTCGTTAAAGCAACTTATAGAACTGCATTTAAATCATCTATAAAAAAAACAGATTTTAATGCATTTAACAATAACAAAACTTAAAAAAATTGTATCTTCCATTTGCTGCAAACTGATATCAAAAAGAAGAATTTTAAAATTCAAGTGCTCGCTGAGCTCACATTGATAACTAAGAAAACGCTTTTTAAAAGCGCATAAATATGTAATACATAATATATAGTATTTATATTTATATTTATTTATATAGCTGCTCTATTCACACACGAAACTTCATCTAGGCTTTAGCTTTAGTTGACTTTATATATACATTCATTATATATAGTATATAGTTAAATGTGTGTTATTTGTAATTCTATGTACTAAATCCTATGATGCGTGTATATCACATCTAGAACACCAGCGATAGCCAGGCGCCAATCAAACAGAAGCCCCCGATTGTGGCATAGTGCTGCAGTCGCTTCTCACCAGTCAGAGCGCGATAATACATGCAGCCCGAGAAGAGCACGGTGCCCATGGTCATCAAGACGCCAGTCTGCAAAACAGAAAGCAGAATTCATATATTATTAAGCATACGAAAAGAAACAAACAAAATTATTTATACCGCATTTAAGTGTTAGACAATAATAATGTATGGCCTGCATATTTTGATGTTAGCTTTAGTTGTTTGCTTTGAGAACAAACCAAACAAAACAAAACAAAACAAAAGCAAAAGGAACCCAAAGGCAAGCTCTACGATTTACTTATCGCATAAGGCTGAAAACAAAATTATAAACAAACAAAAATTCAAGCAGCGTTATTGAAGCTGTCTTTTGGTACATTTTTTAAACAAAAGAAATTCAAGAGAAGAATTTAGTCTTAAGCTAAACCAAATACATATTTCCTATATCCTCAAAACCCTATACCATATCAGCTCTGAACCTCTCATATCATCTATAATAAAAAAGGAAACGATGTTAAATTTAAATGTTAGCAATTATCGTATACAAGTTTCGTAATGTGGTATTGAAATTACTTTTAAGCTGCAATTAGTGGTTGTTGAACATTTAGCTTTAGCTTTGAAGAGACAAGAAACAAAAAACAAAAAACAAAAAAAAAAGAAAGAAGATATTTCATATACAATCTGAACTTCTTATAGATCGTAACGCTTAGCAAATATCAAACTTTACTCATGATTCAAAAAGCCTCTTCTTTACTTTTCTTTTTCTTTTTTGTAATTAAGTGAGTGTGTCAATTACATACATATACATATACATGAGATACATATTGATATATATACATAAATATTGAAAATCAAAAATCATTCAAAGAGTAACGCGAGTTGTTGTAAATTCCGTTCAAAGATTTAACTTTTACAAATGACAAAATAACTGAAAAAGCTTTATGATGCTCAATAAACTGTAAACAAATAGAATTGCCTTTCTTATGTGCACACTCTCTGGACAATGGGAATGGGATGGGGCGATGGGTCCAATTTCATTTAGTTTATACATATTTTCATAATCAGTCGAGTCGATCTAACTCTGCCCGTATGTATTTAAGTACTTTTCGATAGGAGAATTAATATATAATCATGAAATTCCAATTAGCCGCGCAGACCATAAGAATGTCCGACTACGATATATCCTGAAGGCCGTGCCCAGCTGCTTTCAAAATTTTAGTAAATAAATGCAAAATCAAAGTAATCAACAAATATATCATCATGAATGATAGGTCTCCAAGAAAATATTTTGACGACATAAAGGCTCGGATATTTTCTAGTCGGACACTCCCACCTACATCACTCTTACTTCCTAAATTATACAATAGTTTTCTTTTGCGTCTTCTAAAAAGGGGAAGCACCCATATAGAAAGTTAGGTTCGTCTACCACACATCTTTCATCTTTAAAAGTATATACTTAACGATACCCTACAAATCAGCTTTGCTCTTCTTCTCTGTTTCTGTTTTACGCTTTGGTATATGACACAGTGAATGAAAATTCCCATAGCATTTAAAATACTTATTATAGCCTCTACGACACTCTCGCCTCATGGGCTATATAAATGCCAAATACTTACAAAGACTGGATAGTGAGCCAAAGGCATGCACATGAGCGCAAACGAATGTAGGAAATGTATGCGATTGGCAACATCGGCAAATGCCTGCGAGTCTTGCTGCACCTTGAGATCGTTAACGTCCTTTAGAAAATACTTGCAATAGGCGCCCATAAAAATCGCCGATGCACCGCCCAAGCCGGCAATACGAATAAAATTATAATGACTGCCGACAATGCTATGCATGGAAAAATTTAAAGGCTGTATCTGTATTGGCACTCCCATCGGATGATCGTTCGTAGCCAGCTTCTTAGGGCGCAGACCCTGCAATAATAATATCGTAATGAATCTAATATGACTTGCCGCAAAAAAAAAAAAAAATGAAATACAGTTACAATATGATGCACTTACAATCGCTCGTAGTATTGAAGATGAAGAGTTGATTAGAGTGCGACTGACAGGATTGCCAAGTGTAAGGTACTCGAAAGCATCGGCAATCGACATATTTCTTTAACTAGCGAATACAGAGATCAATATGAGGAGTATATTTTGGTGCTGCAATTAGCTGGCGTATATAACTTTGGTTCTCGGAGCCTGTGGACGAGTACGGTGTGGCGTTGCCAGTATGGCTTAGTGCGCGAATAACTTTTTATCGACATTCGATTGCATCTGAACTGTTACTGTAAATGTAAATTTCAGTGTTATGTCGATATATTTTTTTAAAAAACGAAATATGTCCAAAAGTTAAAATGTATAAAAGATTTTTCAATGAATTTGAAAATACAACTACCTGCTTTGTTATCCAACTTTATATACATATATACAAAAGAAACACACGTTTTACCAATGTGACCGTAAGTTACATTTCGATTTTACTTTCGATAACCGATTAATAACAACGACGGTTACTTATGCTGAATATATTTGCAACTAACGAAATGTGCAACGAATATTATACTTAATCTTATTTTTACAATTGCATACAACTATTAAAAATAATTAGAACTATGTAGGCATTGGTGCAAGGCCTTTAAAACCGCGCGCCAGTAAGAAATGCTCCGCAGAGTCGCCACGACTAGCGCGTGGTTTCACACGTTTAACTTTCTCGTAATAGCACAAAATATCCCGTTCCAGCTTAGGTACATCGCCATTGTCCCAGATTTTTACAACTAAATTGGCTTGTGGTGCCGACATTGCGAGTGCAAACCTGAGGACTTCGTAGCACAGATTTGTAATGCTCTCCTGGTCAAGCATACGCACGCCCGTCGCATTGGGTGCCATGTCCGAGAGTACGCAGTTGACTGAGCGACCTGCCAGCGACTCCCGCAGACGCTGCTGAGCAAGAGGGTTAGTAAAATCCATTCCACCAAAGATAGTAGCTCCTGGCACTGCATGAAAATGAAGAAGATCTATACTATACACAGCACCCCTCGGTAGACGGTCCTTTTTGCCATTTGCGTTGGTTCGCTCGGCAGCTACTTGTGTCCAACTGCCTGGCGCGGCGCCACAATCCAAAACCACATCGCCAGGCTTAAGAATCTTGTATTTATCATCCATTTCAAGAAGCTTGAAAGCGCTGCGACACCGAAAATTTAACATGCGCGCCTTTTCCACATACGGATCGGCCAGCTGCCGTGTTAGCCAATCCTGTGAGCTTTTGCTTTTACCCTTAAGGTTTTGGGGCTGTTGCTTTGCGTGTTGCACTCCATTATTTGTCTGTAGAAAACGTTTAAAAAGTAAATTCCAGGATCTGACTACCGGTTGCCGCATCGTGCAACAATAAACAAAACAGCTGTTTTTGGGGCTATACTGAAGTGGGTATACTGTACGGTATTTAGTATATTTTTCAATTTCGGTATTTTTAAATTGACTAGTTCCATGAACAAACTTTCTAAGCGCAGTTGACATGCTAAATCGTAGGTAGTGTTTTTGTATTCATTGAATATAAATATGTAACAAGTTAATTAATATACCGAACAAGATAATAATTTAAAAGTTAAGTCTTACTCCCGAGCCAGTTCAAACTGCCAATATGAACGTTCATTTGATGTAACCAGCGTGAGCCAGTTCAATTTAGTTTGCTGAGCAAGTTTTTTATTCATATGCTCGCGACCAGTACAACTCTACGCAACAATGACGAATGAAAGAAATACGCAGTAAATGTAATCCAATGCAATTGTGTGTGTGGAGTGTCAAATTAAAGAAAAGAAAAATAATTCGTGAAAATATGATACATTCAACTAACTGCAAGTAATTGCAAAGTGCTTTAATTATCAAACGCAAAATATATACAGATATTCTTTCGCTGTATCGCTCGCGCGATGTTAACAACAACAAGAAGAGTAAAGTCGATTTCATATAGATTTCGCAAAATGAAACACTTCGTTTGTTGTTGCGCGTTTATTTTGCTGTTGAGCAGCGCTATTGCATCAGCAGCAAAACAAACGGCAGGTACAAACGCCGACTCAGCAGAAGTTGTGAGCACTGACGAAGAAAAAACGGTAAGAGAAGGAGGAGGCAATAATCATAATGCGGGCATTTTAGTGCGGCTAATCAAATAAATAGTTGATGACAATTAACGAATTGATTCTGTGTTTCTCCAATACAGGATTGCACAGACCTTGCCCGCGACGAGGAAGCGTTGATGGTATTCTCCACGCTGGGTGGCGGGCTAACGGCAATCGATCCAATAACAAGCGAAATACGCTGGACAATAGCAGATGGTAATTACACGCACAGACATACATATGTATAAGTATAATTAAGTGACACACGCACGCACACACAAGTACGCAGGAACCCATAACCGTTTCAAAGTTTTAGTTGTATTTGAAATGCAATCGTAAAAAGTAACCTCAATTTACATCGTCTGTCACTCTCTTTCGCGCTGCGAGTGAGTGTGAGACATTAAGCATATGGCAACTCTCCCACTCTCCACAAGCTGCTCACCGGCAGCGCCACGACCCCAAAAGTAACAAAAGTAAGGAAAATCTGTTGCATTTGAAGTGTATTTCGCCATAATTGAGGAAAGTGCAGCATAAAGAAGAGTGAATTATACTTCGATGAGCTCATTGTGCGAAAACAACAAAATATATTCATATACATATGGGTGGGTGTGTGTGTGTGTGTGTATGTATGTATTATAGAAAACATACTATATGCCAGAGCAGTAACAACCGGCGCCGATGCTGTTGCTGATTTACTCTAATTACACTTTTGCTCTCGCCAGTGCGCCGTTATATTGTGTTGTGTTATTGTTTTCAACTGATAACGGAACACACCATGTATGTATTGTATGCAGGGTATGCATGTGTATGTGTGTACATGCGTAATCTAGACGAGCCACGCTCGCAGCATAGTCATATGTGTGTGTGTGTGTAGTTCGTTCAATTAAGTTGCCAACACTAAGCAATATTGCCGTCTGTTATTAAAAATGTTTTGGGGTTTTTTTTTTTACTTAGTGTTTACTGCTTGCAGCCAGGTGGAGTATATTAAATGTCTGTTAGATGTGTTTTTAATATAAATTAGTCTGTCTGATTAGGTAGAATAGCACTAATGCGCCCTATAAATATGTATTTTTATATGCGATTTGTAAATCTGTTGTTTCCAATAACTCAATTTACTATATGCACATAAAGATTCGTAATTGTTCTTAATAAACAATAAATTATACACAATAGCTCAACGCATTTCATGGCCAATTGTTTATTTACTTGTTTCGTTTTCGTCAACGGAAAAATACATATCTTTATATTAGATTTTTTTTTATGTTTGGCGCACGCTAAACTTTTGCTATAAATAGTTATTTAATTTTTCTTGTTTCTATACTGATTGCGTGACAGAATTTGCATTATCAAATGCTATAGAGCCCAACTGTCCCGTCCGTTGGTTGGTTATCTTGCAAAATCCTAACAATTATTTATTATTTACTCCATAATCATCATCCGGTACAGCTGAAAAAGATACGCCCACAAAGAGATGGCTTGTTGCGATAAGTCTATAAAAATATGTATTTAGTAGACTAATAGCAACATACATACATACATATGTATGTAGGTATATGTATGTATATAAACTATATATAGTATAACGTTATACTATGTATTACAAGTTGAAAAGACTTTCTGTTTCATCTTTTTATTTGCTGGCATTTTTATAACTTTAATGGCAAAGACACATGTGTAGAACATCCGAGCGAGTTTTTGCTAGAAAGCAAGTTCTAGTATTGTAATTATTGAATGGTTGATTATAAATGGAACTGCATACATTATAAACATGATATGTGATGTGTTTCTAAATGCTATAGAGAGATTAGTCTTGCATTATTGTAATCAGTCGGCCATAGCAAATGAAGAAGTATTATGGTGTTTACAGTGAAGCATGCTATAGGCAGGACAGCGGGTGTTCATTGAAGAGAGCGTTTACTATATTTATGAATATTATTTGTATTGATTGATTGGTCTAGATATGGCTACTGACTATTACCTCATCACATGTTCTAAGCGAAGCAGTATTTGGTTAGAATCGAGTTGCTAATTAGAGTGCCCGGCGAGGCGAGTTAAATGACCTGACGCAGAGAAATGGTTGCCACAATATAAAGCCGGCCCTATATGGTACACCTTTCTCTCTCTCTCTCTCTCTCTCTCTCTCTCTCTCTCTGTCTCTCACTCTGCCTCTCTTCAATGTGTTTTCATTAATTATCATCGGCCTGCTGTGGGTTATTTTGGTGATAAGGCTCAGCACGACAAAATGCGCGCGCAGCCGAGTGTTGATAAAGCCAAACGTCGATTGCTCGACGCTCGATTCTTGTTGCCGACTACCCGCAACAAGTCAAATTTCCAACTAACTACAACAATTGAGCTGTATTAGTATACAGTAATAACACATTTTCGATGATTGCAGGGCGTTACAAAAGACATCTAGACATTTTGACAAACGATATTAGATTTGTGTTTGTCACGGGCAATAACTCACTCTTTGGCATACTCTTAACAGTTACTTTTTTTAATTGCTTAGGTTAGCTGCTTAATGTGGAACGAGGTTTTTCTCTGTGATTTTGGAAAACCTCTTTCCTCTTGCTTCGAATGCTCTATTTTCTTTATGATTATAACTCTTAGTTATCTTAAAATTCTTCATTTGGCTATATTTATATACACCATACATATAGTATACAGATATATAGAGATAAAGAGATAAAGATTGCACAAAAGTCAGACGCACATGCACTGGCTATAGCAAATATGTACTCAAGTGTTTTGTCATTTCTTATATCAATAAGAGATATGCCCGGTGTTTAAATTGACTTCAACTTTTTCGCTGCTTTATTTATATTATTAAATAATATAAATGATATATATTATCCGTTTCAGATCCGCCCATTGTTGCGGAACCACAGCAAAATGTTCAGATACCACATTATCTGCCTGATCCTAGAGATGGCAGTATTTATCAGCTTGGACAAATGGGCAGCTTGAAGAAGCTACCCTACACTATACCGCAGTTGGTGGCCAATGCACCGTGTCGCTCATCCGATGGCATTTTGTATTCGGGCAAGAAGAGCGACACCTGGTACATGGTCGATCCAAAGACGGGCAGGCGTGAGAAGGTGATGGGCTTTGGCGATGCTCAAATGGATGGCAACGACGGTGAGCACATTGGCTGGGCCACATCGCGTGCCATTTACTTGGGACGCACACAGTACACGGTCATGATGTACGACAGCCAGGCCAAGGATAAGAATGCCAAGCCCTGGAATATTACCTTTTATGACTACAATGCGCTCAGCGCGCCGCCAGAGCTAGCCAAGGAATATGGTAATAATTTGTACTATTTAATATATGCCAAGTCTTAAATATATTTTATTTATTATTTTATAGAGTATATTCACTTGACCACCACCAGCAATGGCCAAATTGTAACCCTCGATCGTAAGCAGGGAAAGTTTTTATGGCAACGCGATCTGAACAGCCCAGTTGTAGCTGCCTTTCTTCTGGGTCCTGATGGGCTGCTTAGCGTGCCCTTTACTACAGTCTCCGATGAGGCTTATGACGCCATTCTAGAGGAGTCGAAGACGGGCAATGTCAACACAGTTAAACTATTGTAAGCAACACTCACGTTTATATCCGAGTACAATTAGGCTTTCGAAAATGCTTACGCTCTACCTCCTTTGCAGTCAATCTTTATATGTGGGCGAGCATCATCGTGGTCTCTATGCGCTGCCGTCGCTGGTAAATAAAAATACGCCACGTATATCTACAACACCGCCCATCAAATTGCTGGATGGACCAGCTGTGGAGTTAAACAATGAGCAGGGCAACGATCCACGCACCGTTTACATCAATGATGTGCTACAAGAAAATCCGGGCATTATGCTGGGCCACTATAACATGCCCAATGAGGTCAACAAGGGCAATTTGCATTTATCTCCAACACCCTCAGCTGGCAAAGATGTGCACAGTCTGGCCACAATACACAACTATAACGATGGCTATGGCCTGTTGGCCAACAATGAAAAGAACGCTGCGGATATTGGCGTGCAAACAGATCCGAACTTGGTTGAGATTAGCATTGAGCCAGCGCGCTCGAACACCATCAATCGTACGAAGACCATCATTTTGGCCAACAGCAACAAGGTGCAGGCGTTTATTAACGAATGGTTCATGGATCATCCCAGTGGCAAGGTGCATCAAATATTGATTGTAATTGTCCTAGGCATGGTTGCGCTCTTCTGGTACACGTGCAGCACCATGCGGGAGCTGCAGAAACAGAGCGAGAATGGTTCCAAGACAATGGCTCAGCAGGCCGCAAACAGCAGCAACAATGGCAGCACTGGAAGCAACGGCAGCAACATCAGCACTCAGGATCTACTTGATCTGGGCAATGGACATGTGCGTGTCGGCAAGATTAGCTTCAATTCCAATGAAGTCTTGGGCAAGGGTTGCGAGGGTACCTTTGTCTTTAAAGGCAACTTTGAGGAGCGCTTTGTGGCTGTGAAGCGTTTGCTTCCGGAATGCTTTACTTTTGCCGATCGCGAGGTGGCCTTACTACGCGAATCGGACGCGCATGAGAATGTGGTGCGTTACTTTTGCACAGAACAGGATCGTCAGTTTCGTTATATAGCCGTGGAGCTGTGCAACGCTACTCTGCAGGATTACACCGAGGGCGATCGTTCCACGGAGCTGCGCCAGCATATTGATATTTGGCAAGTTCTGGTTCAGGCAGCAGCCGGGCTTAGTCATCTCCATTCACTCGATATAGGTTAGTTGCATGGCTATATCTATATTATATTATTTGGTCTTTAAATTCTTTTTATTTTCTTGCAGTTCATCGCGATATAAAACCACAGAATGTACTGCTGTCTTTGCCCGATCCTAAGGGCAAGGTGCGTGTCATGATTTCGGACTTTGGGCTCTGCAAAAAACTAAACTTTGGACGCACCAGTTTTTCGCGTCGCTCGGGCGTTACGGGCACCGATGGCTGGATAGCTCCCGAGATGATGCGTGCTCAGCGAACCGTAAGTCCTATTGCATGCGCAGATTTCAAAATGAATGCTCATACGTAATGTTTCTTGCAGACCACAGCTGTGGACATTTTCTCGCTGGGCTGTGTCTACTATTACGTGTTGAGCGGGGGGCATCATGCTTTTGGCGACAATCTCAAGCGTCAGGCAAATATACTTTCGTATGAATATAATTTGGCCAAGCTACGCGCTGAAGATGACGCTGAGCATAGCAGAATCGTAAGTACCGAACAGCATCAAGTAATACACATACTCATATTGAAACACTTTCTATAGGTACTGGCGGAGCAGTTAATATCAGATATGATACACAAGGATCCACAGTTGCGACCACCGGCGCGCTGCATTGGTAATCATCCACTCTTCTGGGATGAGCCGAAAATGCTCAGCTTTCTGCAGGATGTTAGCGATCGTGTGGAGAAGCTGCAATTTCATACCGAGCCGCTCAAATCGTTGGAGAAGAATGGACGAATTGTAGTTCTGGACGATTGGAACATGCATTTGGATCCATTGATAACAGATGATTTAAGAAAATATCGCGGATACATGGGCGCCAGTGTGCGAGACCTTTTGCGCGCGTTGCGTAATAAAAAGCATCACTACCACGAGCTAACGCTCGAGGCACAGGAGCTGCTCGGCTGTATACCACACGAGTTCACTAACTACTGGGTGGAACGCTTTCCGCAGCTCATCTCGCATGCTTATCATGCATTCAGTATTTGCTCGAGCGAGCCCATCTTCAAACCGTACTACAGCGTCGGTTATCATTTTTCGCGTCCCTGGTACTTTGATGCAGATGATGCAATGTTTCCCATGCTGATGCGCGATCCCAAGCCGTTGCCCAAAGTGGGCAGTCCCAAAAAAACACCGCCCGCTCCACAATTATCGGTGATCCAGCTGCAGCAGCAACAGCAGATTAAGCAACGCAAGGGTGCTTATAACTTTCGTAAAGTGCTAAATGAGGAGCTGATGCCCGGCGTGGGACTGCAACGGAATCTAGAGCCAGATATGCAGACACTCGACGCAGATATGGGAAAACGCGATGTTTTCGCCAATTTCAAGTTTAGACGTTCCAAGCCGACTAATAGAAATTATGCAGCGGGTGGCAAGGAGCAGGAGAAGGAAAAGTACGTTAGCTGGACACTGCCGTCGGTTACGACGGACTAGAAGTAAAACTATAGCAATTGACTAGTTAAACTTTTATTATAATTAATATTATTTTTATTATAATTAGTAATAATTATTATAATTTAATTGTGCAATTCTTGTATGTGACTATTCCAAAATAATTCCCCAATTTCATTTTAGATTTCTTTTATAGCCAAATCTATGAAACCGTACTGATCGAAAATTCGTGCGAAAGATGAAAGCTAAATTTATTTTATATATAAATATATATATATATAAAGAGTGTACGATAAGTCTAGGCAAGTGAAACGATATGAAAAGTGTGTCTATCGAATGCACGCAATTTAACTGTGATAATTTTATGTAATTATGTTTTAATGCCCAAGTGCAAATTTATATAGAAAATAGTGCAAGTTTTATATGCCTATATAAATGTATGATTAAGAGACTCAAAAAAGAAAAACACAAGCAAAAGATATTGAGAGTAGAAGAATATAACTTATAGCTAAGATATTCTTAATTAAATATAATGCACTTAGCATTAAACATTTCATAATAGCAAACCAACATTTTTTTTCTTTGCACTTTTCTATATCCCTTAACAGCCTTATTTGCATTTTGATAAATTGAATAAAAGTGGATTATTTAACTGTATAAAACAACTTGTATTATTAAAGGAAATATGATAACAAAAATGTTACTTCATTTAAGTTTCTAAATGCTTCGAACTTTCTTAAAATTTATTTCAAATTCAAATTCTTATGTTACTTTGCGTTTAAAGTTCCGTTTCGATGTGATTGCTAAATTGGTACAGGCCTATAAAAAAAACATTTTTTATTCTCTGATTTGCTGAGATCTGCCTGCTGTTTCTGTTGTTCTGGTATTTCAAAACAAATTTTGCTTATATAAAATTATTAATTACAAAGCCTAATTTTTGTAGTATTTATTTCATACTTAGGACTACCCGGCATTGTTTGGCTTAAATTGGAAAAGCAACTAAACAACCGCAAACTGTGTATAGAAAATGTGAAGTCAGCTAACAAATTGCAATATTTTTATTGATAACAGACGTGTAAATAAGTTACTTTTAATAAATTTAACAATCATAAATTAGGTTTCTATGTACTTTGAGCTAAAACAAGAGATTTTGGTTTTGTTTCTTTAGAAGAAAATAATTTGTAACTAGAATTTGGTTATATATCATTTTTGTTTGTTTTTGTTTCACTTTGGCGTAATTCAAGTTTCTTCATATCAACAGAGTTGTTCTGGTTTTGTGCCGCATCTAATAGGAAGGCTTCTTGAGGGCTAACATTTCATGTTGCAAGCAGTGCTTGAATGCATCCCAGCCCTCCGACTTGGCCGTCGACTGTAAGGCAATAGTTTGATATAGTTTGATTAGTTTCATAGGGGAAAGTTGTTGGTCTGATCGAGAGATAGTTATAGTGCGCAAAAGTGGGAGATACGAGAAGTGTGTGCGACGCAGAGTCGAAAAATAAACTGGGGGTTCCATACCAACTAGAACCAACCTTTGCTTGTGCAGCGTTTTTATCTTTAGGCTTTTTACACCTCATCTCAATGATATCAGCATCTTGCTAGGAAATAATAAAAAGCACGAGTGTATTTGCCACACATTGACTAAATTGGAACTTTAGACCTGGTTTAACTACACATTGTATGGGCATGTGAGTCAGGTTTGTCAACAAAAACAAACGTTGTGGCATAACAAAAATATTTGATTAGCTGATGAACAACAACAACAACAACAATAACAAATAATAAATTAACAAATGATTGCGATCACTTGTGAATGGGTGATAAAGGTGTGAGAAAGTAAAAAAAGCAGAAACTCTGAAATTAATTAGGGTATTCCTGCATAAATTAAACTGAGAAACAGTCATTTATGAAACAGCTTAATTAATTGCAGGCAATACCCTGACATTCAACAATGATTAAAATTAAATAAAGTATATACAATAATTTTAATAATAAACATTAAATAAAAAGCCAATTTATTGTGTATTGGTAAAATTTAATATGTTTATGGCCAATAAAGAACTTAAAAATACAAATAAATCTTTAATCCAATTGAGTCGTTAAACAATTGGTGACAATACAAATTCGAATATTAACTGAAGAGTAATAAATAAGGAACATTCAAGCTTAAGCACAAAGAATGATTAGAGCTTAAAACAAATTAAACACACACACAAATGCGAGAGACATACACACACACACACAGATACATAAGCGGTAACGGGAACAAAAGCTGTTTTAGTTTAGTGCCACAGCGCATCGCTGTCAATGTAGTAGTCCAATTGGCGACAGACACTGTGGCGCCAGGCTTGGAACATGGGATACTCGGGATCATCGTATGCATCCAGTGCCTCATTGTAATCAAAGAAACGACCACTTACTCTGAAGCCGCGATGCAGGCGATCCTTCATAATGGCTATGAACTCCTTATAATGCAGCAGGCCATCGCCATCCGCATCGAATATGGCAAACACCGTATCAATCAGATGCTCACTGAGGCTATAGCCCGTACAGATTTTGGCAGCGCGCGCAAATTCATCTGTTCAAAAATTCGAAATTGAAAACAATTTATGAGTAACAAGTAAGAAAATTCTAGTCGGTGGTACCCGACTAGAAGATCCTGTGAACCCCGTCCGATATACTCAATTATGTATTTATCAACGCAGAAAAAATTTAAGCTTGTAAAATTAAATAATAATAAAAAAAAAATAATATTTTTTTTTGGCTGGTATCCAAAATATACAAAAAATCGAAATTGTATAAAATATAAATCAATCTAAATACAAAATTTGGAGACTCTAGCTTGAAAGATGTACGAGATATAATTTAATTGCTTGATTTCGATAAGGTTTTTAAACGATAACAATAAAACAGGACAAGTTATCGATTTTTTAAAACAAACTCGATATGCGCGTGCTTTACAGGGACCTACCAAAATATACAAAATTTAAAGTCTCTAGCTCTTATATATTCTGAGAACGACACGCTCATACAAACGGACAGACAGACAGACAGACGGACGGACGGACAGACATACAGACAGACGGACGAACAGACAGACGGACAGGGCTAAATCGACTCAGCTCGTCTCCCTGATCAAGACTATATATACTTTATGGGGTCTGCCACGCCCCCTTCTGCCTGTTACATACATTTGACATTTTAACAAAACCATTATACCCTGATTTCCTATTTTCAATGGGTTCAGGGTATTAACAAGATTTAGAGTTGACTCACCCTTGGATATGGAGCGATCGGCCAGGGTGTACATACGCATGGCAATGGTAAAATCATCGAGATTATTGAGAAAATGGCAAAAGTCGCGAAAATCATTGAAGGAAATGCCCTTTTCGTCCTTGACGCGCTGCAGCAAACGCTCCAGAAACACATCGTACTCATCCGTGGCCAGATAAGTATAGCGCAGCAAGATCTTAGCAAAATCTAACTCAGTTATGAAGCTCTGACCCTTGGAGAACTCATTGAACTCCAGTTCCAGCACCTCGGTCTGCAGATTGTCCATGAAGCGATAGAAATGATCGTAGTTGATGAAGCCGGTGCCGCGCTTGCCAAACAGATGTAGCTGCAAGGTGGTGGACACCGTGTGGCGTCGCTGTAGTCCCTCAATATCATCCACATAATCGCGCTGCAAATTTGGATATATATATTTATATATAGTATTTCGTTTGGTAGATCTATATTCAGTTTAGTCACAGTGCAATTAACAAGCTCATGCTCAACCTTACCTCTTCCTTTTCATTGGAATCGGAATCGTATTCTTCTGGCGTCTGTTCGCCGTGTTTTTCTTTCCAAGCGCCGCTGAATATGCGCTCCATCTGGGATTTTTCAGTTATTTACAAATCGTTCAAGTGGAGGGGTTTTGGGGGGTAGTTAGATTTGGAGAGAAGAACAGTTAGGTTAGGTTTAGTAAGGTTTTTGTTTTGGTTGCACAGGGCATACGGGGTTTGGTTTTGTAAAAACATAAAAACGTAAGAAACAGAATGTAACGTAACGTAAATGCATAACGTAATCAAATGTAAAAGCATACATAATATACATATGTATACATATATATAATATATAATAATATACATATAATATATATAATATATATATACATAATATAATATATAACTAATAGAATATAAGGCTGGGCAATTTATAAAGCAATTGTACAGCTTTGCAAATAACATAGCGAGAAATAACATAAACGATAACGTAATGTAAGGTAACGTGTAACTAACGTAACTATGCTAAGCTTCTACGTATGCGTTTTGCGCATATTTTACAACGTCGAGCGCAGTTTTGTTTGCTGGAAAGCAAAGCCATAAGATATTTTTTGTATTTTGTCGATTTCTGGTAGACTTACAAGACCCTTGGGTCGTGGCGCTGGTAAAGTTTTCAAAACTGCTTTCTCCTCAAATGGTACTAAGCGCCGTAGCTGTTTTATATTATTAAATAAAATTATGGTATTCAATTAAAATAAAAAAATTAAAAAATAATAAAAGATAATTCCTGTAGCTAACGCTGGCTATTTAGATAGAATATCAAATTATTATAATTAAAAAAAAAATGGATGAATAATAAATCTTACAAGTTCTTTGGTCTTTGGTTCCACATCTTGTATGGACTTAATTGCGCCAGCCAAAATGGAAATAATCTGTTAAAGTAAAAAACCATAAATAAAAATATAAGATATAATACAATCGAAATTAAATAACTCAACACATAAAAATATAAAATACATAATAAAAAGAAATTTAATAAAAATATACAAAATAAATAATCTAGTTCAAAATAAATTAAACAAATATTCACATAAAATAGTTACTGTTCACACTTAAAACATACAAACATATTATATTTCTTTTCTCAGATACTACTTACGACTAGAAACTCGGCCTTATCCACGCGCTGATTGCCGTCCGTATCGAACATGTTGAAGGCAATGCGAAAGCCGGACTTGGGTTCTGTAATGCGTACATAATATTTAGCTGAAGCTTCAAAAATACTTTGCATATAATATATTTTAAGAAGAAAGTCTTATGCACTCTTTCAGACATTGGGCCTGGCTGTGGTCCACTACTTACTGGTCAGAACGGAGAGCAAGAACAAGTACTCCGTGTAGGAAACAATGCCTGAATAAGAAACTTGTTAAAACATTATAATATATAATTATTTAAATGGATTTACCCTTGTCCCTGAGATTGCGAAAGAGATGTGAGGAACCCTTTTTGACAGCTGGTGTCTGATCCTTGTATTTTTCAACTTCATCGGTGCTTAGCACGCGTCGCTTCAGTCGAGCTGAAAATTAAGCCATTATTAACAGGACTTAGTTATAATTGGGTATTGTTTTTACTCACGTCTGGGTTCCTGCTCCACGACAGATTCCAGAAAGTCTTGCGGCGTCATATACAGCTGATCCTCGTACTCCACGGAAGCGAATTTAATGAAGCGGCGCTCGCGTGCGGTTAGTTTAACATTCTCCAGGTCGGTGTCATCGCGATGCTTTATTGATAGACGACAAAAGATGAAACGTTGGGTAATTTGATATGCATACACATACATATATATAATGGGCATAAATCAGCGCCAGATTGGATCGCCAGTAATTTCCTTAGCTGGCGCACAAAGGCGGCAACTGCAGACGACAAATAACCGATCGATATCGGAAATCAGGCCGTGCGTCTGGTGACGTTTTGATTAATGCCTGAACGCGACTTGAACTGCGATGTTATTATGAATATATCAGTTATACGAGTATATATATATATATGTGTTATGTGCATATTTATGCCTGGCTAATTTGTAGTCTGCTGCATGTGGCTTTAAAGTGCAATATTGATGGCCTGGACAGGATTCCCACGTTAAGCATTGGCTAAGCAGCTCGGGCCAATAAAGTGCCAAATTGATTTGGTCACAAGATTGTTTTGGGGGTCGGCCCATGCGGACGTACATATGTATATGGTTATAAAATAAATTGGCTTAAGCTCCATAAATCTGACATTTAATGCCACACACACAAACTGTGGGCAGTGGCCGCCCCAAGAAATGACTCAATTTTCAGGCCACATGCAAAAGTCGACTGTCTGGGGCATGTGTGCCCCGAAATAAAACTACGCAAAACTGATCTAATTATCGGTGAGCGACTAGCAAATACCCTACATGCAGATACATTTCAAGTATTTGGGATTTACAGTATATATACATATATATAACTGTTGACTGAGAGATGGGCTATCAAAAGACTCTGCTGACTCACTGATTGATTGATTAGGTGATGGGACAGATTGACTGATTGGCAAACTGACGGATGACGGTTTCGTCCATAAGGATGGAGAGTTTAAAGTACAGATCGAAAGAAAGTAAAGCTACAAATATACTTTTTGATGGCTAAAAGTTTCTTTGGTCTAATTCATTCACATCTGTGCAAAATATGTCGAAGAATTTTTGTATGAACAATAGTTGAGACGGTTAGAAATTTTTTAAAAATAAATAAATAAATTATCATAAAAGAAAAGAAAGTTTTCAGGAGCTATAAAAAAATGTAGGTAATGTCTTATTTAAGTCTCTAAAATTCGTTAGCTCTGTCTAATGTATATGATATTATAAATTATATATAATAGCTCTTTGTTTTGCATAAAATATAAACTTTGTTTTATATAAATCAGTAAAATCCGATTTGAGAGAACTTTGCCATTTGACTCTAGAGTTCATAGTCAATATAAACGATGAGATTATGTTCTGCTTATCAAACACGCTAACAGAGCTTTATAATACCCTTGTCTAAGCCATTTCGCATGGGTATTGGTCTTAATAAGACAAAGAGCCGTCCGCAATTTGAATGTTAGACATGTGCAGCAGCCAGCAGCCAGCAGCACTTCACGCCCACGCGCTGCAATTGAATCGTGTGTTAATTCTTCATAACTTCGGCTGACATCATCCGGAGACCAGGCAGGAGAGCCGCAGGCGCTCTGCAGGCGCTTTATATACATATATATATTTTATAGGCAACAATTAAAACTCATTCATCATCGTGAGAGGCAGTCGTCGTGGTTGTCATAACGTGGCTCAGGGACTTGGCACATGTCAGGGACGCTGCGGCCCGAAACATAGCCACGCCTGCGTCTGGCATTGGGCCTGCCAGCCAGTCAGCCAGCCAGCCAGCCAGCCTTATAGTGGGTGTATCAAAATCCACACTAGCCAGATCGATTGATAGATAAATTTTGTGGCAACTGGCATTTGTGTCAGCATACGTTCTGTGGGCACGTTGTCAGGTGCGTGGGCGGAGTTCGCAGCTACTTGGACACTTTATCAACTAAACCAAATGCACTTTTCATTATTATTATTATTATAATAACTTGTTGTCGGATTTTCAAGGTGTGTGGCAAACAACATGCGCTCAATTGCCACACATAAAGCATTCCTTTGTTGTTGTTGTGTGGCATTTGTGTTGAAATTAATGCAAAGCCAATTAAATATTCAAGAGCACTTGGATTGTATAAGATATGGACATGTCAATTGGGATATTCAAGTGTCCAGAAAAACAACTAAAAGTGAATAAGACTCCAGCTACTGTATACCATGTATCCATAATAAACCAAATCATAATTGGCTTATAAACATCAGATTTTAATTGCAACATTAAAAATATCAAGCAAACCAAAATTTGATTTTATTAATTTGAAAAGACGACCACAGTTTTAATTGGGTCAGCAACCTAGAATTAAAGTGGGCTGTACGAAAACCCTCATACAAAATTTTAAGATTTTTAAGTTCCTTGGTTTCTGAGTTGCAATAGACATATAAGGCAGGACATTGACTATGCTCTACAAAAGTATTTAGGCAGCAATTTTACATTCAAAACAAGCTCTGATAATACTGTTCTAGATTTGCTGTAAGATCCAACATTGTTGCCATTCAAATCTTTGTAGAAGCTCTTCCCACCAACCGATATTCAGATCTGGACAGAGAAACCATTTGAAGCAACCATTTCAGAGAACCAAAGTCCAGCTCTAAACTCTATTTTACAGGCTGTTAAACCATTTAATAATATAACTATATAAATCTGATTGTCGATAAATGTACCCATATATTTATTTTTTAATAGATTTAATCATAATAATAGAGTTTATTATGTACCTCCTTTTTTGTTGAATATATTATCTGATTCCATTTAATGGAAGCTAGTAAATGGCTTGAACTAGAAGCGTGAAAACGGTTTCAATTGGGTTAACCCACACATATGAGTGAAAAATGGGTAAAAACCAATATATATATATATTATGGAATTTAAAAAAAGTATAAATCTGTAAGCTTTTCAATCTAAACTGTATTACTAATCCATCCAACTGCATGAAAGTCAAATTAATCAGTTCGAGTTCCCAAGTAATTTCATTAATAAGCATGAAACAACATTCAAAAGCGTCAGAGAACTCACTGCTAAATACATTGCTCAAGCTTTGACAGCTAATTACTCAAAGCACTTTATTCAAATATTAGTTATTCACACCCTAGAATAAATGGAACAACAATAAAATGCTTATCAGGGCGACAGCACACACGCAATGGCAAGTCAACAAAATTTTGAGGTTTAGCAACACTAAAATAACTGACAATGTCAACAGGTTGAAAACAAGCTTGTTGTTGTTGTTGTGCTTGTCTTTGTTGTTCAATGAACTTGAGCACGCAACAGCAATAACAAATGGAAAACGGTGCCCCCAAAAAACTATAAAGACCGTGAACCACTTTTTGTTTTGTTTGTTACGTTTTGTCTAAGGCCTGCAGCTAGCCCACAATGAGTAATCGTCACAAATTAAGTTGTTCTACGTAAATGATTTGATTTTGTTTATTAAAAGCCGATCTAAGCAAATAAAACTTAAAAGCGCAGCGAATGCCGCGAGCAAAACAAACACACAACTCGCACACACACACACACATTAGTTACTAAAACAGCTGTTCTCATGTTACGTTATGACAAACGCAACAGCTGGCTGCGCTGCGTAACGTAAGCTGCCCCAAGCTAAAAATAACTGCGCGAGTCTTTTACGGTCATTTATTGACTTTTCCACATACGCATGCACACTCACACAAATGCACTGTTATCACATGCATTCTATTGTTTATCGCTTTGCTACTATTTACCAGGCTCTTCTTTCGCATTGCATTCGCTGTATTGGCGGCGCTTCGCAGACGAATAAGCGCAGTCAGTGCCGCCAATGAGACAAAACTGCCGCCCACTAGCAGCAAAAGACGTCGTGTATTATTCCTCGGTTGGTATTTATTTGCAAATCCAGTGCTGGCATTACGGAAACATGTTTTATACACTGTCGCACTTTGTTGTTGTGTTAAAAGTGCACTGGTTTTAACCGTTAGACGCGCTACGACCTTTGCCATTGTGGATGGGCTACGCGCTTTGCTCGCAAGAAGTAACTAAACGAAGTGACAAATAGAAAAGACGTAAGAACCAATTGGTTATACGTTTGTCGCGTAAGGCGCGTATAGCGTTGCCACCTAGGCAAAGTAGTGCACAGTGTTGTATGCGTCTGGAGGGCACTTGGCGCGCATTTGAAAAAGTTTACAATGAAATAGAATTAATTTGTATAAAAATAAAAATAAATATGTAAAAACTAATTTAATAGGTAAATATAATGAATAACCAAGTATTTTAATAAGTTCAAATTCAATTGAAAATTAAAATAAATCTTAGCAGAATTTGTATAATAAAAACCCAATTTGTTTCAATTGTAATTGGCTTAAACTAATAAATTTATTTGTATAATTTAAGCATGCCAGTCAGACAAATCGATGTGCTGTAGTGCTACGTGCACAAATTCACACAAATTTCCCATTTACGCAATTCCAAAAATTATTTGTAAATCCTGGCAGCGTAAATCGCTGCGGTTTTTCTATCGAGCTAGCATTTGACGCATTTTTCGCTAATTTTGTACTTTTTATTGGGCATGTCCAAAATATGGACGATGACGCGCCCGCTCCCACAAATATCGCTGCGTCAATTGCCGAACAAGTCCAAAGCTCAAATGACTCACAGCCAACCGAATCAATAAAAATATCGAAATATTTACTAAAGGCAAAAGAAATATACCAATTCGATATCAATGCAATGCGATTCAAATCAAAACCGGTTCACCGACCCATCAAATTCAATAGAAATGTTCACAGCCGCTAAAGAAAAATATCGATTTCAACAGAGATTTGTTCTGGCCGCCCTTTGCAGCATCCCCGAGGGCAGAGGCCACGGCCACAGGTGTAGTATCGGCTGTAGTCCGTGTTGCAAGCCAGATCAGTTGACACCACACGCAGCAAGTGCTGTATCTATGAAATACTTGGCATTGTTTTCAGTTCGGCCGAAGTCCGCGCAGGGACTGGCGTCCAAATGGGGTTTCGATTTTCTCTGACCAATTCATGAGCTCGTAAATTATGAAATTCTGTTTTAGCTTCATCTTTGACTCATATTTATTGCCAAGGATTGTGTTTCCTTTCGGTTCGCCAGCATTTCCTGCGAAAGTTGTAAAATTTCAGCATTGCCATCGGGCTCCATCGAGCGCCAGCCTTCCCGTCTGCAACTTGGTAAACACAATTCGTAAGCCATTAAAACGTTTAAAATATCCGTTGGCACATAAAAATTTCAGTTGACGCCTTCGCTTTACTCGCGCGCTCTCTCTCTCTCTCGCTTTGGATCTGTCTCTGCTGTAAATATCCTGCGGCTATATATGTATATATATATATATATATATATATATATATATATATATGTATATGTATATACATATATAAGCCCAATTTTAAACGTACAATTTTTGGTAGTAATAAAGTCGTTTCAATTAGCTTTTGACTTGCAGCCGCGTCGTTCTTTATTGCTAAAGCAAAAGTAAATCAGAAAAAAATTGTTTTAACTTGGCCCTCAAACTTAGCGCCAGCCTTCAGGGCAAACACATGTATCTTATACCCTTGCTAAGGGCATCATAATTGAGACATAAAATATGTAACATAAATTAGTTATAGCTAGAGGTAGACTTAGCCAACTGTAGATAACTTTTAGGCTTAAATAACTCTTTTACCTGGCAAAGATAAGTGCAGCTAGGGTATATATTATTCGGCATCTTCTTGTCTACTCTTCATGTTACCAAAAGTTAATTAGTTTGGCGTTTAACAGCTACAAGATGCAGCTCCAACTCAAACATAAACATTTAACCCACATACAGCTATTAGCTAATATTGAGCTGGAAATGGAGGCGATTAACTCTTCATCTAACGGTAAACTTATGCATTTTTTGATATATGAGCCGATTATATTTTTTGACATTTATGCGCCTTCCCCTTTTTGTTTTTGTTTGTTTTTTTCTTTTTTTTTAAATATTTTTTTATGAACAGATTATTGAGATATGTCAACGTTTGGGGCATTCTCACGAACTGCCTGCGTTTCCGATCAGATATTTTCTTGTTTCTCGATCGTTTCTGATAACACTTGAATGAACAAATACAAGCAGAGTTCAATGTCAATGCTCAATCAGTTAAAGAACATTTTGTGTCAAGTGATTTGGGCAGCAGTTGATGCATGTGCCTCGACATTTTCTGATGAGCTGTTCAGTGGAGTTGCATTTGAATGTACATATAAGCTATATATATATGAATATTTGTGGGGGGAATTACGCGGACACCACCTGTTGGGCGAGTTCGTTCGAACTCATTGAGTTGTAATTAAATGAGGACCACACGCGAGACTTGAACAAGGCGTTGCCCTGTCACACACACACACACACTCGTAAATCTTAACGGCATATGCAAGGCAGCGACAGGAGCAGGAGCAGGAGCAGGAGCAGCGCATGATGAATTGAGAAGCAGTCAAGAATGTGCTCTACTAGCAGATATCCTATAAAGAGTTGAGCCACAAACATTTGTAACTGGCTGCACAGACTCAGCTACTTCAGTACGAACTGATGAGAATTATGAGAGAAATTTGATAAGAGTTGAGAAGCGAGGCTTGCTTAAGTATATTGAAGGCAAATAAGCAAATACATCATATATTTATATTGATTTGCATATGCTCAACTGTTTCTGTATTTTCATTGACAAAGATTTTAAGTTTTATTACCATTTAGTTTTGTTAACCAAAAAAACAGGCTGAAAAGCTACAATCTAATTTGAAAATGTTTAGCTTTTGAAGGCTCTTAGATCGAGGCATTCAAGCAAACAGACGCAGAGGCTCTTAGTCAATTTGTAAAAATAATAATATTATTTATAATATTTGTTTATGAATGAACGCGTATGACTATAAAGAACAGCAGAAACTGTAGCTGAATCAGGTTCAAATATCAATGGGTTTAGTGAAATGAATCATTTTATTCACATATTTTATTTTAGTTATATAAAACCTTTAGTCATTATTGCATAAGCATAAATGAATAAAAATAGTTTAGAAATAAAAATAAATACATAAAGCTATAAGACAAACCATTAGCTTAAATCCAAAGAAAAATCATTTGCTGCAAGCGAATCATTTGCAAGCTACCCTTCCCAAACGCAATTTCATAGCATGCAGGGTATGGAAAGGGTGCCAACTATCGCATTACCTAAGGACAACAAATGTTTTTGTTGTTGTTGGGGGCGCTGGCAACATCAACAGCAACAGCAACAATAACAGCAGCAGCAGCAACAGCCGGTTTTTCCTTTTGGTCTGTTGGCCTGTTCAACAAGTTGCCCCGCGTCGGCATCTAACATGTTGTTGCACCTTGATTTATGTTGCAAGCCAAGGCCCGGGCTGGTCAACAATGCTTGGCTGCCGCTCCAATTACATCACTCAAAAAGAGCGAGCCAGCGACATACACATTGAACGCGAGAGCGGGAGAGAGAGAGAGAGAGAGGAAGAGAGAATAGTAACTACAGTTAGGAACTGCATCTGGAACGTCGCTTGGCTGTCACATTAGGCCACACTAATCAGACGCAGAGCCAAGTTTATCGCACAACAAGATCTCAAAAGGATTACAGTCTAGACTCCAGACTCTAAGCAGACTTTCCATAGCAATTCAGGCTGCTTGTTTTAACGGGTTCAGCTGCGGCCGGTTTGCAGCTCTTTAAGATAGCATCCCAAATGGTAGATAGTAGTAGAAGAGGAAGACAGAACTCCAGAGAAGTTCTCCTCAATGCTCAATACCTCGCTTTTGTCTCGTCTATCGTCTCTCACATTTGATTAAGTTTTGATAGCGCCGTAATCTGAGCTCCAAAAACGCTCCATTGGCCACCAGAGCTGCCGGCGCTGATTATTTGTTTTTTTTTTTTTTTTGTATTTTATATTTTTCTTCTAATTTTATTAATTGTTATTGCTGGCAAGTTCCATAAATTGTTGTCTATCGCGCGATAGCCGTTCCACTGATTTGGTTAATAGCCGCGATATTGATATCGATTTCGTTGCAGTCACAATAAAAATTGCTCACATTAAAGCTTCAAGACTTTTTCTCTTTCTCTCAGATGGCCCAACATCAGACAGGTGTCTGTCTGGGGCATGGGAAACGGTAACAAGACAAGGAGCTACCATAGATAAGCTGAAAGCTGGAAAGAGAGCTGGAGCTTAGGAATTTATTTGTGGTAGAGAAATTTAAGAACTTTAACTTTATGAATTCTTGAAATATTTGAAATATTTTATGAAAATTGATTAACCAAATGAACTGCGAGAAATATATTCCGTTGGCAGAATGGGAAATATTTCAAAAATTCTTGAAATATGCGAGCAACTGACAAATTTATGTATCAAAAAATAGTTTATAAAAGAAAAAAAATATAGAAAAAAAAGCCTTGATATTTTTACAGTAGTACAAAAATATATTTGTATTAAAATTCTATTTTAACTATTTGAACAACTTGAGCATGAAAAGAACATTTCTGTTAAAGTCTTGCGCAGTGATAAAAGAAAACTTTTAAATAGCTGACAAAGTTGTAAAAATACAAAAGAGTTTAAATTTAGAATTTTATATTTGATATAAAACTTGAGTACATATAGTTCAAATTATTTTTAAAGAAATTTTTTAAATAAAAAAAATTGTATTTAAATCTAATAAAATTGTATTAAAAATTATTTGATTATTATTATTAACTTTTTATATTTATGAAAATATTTCTGCAGAATAATTTAAAAAAATGTCAATAAAAATAAATTTGTAATGTGAATAAAATGTATTATGAATTAGCTTAACAAAATTCTGTAACTTATATTTAAAAATATATATTTTAAAAATTTTACAATATTTTTAAATATTTTGCTTCGATTTTTAATAAAATCTAAATTAGCTTAGTCTTTTTGGAAATTCTCTTGTAATTATTAATTGCTATCTCCTTGATTCTAATTACAACTAAATCCTAACAACTCTATTCTAATTTTTAACTAAATATGTAAACAATTTTGAATTTTCATAAAATATTTTTTAATAAAAAAAAAACAAATATTTATAAGCAACTTATTTTAATTAAAAAAAAGTATTTTTAATTATTAATACAATTTTTTTCTTTAAAACTCTCTCGCTTCCCTTTGACAGTACATAATTTTCTTGTTCAAATTCGTGGTTCAAGGTTCCCATTTTCGATGATCAATGTGTGAAGGTGCCCTTCACTGGCTGCCCATAAATTGCTCAGCACTGGCCAGACTCTGCGATCCCATTAAGAATCAAGCGCTTAATTTATTAAATTGCCATCGATGGCTGCCAAATTAAAATGTCAGCCAGCAACAAGTTGAGAAAAAGACAGAAAAGAAAAGCAAATAAAATACTCTCCGAAAAAAGTGTCATAAAGTTGTTTGACAGATTTCTTTGATTCATAACGCTCATAAATTAGGGGCTGGCACATTTTGGGCGTGCCATCGAAACTGGCGAAATTGTTAGCCCAAAGCCAATGAAATCAATGCCAATGCGGCATGCATAAATATTTTGGCAAATTAAATGAGATTCATTTAGCTGTCGTCGTCGTGTGGGAAGCACCCTCAATGGGTTGGAATGCAGCATTCGGCTTGCATGTGTCGAACGCATAAGTTTTCATGATGATGACATTCATGTGGCTGAGAGAAGCTGGCGACAGGCGCCAGTTGCCAATTATCGATTGCCAGTTGCCTCATCAAATGAATCACTCGCATCTGCTTAGCGAAATGGGTCAAGAATCGTATCCAGCTAGTCAAAGGCCACATAAACGCTATGGCACCTGTTAGCGAACATAGAAATATAGATTTAAAGCTATCATAAATAGCGACAGAGCTCGACCAACCAACCAAGTCGCTGCGACTGGCTAAACCACTTTCGGGCGGCAATTCCATCGATCAATTGCCAACTCTTTTTAGCTTGGCTACTCCAATCTTGATTTTAGCCAAACAAACTATTTTATGCTCAGTTTATGGACTGACAAGCGCCCAGGGGCGTGAAAAGTCTACTAAATTAGAATTAGTCTGGCTAAAAACCCGTTGCAACTGCGACCGTTCGACAGCACTACAAATACAATGAAATTATGTTATTTATTTTCTGATACCACTACGTCGTCTTCTGTTTGGAATATGTCCTTCAATTGATCATCGTTCTTTACAATATAATCGACGAGAGCATAATTTAGACGCCGTAAATCTATCAACTCCATAGCAGCCGATTGGTACGCATAGCTGAGCCTTGGATCCAGAGGAATAAGTGCTTGTTCCAGTTTTTCGGTTATCTTCGAGAGCGGGAAAAATAAAGAAAAATATATTTTTAGAATACAAGGTTAAATGAAATGAGTTTTGAAAATAAAATCTTATCGATATGCTGTCGATTACCTTAGTTAATTAGAATGAAATAACCATTCATATCAGTTTTATAACCCTAGTTAAATGTCTTATCTAGTTTTCAATGTAGAATAAATCTACACAGGATAGCTTAACAAATGTTCGATAATTATCGATTAGCTCTCAATTCATAGCAAGACAGGACCTGGACTGCAAGCTATGGGGTAGCAGGCACTCCTTTCTATGAGGCATTTATAAATATCAAATATAGCAGTTAATGTTTAAATGATATCGCTGAGTAGCTAATCGATAAATACAGATTTTTACATTATAATCTGTTTTGTCTATGTATGTACATACGGCTATAGAATGGCAGCTACTCTTTTCTACTAGGCATTTCAGAATATCAAATATAGCTTTAAGGTTAAAATTATATCGTAGCTATCGATCACTCATTAATTAATCGATAAATGTAGATTTTTGCATTCTTCTCAATTTGATCTTTCAATCATTTTAATAATATTTTCTATAATCGATACATTATCGATAGTTATCGACAATCAGAAATGTCGATAAACGAAAAAAGACTTCACTCTACAGAGAGTAGGCTCTAGTATAAAATTATTTTTCAATTCTTACCGATTGAAATCTCAAGACCAAGTTTTGCAACCAGTTCCGCTTCTTAATGGCCATAGTTAGTTGACGCTTCCCCGTTTGCGTCATTGCATCTACGAATTGAGGTTCTTTAAAAAACTTTAGTTGGCATCTGTTCCACAATATTGAGATGACCCGGCATATGTTCTGCTGCAGAGGCTGCTGTTCCAGTCGAAGGCGACATATACCATTCAGTGGATTGCTGACCGTTGAGCTGGGCTCAATGGAGTGCAAACGCATCCACATATGAAATAGGGGCACAATAAAGGTGGAGTTCTCAGTGTTCGCCTCCTCACCGCCTGGATAGCGTGCCCCTTGTTGGCCCACACTTTGCCAGCAATGGCGATGGCTCTGTAGAATGGCATGAACTGAGCTGTGGATTGATAACTGGCTAATCGTATATGGACGCCATATAACTGAGCAGCACTTACTTCCATTCCCTAACATAGAGCTGTCGCAACTGCTGGCCAAGTAGCTCGTGGCTCAGCAGCATTTCAATGTAAAATTTTGAGACTTAAAACTTGTCACTTGTTATATAAAAAACTATACAAAAACTTGTCTGACAAATATCGAAAGTACTATACGCTGCATTATAGTTTTCGACTCTCGACTCAAGAGATGTTGTTCCAATTGTCAACAGAAAAGCATTTTGATTTATGGATATATATGTATGTATATGATGTGTGCACCTTGAGTTTGCTTCAATATACGTATATCATTTTTTCATTACGGTTGCACTTTAATTAACATTGCAATCTGAATCAAAATATTTACAAATCAATTATTATTATGATTAGCAACTGTTGCAATCACTTCCAGCATAATCGATCACCCAGCTAGGGGCCACTCCAACCGGCGACCAACTGGCGACCGCTGCGTCGACAGATCCGAGACGCGAGTCCATTGATATTTGCATATTTATACCACAAATGCCGTCGATGCACTCGCCTTGAGCTCTAGGAAATATATACTTGACTTTGCTTTTCGAAATTTGTTTCGTATAACTAGGAAACCCCAATTTTTGTTTGGATAGAGATCAAGAATTTGTTTTTTAAATGTGCCGGAAATTCAATGAATCTATGTCAACTTGAAATAGGCATGAGCTCGAGGCTTTTCTATTGCAAAATTATTCAATTATATATAACCATAGAACAGCTAGCTTTTAGTCTTTCATATAGATATATATTTAAACCAAAATTTATTTGAATACGCATTCGAAAATACTTGAATTGAAAACTTTTTAGTTGATTGGCAGAAGAATCAAATAGTAAAGTTTTGATGGCAATTAAAGAACGAGCGCCGAATCTCAGAATAAGCTTCAGTTCACATACAAAGACTATAAGGTAAAAGTTAGAGGTTCAAATTAATAAATGCTATTAATATAAGAATATTATGAATAATATTCTCAAAACATAAATAATTTAATATATATAATTAATTATAATAATTATTTATATAATACATAAGCTATAAAAAACAGTTTCTAATCAGATCTAATAATATAATGCAATAATAAAGTAGAATAATTTGGATAAATATATTTATAAATATATAATAAAAGTAAAATTCAAATAACTTCATCAGCTATGCCTAGGTTTTTCCACATACAAATTACAATCAACGGGTTAAGAATTTGTTTTGCATTGCAAACAGTTTGTTATTTATCTTTTCAGTTGTTCATATTAATCAGTCAGCCAGTTGGCTTAAATAAACAAAAGGCAGCATTGGGTACTACATTAGCTATACAAGTTGTAATTGATTCGATTTGATTGGAAGTGTGTCTGTCCGCTGGCTAAATGTTAGCTGTCTTTGTCGCCATGCGCTGATAGACGACGTTTACAATTCTATTGACATCAATTATCTATTGCTTATAAACTGGATGTTGATGAAAAGCTAATGTACGCTAATGCATTGTGGCGAAATTGTTTAGCTCAATCGGTTAATTGCCGGCAATGCGCATTAGATTGAACTGGCGACAAAGAGCGTAATTGTTATCGTTCTTTATCAAAGCCCAAACAACAAAATCCTAGGGCAATTGGCAAGAGTCCATGAATGGAAGTTTCTCTGTAATTTTATGTGTCATATATAGTAAATTTTAACTCTATATATTCAATTGACATTATGAATAATACAAATATTGTTCAAATAATTTCTTTTGAATAGATATAATTTTTCTGTTTTATGCTTCAATAGTTCACATGTTCGGATTTCTGCTGTAAATTCGAATCTTGACATGTATGGAAAGACTGTTACATATATTGTGTTAACTTGATCATGCCTTCGCCCATTCACTTGCACAGGGTACAAATCAGCAACTACTTGGTAGTGGACATAACAACTATCATATCATGACAATGTACATGACAATATATTTTGTAATTTAATCTGGGACAATCGGAACGATGCCGATTGCAATCTGGGCAACTGGACGACAACAAAGCGACAGCTTACAAGCAGGAAATACGCGCAGCCTTGAACGAGCGTTTAAAAACGCGCAAGAAACGCGTGCGCCCACTACACACCAACAACAAGGTGTAAAATGGGCAGTCACGTTTGTCAGGATCAGCCGGCGAAGCGTTTAATAATGTGACAGCTCAGCGTATCGTAGCAGCTGCGCGGCAGCAGCTCATTTAGATGCGGGAACACCTCAACATGAGGAAGCAGCAGAAGCAGCAGCAGGATCCCGATCCGAATCGATCCTGATCGGAATCTAGAAGTGTCTTGGCACTTGCTAGCTGGGTACGCTTTAATTAAACTAACATCTCAGGCTGGGCAATTACACGGAAAAAGGGTCAAAGGTCGGCGGCTGTTGAGGCGAGCACATTAGCCCGAAACACTCGACAAACGCTAGAGCCTTAATTAAGTCATTAGCTCTAAAATGTCCTGCTGCTCGACGCCTTAATTAATCATTTTAATTGTTCGTGTGTGCGCGGCCAGAGCAAAGTCAAGGACAAAGCATTAAGAAAGAATTGTGCCCAAGAACTGCGGGGGAGCGTATTGTGTCTTTAGTTATTTATAGGTCAATGCTGGGGCTGGTTCTGGTTCTAGTTCATGGTCTGGGTCTTGACATTTGGCATGCGCTGCCGTCGACTAAAATGTTGGGCACAAATGTTACAAATGTGGTTTCTGCTTGTCAACCGACCCAAAATGGGGTTGCGCGCTGCACTTAGCATGGCCACAGAATGGAATGTGTTTTCGAAACTATCCTCATAGAACGGAGTATGAACTGAAGAGATAATTGCCTTTGGCAGAATTAGTTGAGCGACTCACTTTAGAATTTATATTGGGAAAAGTATTTTGAAAATAATAACACAAATTTAGTACAATTAATACTGAAAAGTGAATTGCATTGGTATGTTAATATATTGTAATTTGTGTTCACTAAATGCTGGATTTGAGAAATATCAAGAATCAGGTACGCGAGTTAAATGAGAAAGAAAGAAACACACACAGAGAGAGAGAGAGAGAGAGAGAGAGAGAGAGAGAGAGAGAGAGAGAGAGAGAGAGAGAGAGAGAGAGAGAGAGAGAGAGAGAGAGAGAAAGAGAAAGACGAGTAGAGTTTTTTTAAATGAACACAAATAAAACTAAGTAATTTCACTTATCACTTTTTCACTTCAGTTAAACTCAACGTTTGCAAAATTCAAAGGCTTACTTGAATGTTTGAGAATCGAGTAGGAGAGCATTTTTACTGAATGTGATATGCGTTTGCTATGTAGTGAATATCTGTGCTTATATACATACATACATACACACATACATACATACATACATACATACATACATACATACATACATACATACATACATACATACATACATACATACATACATACATACATACACATACAGAAATACATAGATCCAGACAGACATATTTACATACATACAAACATACATGTATGATATATATATGTATATACGATACACTTATACATATATACATTAATGAGTTATATACATACATACATACATATATTATTAATAAGTATATACCTCCATATATACATACATAGACCTATACATATATACATGCACACGTTTATTCATATACAATATATACTTTTATACATACATAAAAAGGTATATGCACATACATATACATACATGGATACGTATGTACATATATGCATATATAAATACATACTTACACATAGTTGTAAGTTTATACATACATACAACCCAACATACATACATTCATACATTCAACATCCATACATATGTATATACATACAAAAAATACATAGATCCACACAGACAGACTTACATACATACAAACATGCATGCAAATATACATACATACACTTATACATATATACATTTATACATATATACAACCCAACCTCTATACATTTATAGACGCACACACACAAACGTATATATGTATGAGCACACATACTCACATACATTTGAATTAACATGAACTATTCTTTGGTTCAATCAAGTGCCCAGTTCATTAATAGATTTTTGTTTGCTTATCGACTTCAGCCCATCGATTTATCTTACCATATTGGCATGGAATTTCCATCAGATAGTTTTAGTTTTTACTACGACGACGTCTCTTATCTGCAGATCTCTGCATAGCTCTTATCGCAAATTATGACGTAGACAGGCGTAGACAGACGTAGGTAGACCCCAAATTGTTAGCCAGGCCAATTGTCAAGCTCAACGTGCAAAGCGATTCGTTTTGCTTGCGTTGTGCGGCATGTGATTTTTATAAGCTCCGGCAAGCTCAACGATAAGATATGCAACAGTTTAAAACATATATATATATATATATATATATATATATATATATATATATATATATATATATATATATATATATATATATATATATATATATATATATATATATATATATATATATATATATATATATATATATCAGAATTATGTTGAATTTTATATACATATGTATATATAAATATTAATCAGAATTGTGTTGAATTTCTGATTTGGATCAATATGCTGGTGCTGTGCAAAGCGTATGTTTGCTAAAGTAGACTGCAAATATTATAGTTATATAGTTATATGAGCAAACGTCACAAATAAAGCAGTGGCAACACCCATGGCTTATCAGAGACAAGTAAAAAATAGCGATAAAAGCATATAAAATTTGGTAAGTCTTTTCAGTTTCTGGCGCTTTGTGCGTCATTTTTCTCCATGTCAGCTGCACTTTGGGCAAATGTTAATTGGTTTTTGTGCACTTGTGAAATTGGCAACAAAAGCAAAAAATATAACAACAACAAATAGATGTCTACGAGCCAAAATGCACAAACGCCAACCGCAAACGTTATAATCAGAAAAACGCTAAAAAAGCGCGCGCGAAACGCTAGCGTTTCCAATTAGGAAATGCAGTAAATTGTGAGAACTAAGCACAAACTTGCTTAGGTGTATTCAGGCATATATTTATACATAATTTTCTTTTATTCAATTTTTTTTATAAATAAAACAAAATTAAGTTTTGAACAAATAACTGCATACAATTAAAATTAGAAATAATGTTCAATATATAGCTTATGGACCTTGAAACTTTTTTTTTGGTAATTATCCATATATATTTTTTTTGTTTGTTCTAAACTCACAAAAAGAGATTTATATTTTTCAAAAAATAATAAAAAAATTTTTATGACAAGCATAAGATATAAATTTCTATTTGCCAAAGCTTTTAAAAAATATAAGACGGACAAATTTTCTAAATCAGAGATTCGAAATGATTTTTATATGTTAAAAATAAATTTATAAATATAAAAAAAAAACTCTTTTTCAGGAACTATTTAACAATAATTAAATACAAATTTTGCTTTGCGCGAAAGATTATAAAATTCAATGAATTTAGTTTAGTTGATTCCAAAGAAGTCTCGCAACAAAAAAGGAATGAGAATTTCCTGCAATTCCTATAAACTGTTTACTCGGCAAAGGGTAACCACTCCTGATACCAGTTAAATATGATTGCAAATATAAATAAGAAATTTCCTACAGTTAGTCAAATATTGCATTAGTCTAACACTGCATAGCACTAATCACGAAAAGAGATTCAGAGCCGAACGGTTTCACGAGCGCACACGAAGACACGCGACAGAGGCCAAGCGAACAAACCGAGTGGTTCCGCGTATGTTTCAATGAAATTTTTGTTTCAGTCACTCGCTGGCATACGATTTGACAACACACGCTGAGCGGAGGGTCCGCTGATTGCGCCGTCGGCAGCATTTTCATTTTTTTCGAAATCGAACTGTTTTTCTTTTGGACGTTTGTCGTAGCATCCAACGCATCGCATCGCATCGCGTCGCGTCGATCGTGTTTTTTGAAATCGTTGTTCCGGTTTGAATTTAAATAGTTTTCACCCCCCAAGCGAAACCTTGTGAAAACTAAAGTCAAAAATATATAAGGAAATAGCGAAAGAAAAATAATATAATAAGAATTGTGCAAAGCAACAACTAAATATTATCTAAAGAGCATCTTGACAGCGGCCATCGCCGGTCACTGCCCAATAGTTTCGAAATTTGAAATTTTTGACGTCGCTGCTCACGCAATTTTCACACATTTTCCAATTTTCCAAAACAAATTTGATCAAAAAAAATATTGAAAAATCCAAAAATGAGCGTAAAACGTGCAAAAAAAATTCTAAAATATTAAATATTAAATAAAAATCAAAGTCGAGTGCAGTGTTAAAAAGTGCAAACCAGAAAATGTTGAATTGTTGCTGCAATAAAATTGTGCAAATTTTTTAAAGTGCGCCAAAGTGCAGCTAAATAAAAAATAGAGATTAAAAAAAAAACACAACATAAATCGTCTACAGCAAAATTACAAATAACAAAAACAACAAAAATCGTCAAAGGTGCGTAAATATTAGTTTACGACAAAAAAAAAACTGTCATTACATAAGTTAGATTTTACCCTAAAAAAAAGTTTGCTAAAAAATTGCAAAATATATTTTATGCTGCTAAAAATAACTCAAAAAAAAAATGGGTTTTGCATTAGAATTTCCCATTACGGCTGACGCTTGAGTGAAATTTTAAGACTCCAATTAGTGTCTAAAAAAACCTTTTAAAAATTATCTGGATTAAGCCATGCACTTTAGGAATATTCATATAATAATTTATACATATTAGCCAAAGATGCCGTTAAAATGTTGGCATTCGAAACAAATTGAAATACTTTGAACTTGGCAGACAGCCGAGAGATGAAATTATTTCAAAATGCTTAAATAAAATATAAAATATGTAGAAAAATGGCCAACAAACGTATAAAAAGTTAGTTGATCTTAAAATTTGTGTTCCGTTATTTAGCCAACATCAGCTAAATGTCAATGGCTTTTTTTTTTTGGCTAAGAGTGAAAGAAAAAAAACTCTCGCTACGTTTAAATAAATAATGAAAAATATCAAATGATGAATAAAAATTGTCAAAGGCAGATATTCTATTAGCTAGCTGCTAATTGCAGGTAAATTTGATTTCATTTGTTTTGATTAGATTTCACAGCAAAACAACAGGTATACGAAGAAATCCCAGAAAAATAAGATTAATATAATCTAAGCGCTAGTTAGTTACTCTAATTAAGTTAATCTCAATACTAAATGCACTTTGTTTGCAATATATTGTTTCAACAATTATTCGCAGTAGTTTTCCGTCTATTTAGATAAACATAAAGAAAACTAAAACTAAAAAAATCGTGTCTTCTTCTTTTTCTTTCTTTCTTTAAGCAACCTTCTGACAAGGTAGTCGAAAGCGAAATTTATATTAAATAGAATTCTATGTGCGTTGCGCAGTTCTCACTCACTTATTTATAGGAATTCTTCTCTTATTTTTTGCGAAAGCATCGCATCTGCCCACAGTGTTTGTATCTGTATCTGTATCTGTGTGTGCCGGCATGCGTATCTCATAATACGCACGTTCTAATCTCTCAATTACTTTGCAAAAACCTTTTCGCGGTGTCCTATAAAAAATTCAAGAAAAAGAAATGCCGGCTGCAGTTATCTAACAGTTCAACATGCTGCTGGTTATCTAAGCTCAACTGCTGCTGCCTTTGTATCTGTATCTCTATCTGTATCTGTATCTCTATCTCTATCTGTATCCGTGTGTTTGTGCTCTGCGGCCGCATGCGAATTTGCGTTATTTGTTACGTCAAACTTTGGGTTCAACAACTGCTAATCACATGATATTCGGACTACACAGGCAGCAAGCATTCGAAGTATGTATCGATAACGATAAGTAAAACTATCGAAACGATATTTTATAAAATGATTTGAACAATCAATTATTATTTTAATATTAGTTTGACTGCTTCTTAAAATAGTCAAACTTGTTACAATTCCACAATCGATCGACGATAACGTCGAAACGCAATCAAACATATTTTTTTTGGTGGAAAGAACTTTCTTTAGCCTTTACCTGATAAGTTATGCAATTACTGATTACATGTTCCATGCCGCATTTTAGTTTAATCGAAAAAAAGTATATACAAGGCATTACGTCAACGCCTATGGGCCTACAGGCCAAAAGGGCAAACAGTAAAACAAAAACTGTTCAGAATCGCCATATCAAATATTAAACAAATTGTATTGGAATTTCAATACTGATACTCGCGAGCCACTAAATCGAATTCCATTGAGTTTGTCGTAAAAAAAAGCCTCATTCATTATACTTTAGAGAGTAGCATGTTGTGCTTCGACTTTTTTTTTTTTTGTTTCTTTGAGTTGTTGTAAAAACAAAACACAATTATCAGTCACGCATATTTATAGGACTATTTAAATGACTATTTAATGGAAATGAATTTTTTGTTCATTTTCATTAGGCGATTAAGAAACAAACATTTAACTCATCTGCACTTTGACACATTTTGTGTATGCTCTATGCTTGATCGATTGGCCTGAAATACTATGCAAAAAAAAGAAGAAGAAAAATAACAACAACATGAAATACAGCCATCATATACCATCACAGAAAAGAGTGGGAGTTGGGGGTGTAGGCGGTGGTTAGATAATGCTTATCGCACGACAAGTTTTATGGCCGTGCGTAAATACTGTAAAGTACTTAGCTGAAAGTGGCGCAAAAACTGTCGCCCCTTTGGCACCAGGCAGCAGCAGCAGCACCAGCAGCAGAGGCTGCCACAGTGGAGGCAACCAGGGGGCGCAGCAACAACAACTACAACAATAAAGACTGCAGCCCTGTATTAACGAAGCGTGAACACTAGACCACATAATGTGCGGCACACATTTGGCAACAGCAACACACACAGAGACACACAGCCAGAGGTACACGACGTAGCCCCTAAAAAAGAAAATTTTAAGGAAAATGACAAAAGAGAAATAGGAAAATTGTCGCGCATTTTCTACACATTTGTATTTTATTTCATTTTATTTTATTTCATTTTATTTTATTCATTTGACGCATTTTAAAAATATCCTAGACGTAATTGTTGCTCTTGTTGTTGCTGTCTTTTTGCACATTACTAATACGTCGCGTTGTCTTTGAGCTTCTTGTTTTTTCTTTGCGCTTTTTAATTTCGCGCGTAAAGTGCGTGACTTTTAATTAGACTACAATAAATGTGCGAAAATGTGTGGGTGTCGGTACATTGGCCATTTTGGCCTTATGTATTTCTCTTTATTAATTGCTGTCTGCTGAACCTTTATGAAGACATAGATACATTTGATGACAGCTTCACTGCTTGTAGATAATAATTTAAAATATGCAGAAATTTATTGTCGCAATCTTAAGGAATTTGTGTATGTGAGAAAGATAGGTTAACCAGCTGGAGGACTGCCAGATACTTACAGAAGATTAATTGTTTATCATTTATTTTGATTTTTAATAGATTGAGTTATTTACTGAAGATAGATGAGTTTTACGAGAGAGCTTACACAAGTATAGATACGAAATTTGTGGAAAATAAATAAATACATTTGTGGATATTTATATTTGAATTTATGCAGGAATTTATTTAGACAATTCTAATACATTTTTGTAAGCAGAATATAACTTAGCCAAATAGCTGGAGTACTGCTATCTACAATCAAAAGTATTTAAAACTTTTAAAAGTCAAAATCAATTCTACTCTACGCACCTGTAGAGAAGATTAATTATTTAGAATAGATTTAAGCTTTTTTTGTATTAAATACATATTTGATTCTGACTTTCAGAACTTAAGAACTTACATAAATTTTCATAAGTTATTGATATCCATTGAATGATATCTCTTCAGCAGAGAAAGCGATATCTCTTCGGCCTTATCCTGGATACTTTTAATATTCAAATTGATAAAGCTGCCCCATAACTTTCTAGTAACTATGCCAAATCAGTAGTAAAATCGCCGACATCTTTGTAGTTTGCATTTAATCTGAGCATAAGAAATGTGCTCTTCCGCCACTTTGCAGTGCGTGCTCTCCACATAGAAGCTTGAGCTGCACGCGCACAAATCGAAGAAAAGTATCTTTCCGATACACTTGTCAATAGCTCAGTCAATGATATTTGCTTTGTAGTTAGCAGCGAGCGAGCGCATGTGATCCGGTTGCCTATGGCTTTGCCCTCGCTTGTCTCGTGCACTAAATATTTAAAATTGTTCAATTTCTCGAGAGGATTGCGACGCTGGCAGCGACACCGACACCGTCATCTGTAGCGGCAGCAGCGGTAGCGGTAGCGTCGGCCCAATTGCTTCCGGTTCAAATGGATTACACAAAAGCGCGCTGCACTTTTTTTGTTCATCTTCTCTTTTTTTTTTCAATCACTACTGTGTTCTCATCTCTGTTTGCAGTTGGGTTCCGATGCTTTCTAAATGCTCGTGATTGCCAAGTATCGAATAGTGAGCGCTCAAGTGTCTGCAGCTCTTCTACCTCGTGTTGTTGTTGTTTCTGTTGCTGTTGCTGTTGTTTTTGTTTCTATACAAATGAAGTGCACAACGATTAGTGCATTTGTGTAGTTGCCTTTTGTTTGAGTTATGTTTCGGTATCTTTTTCATTTTTCTTCTGCTTGCATTTAACCCTGCCCCTTGCCCCCTTTGGATTGAACGCTAGTTTGCTGCTTTTCTTGTTTTTCCAAAGAAAATTAATTGTTTTGTAAACACGTGAGTTATTTTTTTTGGTTTGACATTGCATTGAAAATCGACAATTGCCGTGAGACTGAACAGAAACAGAGCTGTTTATATATACACGAAAAATCGTATATCTATATATATATGTTTATGTATGTTTCATAAGTAGACATATATGTATATTACACTTGGCGGAGACAATATGCATCTTAATATCTCGTTGTTTGCATTCAAATAGACATACATTTATCTATAGGCTGTCAGCAAATGCTGCCATACATCAATCACACAGGCTAAGCACTTTATACCTTATATAAATATAACGGTCTGTAAACTATATATAAATATATATACATATATATTGTATATTATTTAATCTTGTGACTTTTGCGTCTAAGAGACTAAAATCACATGTTTAGCTAAATTTGCACTGCATAAATTATGATAATTTCACTTGTGCTTTATATTTATTATATTTTTGTTAAAAATGTTTTCGCTTTCATTAGAGATAATCCACAAAATAAATAGGTTGAACGACTTTCACATACTCTAGAGTTGAATAACTGTCGTCGTCTAGCGAGTTTCTATGTTTTTGAATTAATAAGAATTCAATTAGAATTCAATTAGTATTTAGTATTTAGAATATTATTTACTTTTTTATTTTAAGAAATATTTACAGATTAGTGTGCTAGCTATCTTTTGATTAACTTAATCATTTCATAGAAATGAAACTTCGCTTCTACAGCCTCTTTGTTTGATATTTTGTTCTTACTACAGGGTATGGCTGCACTCATCATAACCAGTTTTGGCATTGAATTGACTCAAGTGGTATAGCTTTTAAATAAATATTGAACCGAAAAAATTCTTACAACACGCCATTAACATGACTTTGTTTGTTTGTTCGGCCAGTTCTGTTTGGGGCAATTTGTTTTTATTGCCTCGCATTGTAGTCTAAATACGAGAAAAAAAGACGAAGCTATCCAAGTGTTGAGCAAAAAGTGTAACCACAATAGTATAATTTGCACATAAAGCATAATGTAAGTGGGTTTTGCGGCTTGGCTCTGTTTCGGCCAAGTTGCATTACCAAAATTGAAATTGCGGTAAGCGGAGCCAATGAATGGTTAACAAATAGATGTGGGGCAGATTTACGACTAAATATAAATAAAGAGAAATTTGTACTAAAATATACGAAAGTAGTTTGTAAAATCTAAAATAGTTCGACTTCATTTCAATTTGATGATATCTGAAAATTTATAAAAAACCATAAATAAATATATTCTTCTGAATTTAAATCTCAAATATTTTATTTTTAATATAGAAATTATTAATGAAAATACATTTTAAATGTCATAAAACAGGAGTTTTAATTTGTAGAGTAAACATTTGTACAACAGAAAAACATTTAGGCAAATCTATAAAATTTATATAGCTGACTACAAATAATTGGAATGTAGTAGGCTAAACTTGATATTTTGTTAATGTCATAAAAAAAACAAATAAATTTAATTAATGACACCGAATGCTTTAAAAACAAACTAAAAGGCATTTTTTTTTTTTTTTTTTTTTTTTTTTTATATGTAGCTGAGGCAGGTACAAATAACTTATGCACTGTCAGTCAGGTCATCACTCTGGTTAGTGTGTCGGACTGTAATACTGCTTACCGACAAAAAACCTCCTCTTCTCGGGCTGCCTCCCACCTTGGAACCAGGAGCTATCCCGCATTAACCTTCAAGGTTCAAGGTTCAAACTAAAAGGCATTTGGAACAACAAATCCAACAATAATAATAAATATATTAAATAAAAGCGCGGACTTGAAATGCTCAGGCAAACAGGCTTTAGGTATTTATTTAATACAAATATCCATGCATATTTATATAAATCGACTATATATATATATTAAATTAATAACACAATTTCCGAGGCAGTCCCGCCACTAAGTAGATGTGTAAAAATTTGCATAAAAAAAATCAGATTAATAAAATGAAAACAAACGCATTTAAATTTCAAATGCGGCTTAGGTGATAAATGTTCAAGCACTCGAGCGAGCCCCCCTGGCTCATGGTGTGTGTTGTTGCCCAAGCTCCAAGAGCAACTGTGGGGGCCAGAGCGGGGCAGCCAAGCGTCTGACATGAACTAATTAAGTTGCGCAGTTTGCTCAGATTTACAGCCGACGAGTTTGCCTCAGCGATCCGTGGCGATACTTTCCCAAACTTCGCTTCCATCCGTCAGCGCAAGCCCTTTAAACAAAACAAAAATAAAAATCAAAACAAAAACAAAAAAATTAAATAAATCTAAACAAAAGCAAATGTCAAATTTATTTGAGACGCATAAATTGTCTTTTTTTTCGTAGTGGCAAAAAAAAAGCGCGCGATAATCGCTTTTGGCGGACAGTTCAATGACTAGGTCTAGGAGGATTAAAGCAAAAAGTCAGCTGTGCCAAGCTTTTAGCAATCGAAGACAAAACCTTTTTATACCCTGTAAGGTTTGCTTCTAAGAGTTGCTGTATGTTGCTTAAGTTAGGCTGGCAGAAGTAGTAAAAATCATGTTTGAACTTAAAGATTAATAAAGATTAAACAGTTTGTGCATTTGATTTGGGTCTAGAGTTTTATTTTTTACAAATGGTATTTAAATGTGACTTGATCGATAAGTTTTTATTAGGCATATAGCCATTTCTTGTGCTATGTTACTTATGTAAAGCTTCATTTATGCAACTCAGCTTAGATTACATATTAAAACAAAACGAAAAATAGTTTATAGGGTATAACGTAGTCGATCACTCACACAATATATATATATATATATATATAGCCTGTCGAATCTATGTCTGTGTGTCTTGTGTTTGTCTTTTGCGACTGCTTCGACTTGTCGTCAAGCGACAAGATGAACTTGTCTAATTTATTGAACGATTTGTCGCACAGTGAGCGAAAACTAACCGCAAAACATTGAAAAATGACAAGAAATAAAATATTTTTGCACACAATTGGAAAGTATCCTATGCCCATATATTTTTTTTGCACAATAAAAAACTGTTGCCTCAGTTGTTAAAATTTTGCTTGCTCGTTATTTTTTTTCAAGTGGCAACTGATTGTTTTTATAAGTCAAATTAAATTTTTTTTATGTGTTTTGTCGCCTCTAATTTGAATTAGGTTTTATGTGAGCATAAATTTGATTAAAGCTGCCGCAAAAGTTGCTCTCAGAATTTGGGTTATATGAATGGCACAATGGGGTGTGTCGATTTTTTTAAAACAATTTTTTCTCTCTTTTTTTCCTGATTACAAATGTTGGGGGCAGACAAGGCGGAAATATATGCGATAAGATTTGGTTTATCAAAACTAAACTTTCGCTTTCTCAATCGGGCAACTCCAGCTTTTTTTTCCTTTTGGGCGTGCTGGAAACTGGCAACTGACAGTTGAATGCAAAAATGGGTAATTTGCTGATCCAGCAATAACTGTTATTATATTGCCACACAAGTTGGCAGCTTCTTGACATCGGCTATCACATGATATAGCCTGGCCATCGTTTAACATACTCATATGGCGCATTATTTAGTAGTTGTTGTTTGTTGGTTTTCATTTTATGTTCTTCATAATTTGTTGATTATGCGCCCCCGGCTGTTGTGAACTTATGAATGACAGACACGGTGGCCCAAAACGGAGCGGGGATCATTAAAATATACATTTGATTTGTGTGTGTGCTGTGGCCAACGTCTAGGTGTTACTTTAAACACAATCCAAATGATTTTTTGTTCAGCTTTTGTTTTGTTTTTATTTTTTATAACTTGGCACATGTGTCGCTTGTCCCTAAATAGTTTTCTTCACGCTTTAATTTTTTTTTTTTTTTATAAATTTTTATGCTGTACCTTTGTTGTTGTTGCAGTTGCTGTGGTTTCGACTGTGCGGCTTGGGGGCTTTTGATGCCCTTACAGAATATTTAACATAAATTCTACCGACACAAACAACAACAACAACAGCAACAACAGCACATACATGAGAAAGAGGAAGAACGCAACTTGGCACACATTTTGGGCCTTTATTTTGGCAGCTGTTTCGGGTGAAAGGCACAAATAAAAGTCAAGCTGAGGTTGGCAAAGGGTTATGCATATTTTAAATGCTCATAAGGTTTTCTTTCTTTTTTTTATTAAAAAGCTCGAAGCATGCCAATAAAAAACTGTTGGGCTCGATGTGAAGCTCAACTCTTTAGTTAATACAAACACAAAATCTAGCATGTTAAGTGAAAGGTGTTCAGGTATTCTCAATTAACTAAATCTAAATATTAATCTGCTTGTTTTAATAGCTATGCATTATGACATAAAATGACACTTTTAAGACATTTTAAAATTTAATGAATTCTGTTTATCTAAATCTGAAAAGGGCATTTCAATAAAGTTAAATGAATTAATCTGCATCAAGTTGATATAACAGCTAAACTGTTAAAATTGCTAGTGGCCTTAACAGGCTGGAGAAATGTTAACTAACCCTTCGATAACTTCATCAAGCATTTCATATTAAGTCAGCAGCCTAACATAATATTTAAATGTTGAATTAATTATTATTACAGTTTGCTGTTAACAAACTTTATCTGAATGCTGTTTAAGTTTCTGTTAGTTTAACGTAACTACAAGCTGTTAGTTAAACTAAAAATGATGTCTGTTGAGAGAGCAGCAGCTAAAATGTTAATGAAAGCACGTTAAAACCATACATTTATAGCAGCAGACACGATAAAGTTGTTAGAGAAACACATAAAAATATATATTGGCAATAAATTGTTAATGTGTTTTATAAATCCCAATTGTCATAAGAACCTGCTTTTTGGCCCTGGCTTTGACATGTGACACATGTGTTTGACTGTGTGTGAGTCTGCTACACATCTTAGGCATGTGAATACCGTATTTTTGTCTTCTTTTTGGAACACATTTGGAGCGGTCGTAACTGTTGGCGTTTTATGCGCGTGGCAACAGCGACAATCAGGGATTCCTTTACTTATTGCACAAGTGGGGCGGCTGAGATGTGTGTGTGTGCAAGTGTGTGCGTGTGCACTGATTATGTGTAGTACAACGACGTCAATGCAGCGGACAAGTAATTAACATTTTGCTGCATGAAATTTGGCCCACAAGTCGAACGGATAGACGGACATTTGCAACGTGCAACTTATGAGTTTGTTATTTATTTTCGTTTAGTCGAGTTGGCGGCAATTGAATTGTTGTTGTTTATAGTAATTAAAACGGAGTGCACTTAAATGTTGCATAAAAAATGCTGTTGCTACTGTTTGCGGCAGCTAGTTTTGCTGCTGCTACTGCTGCTGCGTAGGCATCTGAACACGTGCCAAAAACTCAGCTGCAGCAGCAACAGCAGCATCTAAGTGCAACGACAACGTCACTCAGCCGCCCCGTTGCCAGCCCTGCGGCACTTCCTCAAGTTGTATCTCATAGATACGTTTTGTCGCTGTTGTTGTTGTTGTTTCTGTTGCTGTTGCTGCAGTTAGTGCGTGATTATTTTCAAATTCGACACAGTTTTATGCGCGAATTGTTTTTGTTGCCACATTTATTTTTAAACAACAATTTGCCAGTCGCGCTGCCTCTTGCGCTTTTCCCTTCATTTTGCGAGTGGTTTTCCAATCTTTCTCTTGCCCACTTTTCTTCGCTCGCTTAGTTGGCCAATTTGTGCATTTGGCTGGTCGGCGGGGGGAAAGTCATTTTCGATGTTTCGCTGTTTTCACCGAGTTTTTTGCATAACTGTCCGTTGCGAACGTCTCCCTTTTGGGCGGTATTTATGTAACCCGTTGACCACTTGACGCGCCCATAGATACAATTGTATTTTTTTCTATTTTCTTTTTATTTTGTATCTGCGGGTTGCTCACACTGATAGCCGCGGTGCCTAAAAATAAACTGTTCCACTTTGTGGCCGCCGTGAGGCGTTGGCTTAATATAGCCACAGCACTAATTAAATGTCAAAATTGCGCATAAAAACGCTTAGAATGAAGAATTTATGTACAATTCGACTAATCCGAAATGTTGGCGTTGGAATTTTCAAAGCCAATTCTAATATGCAATAACTTTTGTGCGTTAAAAATCTTCTTTTTTTTCAAATGTCATATGACTGAAAATTGGGTCTTTAACAGGTGTTTCGACTACTGGAAATATCTGTTGATGGTAATGTAATGTTAGGAGAGCTTAAGTCTAATTCAAGGCTTTAATGGAAGAAGAAAAAGACATAGAGATGTATGATATGAAATATATATGGAGATTAAAGATACATTAGCAAAATGCGAGTGTCAAGGTGGATTAAAGGGAGATAAATGGAAGATGTTTAAAGAATAAATAGAAGACATGTGGCAGACAGATGAAGAATAGAATAAATATATATGTATATATGTATGTGTAAGATGAAAAGAAAATATATGGAAGAAAGCTTAAAGATAGCTGAAAGTTAGATGAAACATGAGGATATATAGTATATATTGGATTTAGCTACAAGATACATGGGAGTTACATAGCTATAAAAATCATAGTTGACTATGGATAGATATAGATAAAAGGTAAATAGATGTGAATCTATATGACTACATAATTGGAAACCAAATATATTTTTGGAAGAGAGATAAAGTGAATAGAGCTAATAGAGAAAAGTTAGCTTAGTGATCTGGCACCAAAGAATAAAACGAACAAGCTGCCTTGAGTTTCAATTCAACAATGCCTTTGCTCAGCTGCAGTAAGTGAACATAGGGCGAGCACCATTCTCGCTCTTACAACTCCAACTTCAAATGCCGCTCTTATAACTGATAATTACCTATTAATATATAATACATTCAAATGATTTAACACTTAGCATTAAAAGTATCTGATTGGGCTTTGTACAGGTTTTTCTTAAAAACCTAATTTGTAATTTATTATTTTTGCTTTTCATAACCTTTGCTTTGGCCTTCTCTCTTTACAGCTTTGAAAGTGCAACATGTTGGCGTTGCAACCACAACTCTAAGGCCCTAGCAACAGCAAAAACAACGAAGCTTACGGCTTTTTCAGCTTTTCAGACGTGAAAGACCGCTACCAACTGTGCTGACATGACTAGGAAGTCATTGGAGTTGATAAAATGCATTATCAGCGAGGAAGACGAAGATGAAGATCCGCAACAGCAACAGCAACAACGACAGAAGGAAGGGCATGAATCAATGAAATTGAAAAGTGTTCAACAAGTCTACGATATGATAACCTAATTTCTTGCCAGCAAGCGGCGAAAATTTTTTGTCAACTGGAACACAGAACTCTAAAAGAAAACGAATACACTGAAAAAAATAAATATATACAAAGCAAGAAAAATTAAAACACAAAACACACAACGAAACGAATGTAGACATAAAACTTACTTTATATTTTTTTTGTTGGTTATTTAAACGGGGCGTTCATATGTTTCAACGATATTTAAGGGCGTGTCGCACGCCCAGCAACAACTGACAAACTTGAGGCAGCAACAAATTTTATAAACAGCAAACCAGCAAAGTACTTTGAACAAAAAAAGGAAAAGAGAAGCGAAAAACAACAGCTAAAGCAAAAGCAAAACTAAAAGTAACAGCAACAGCAACAGCAACAACTCTTGTGCAACTGTAATTGTAATCTTTCATGCGAAGAAACCTGCGCTTGAATTGGAGGGCCCTGGCGCTGCTGGGCGCCCTCCTTTTATCGATTAAGCCCCGGGCGGGTCTGTCGTTTGCCGTAACGACAATGTCGAACCAAGACACAAACAGTACGCAAACAAACAGTAGTAATATCAACAACAATAACAATAGCAATAACAATAATCAATATAATAGTAATAGTTCTATACAAAGTGATCATAGTCATAATAGTCCTCTCTTTCTGCTGAGGCGTGAATATAGTTTAGATCAAAATCAAAGTATTAGCGCTGAATTTAATATGCGAACATTAAACAACACAAATCAATCAACTGCCATAAACACAACCACCACAGCAACACCCAACAACAGCAGCAGCAGCAGTAGTAGCATCACAACAGAAGCAACAGTTGCTGATGCAGATCGATTGGGCTTCATTTTCTCGTCTGCGCCGCGTGAACATTTGGCTATACTCTCACGCACAGAGCGCAGTATACGACATCAGCATCAGCATCTGCATCATCAGCAACTGCAACAGAGACATCAGCAGCAGCAGCAACAGGCGATTGCTGCTTCAGCTGCTGCCGCCAACATCAACAGCAACAGCAACAGCAATTTCATTGGTTCGAAATCGAAAAGACTGAATAACTCTAGAAATAATCTACACATAAATAGTAGCAATAACAACAATCCCAACAACAGCAACATCAACATCAACAGCAACAGCAACAGCAACATATTCAACAATAATCCCAGCAATTTGGATCGTAACGAACGCTCCACCATTTCCCATTTAGCGGGACCATCGCGCAAAATACAGTTATATATGAAGAATCGTATACTTCAACTACTGCCAGATGGCACCGTCAATGGCACACAGGACGAGCAGAGTGAATACAGTGAGTACATTTTTCCTATAATATGGGCTATTTATAAGGTCGAAACTGAAGCTCAATTGACATGATGACATGACTGAGATTGATTCAGCCAGCTGTGCAGTGCAAGCGATCGACAGTAGCTTGATATATTTTGCTCAATCAGTTTCAACAATATATTGATCGATGTACATATCGGAATATGGACTGGAATAATATTTGAAAAAAAAACTATACATACATATAAAATCAAAAACTTTCAAACAAATTCGGACTATATTCCTTTTTAAAAATATATTTTCAAAGTGACAAAAATTTATTTTCCAAAATAAATTTCAAATTATAGAAAAAATATTTATATAAATATTTTTTATCACTTCTTTTATTGAACAAACAAAAAACAGATACAGAGCCAACAATATAAACAGTTTTTATGTTACTTAAATGCTCAAAATAAATCAAATTTTATTTATTTTTATATTAAGTGCCATAAAAATCCAATACTCACACGTATATTAATAATACATTTCATAACAATCTACTGTAGAATTTAAAAACATGTATATAATTATATATAAAACTATATAATTTGTTTTCTGCTTCTTCTTCAAACTATCTAAAAATTGAGCAACAAATTTAAAATGTTTAAAGCAACAAAAAACGTTTCGAGTTGAATTTGTTTAATGTTAGAGATTGTAACTTTGACCTTATGTTTGGAACAAAGTGTCCAAACTAACTTCAAAGTCGACGCCCCATTGTTTAAGTTTTCTTTCCACAAAAACTTGCCCCAAAATGTTGTTTAGTATTTTTTCATCGACATAAACAAGCAAATAAACTAATGCGTATATGAAATATCAGCAAAGCAATATGTATGTTTGTTTCTATATACATATGCATATATTTAGATCACTTGGCACGCCCACTTGGGCAGCGTCCACAAGTTGAAAGTTCTCATAAAAAAAAAGATGTGTGTTTGTTTCAAAAGTTCTTCTAGTGGCAAGTCGAGGGCGGAGCAGGTGGGGTGCTGGCTGCGTTTGGCCAAGAAAATATGTACGAAAAAAAAGTGAGAAAAATGTAAGAAAAATATTTGTAGCGTAGCCTGTTTATGTTGAGCATCATTAAGTCAGACACTTGATTTGGCAATATGCTGCCGGCCGCTGCTGTTCAGGGCGCCCAGGAGAGGCATCTATTGTATTATTTGCCATATAAATTTATGTTGTGCTTGCGTGCATGTGTGTGTGTGTGTGCTAAGGCTGAATTGCCTGGCATAAATCTTGCTTTAATGTACTGAACGACCTGATTAGCTGCTGCTGTTGCTGCTTATGAGTCAGCCAACTCATCAGCTGGGCATTTGCATAACTTGGCAGGCAGTTGGTTAAGCCAATCGCAACTTGTTGTCCAAATTAATTTACAGCTTCATTTTCATACAGACTTTCTTCTTCTTCATTTCTTTCTGTAGCTTTTTGCTGCGGCAATTTGCAAGACTGATAACAAAAGCAGCCGAAAAACTTGTTGTGCGAGTGGCCGGTTTTGCGCGCGTTTTTAATCGCGCGCAAGCATCAAGTCATTGAGACATCAGCGACGTGATGCTGCATAGATAGTGCATATAAGTGCTACATGTTGTTGTTGTAGATACAAAATTCACGTTGTTGTTGCTGCTGCCTGCAGCACGGGTGTTAATTTGATTTCATGCGCCTGCCTCACGCGATAATGCGCAGCTGTTAAGATTTGGCCCGAAAAGTGCTTCAATTTTGGTTGTTTTTCTTTGATTAAAAGGTGTCTGAAAAAGATTTTTATAGCAATTGCACAATGATTAAGACTCCACCACTTTCTCAGAGCAGTGCTTACTTTATTGCTCAAAGTTGTTGAGTTTTTTATGAGTTTTCAAACAGAAATCACGCACTTGCCAAGCTCTTAGCTTCTGTCCAGAGCTAGTTTATCAGCAATCATAACTGTTCTGCGGCGTTGATAAGACACGACATAGATTAAGATGACTAGCCAAAAAATACAAATAAATAAATAAAACGTTTAGAAAGTCTACCCAAACAGCGAGTATGGCACTTGCGCAAATTAAAGCTGTCCAAAGACGAGAAAATTGCTGAGCATTTCCACGCATTTTCCGACAGTTCAACAAGCTGTTGACCTCCAAAAGTCAGACAATGCAGCAAGTTGGAGTGCACCAGTCGGAAGTGCTCGACTAGGAGATACCCCACGTTGTAACTCTTATCCAACAGTTTTTTAAAAAGTTAACTCTTTGTTAGCTGAATGTGCATTATAAAAGGTTATAAACGAAATCTGATGTCTCTAGCTCCAATAGTTGTCTAGCTTAGCTCAAAGACCCAACATTGATATTAGAAAATTTTAAAGAATTGATACGAAAGATCTGCGGAGTCACACGACTATAGATGCGAGACTATTTATATTGATGATCATCTCCTTTTACCTATTTTGAATGGTTAGGGTATGCAAATGGAATTCAAGTTGCGTTTTGCTTGAGCAGCTAACGGACCACAGACCGGATCCTTGTAGTTGACCTCAAACCCTTCCAGTTGCTTCGGCTGCTATTGCTGCTGCTGCTGCTGCTACTGCTGGGGGCGTGCATATGTTCATAATGATATATGAGTGTAGCTGGTTACCTGACGGTTTTTACCGCCAACTCTGGGTCTGTGGGCAATTATGCGACTGATTTAGTGCGTGGTGCGTGGTGCAAGGTGTGAAGTTAACTGAAGTGGTTGACGTTGAGTCCGACTCTGTTTTCTTTTCGGGTAGATGCTAAAAGCTTCCGACAGATTTTTTGATAACTTAATTTACGGCACGTCTTCAGCGCGTTGATGAAGTAAGTTGTTGCATCGGATTTGAGCAGCGAAGCTGCGAGTTACTTTCACTGTCACTCGCCTTGTGGCTCGCGTGTTAATTGCTTTTAGTAAATACTATAGGCCTCTTTATGCGGCATATGCATTTTATTTTCTTGTGGCAGATCAAAGACTGTGCTCACAGCTCCATAAATGTCCAGAAATGAGCGCAACAAATGTTTGCTTTGTTCCCGTTACGATTATAAGTTTATTTTATTTATTTTTATGACCCATCAATAGAACACATAAAGCATATAAGTTATAGCCGGCTAGCTAAGAACTTTCCAAAACCAGCTGGACTTCCAAATACCTAAACATTTCATTCCAAACAAATTGCATAAACTGCGTAAGTCCCCCGGACCAAAGCATTAACATGATTAATACTGTAATCATTCGCTTAAGGGCTATTCAGAGAGAATTTCAACACACATACAAGACTGAAGAACGCAGCATAGCGTGTCCAAAGGGCCAAAGCTATTATATCATTTTCAGCACATAATACAATAAATTAATTTTTACAAAAGACCCACGAGCTGTTGAACATGTTGAGATACAAATCTAGATGTATCTAGATACATCTTTATAAATTAGGCAACCGCCCGGAATGAGCTATTTCTTGTTGATATTTCAGCGAGGTATTATATCATTTTGAAAACTTTTCAAAATTTTGAATTTTTACATCACTAGCTATGTGTATCTAGATTCATTTGTATCTATAGCTCACATATCTTATAGACATGTTCATATTAAAAACTTAGGCCAATAATTCTGCTAGCTTTGATATTACGCCTTTACGCCATATGTGTAATAAACACATTTTTAGACATGTATTTTTGAACTGATATATCTAGATAGATTTGTATCTGCGAGCTAAATTAAGAGATATGGGTCAAGATGAAATCAGTTAGCTGTTAAAATAGTTTTATTGCGCATTAAAAATGTTTAGGACTTAGAGCAAAGATACATATTTGTTAAACGATAGTTAAATATCTATCAGATACATTTGTATATTAAAACGAATGTCTTAAGCCCATATCTTGAACGACTCTTGATATCATAATTTGATTACGTTCAGATACGCACAATATGCACATAAATAAAGATTTAACTATTGCTAGACATTTCAGCTATTATATAATTTTGTCAGCTCATAAAGTAATAAATTTGTTTCTTTGCAACAAACTTGAAGCAGCTACGTCACAAGTTTTATGGTTATAAATACTATGTATCTAGATAGACATGTGAAAATTTGGATATAACGGAATAAAATAGTTTTTCTTTCTTTCCACAACATTTTCGATAGTCTAATGAGCTGGCTGCCACTGTCTGGTGACGTGGGTGGCTCGACGCTGATGCTGCACCACTTGATGTGCCATTGTCAACGAGTTGGCTCATCAGATCTTTCTGCCTCTCACTCTCGCTCTCTCTCTCTCTGTGTATATGTGTGTCTTTCGCAGTGATTTATGTGGCGTACGTACCAGCATGGAAATGCTGAGAAAGCGTTTTGTTTTAGATAAGATTATGTAGTGTATATACAGTCTATTTGGTTGAAACTGAAGCGGACAACGCAATATGTCACATGGATTTATAGTTGGCGTTGGCGTTCGTGTTGCTTTGCAAAAGTTTTCCGGCTGCCAGGTGCTGCTATTTTTAGTACAAATGGCAATGAACTGTAGTTGCTCAAGTGCTCATCGCTCGGCGATTATATAAAAGGTCTAGGCCATTGAGCCTATTGGTAATAGCCAAATTATGCCATCACCCGCAATTTGGTAGCTGCTGGTTTGATTTTATGACCAAATAATTGGCTTTTTCAAATTCCAAAAAACCAAAAACTACACAAATAAAATGCGAAGAGACATCGACAAGAATGTTAAATTATGCGTAAAGTTCGTTAAAATTGGTAAGCCTACCAGGTTGCTACGTAATATTTATGAAGCTGGCCAGCCTATATAAATTATCATGATTAATGATATTTTGCACGCAGTTTGTTGCCAAGCTGCTGGCTGCTGGCTGCTGGCTGCTGTCTGAGTGGCTGTTGCTGTGGCTGTTGCTCTTGTTGTTGCCGTTGTTTTACAAGCATTTTTACGAGCAATTCATTTTCACTCCGCCATCCAAAGGAGAAAAAAAACCAGCAGCCAGTCACATATTGACCGCTGACCGGTGGCAAAAACATTGACACAGAAACAGAAAACTACAAGAAACCCGAACAACAACAATGAATTACAAAAACAGATATTGAAAATTTATTGTTTAAACATTCAAAGTGTTTAACAACATGCTAAATAAAAGCTTTTCGGCTCTGCCGAAGGCTGATTGGCTCATGCGGCGTATGCGTAATCTGTAATATGTGCTGCACTTGCCGCAGTCTCAAGAGATCTTTATAGCTACAGATTACTGTTGATAGTACTTGAATTAGATTTGAAAGTGGAATTTCTGGAGCAGTGGGCTATACAATTACATAAATAAATATTAAGTGCCTTAATAAATATCAAAAATGAAAACAAAGCTGCAAAAGTTAATAGAATATTATATTACATAAGTTATAACTATAAATATATTATCTTATATTTATACAGTATATATTATATATTTGTATATTTTATTTTATTTAATTCCAATCACAAGTTTTTATGGAAATATCAAAATGATCTAAAAAATAAATACACGAATCTTATCTACAAGGCATCCAAAGTTCGTTGTGCCCAGCAAAGTGAGTGACAGAGAGGGACAGAGGGAGAGTGAAACTATTTCGTGCTACTCTTTTATTATATTTTTGTTTTTTTTTTTTGCTTTTAAAATTTATGATAGCACAGCGATTGCCAATTAGAGTGCAATTAATTTATAATCCCCGGACACACACTCTACTTGCGCGTCCCATATACACGATCGTTTGACACAGTTTCGCTCTACAATGTATTGTAGTAAGTGTGGCAATATGAACGATAATGCGATTGCACTGGTCAGGCCAGGCCAGGCCCAGCCCCTGCCTGATATGGTATTTATGATAGCGCAGGTGCATAGGTATTTGTATATGCCTATATCATATATGGGGAAATACTAGGCGCCAGCGCATGAAATGATATTTGAGGCTTTGGGCTAATGCATTGGGCAATGAGTCATAAATAATCAGTAAAAAGTCGCATGGCCCAGCAGCTGACAAATATGTATTTGTTCGCTTCGATAGCGAACGATAACGATAGCGAGTCATATCGATAAGCCATATTAGTGGAAACACTTGCATTCGCTCATTGATTAATTTTGGCATTTTAGCGACGGCCACTCCGAAGCAATCGAAATGCAAATTAATCACATAATTTGCACGAATTTCAAAACACGTTGCACTCGAGCTATCGGATCGCGGACAGCAGAAATGAAACGTCTACGACTTTTGCGCACTGGCTTAATAAATTGATCCAGTTTCCGAGAGTCTTGTAGGTGGCCATGTTTTTCGGGCTGTTTAACCACTTGTTGCTCTCTGATGTTGGCCGATGCTCGTGCTCGAATTTCCAGACACCCCCTACCACACAGAAACCGCTCTAGCTAACCCAAATTTTTCACTGAGTTTCGGGTTTTTCTTTTATTTTGGACGCGTGTCTCGGCCATTGAAGATTTACGACTCGTATGACCATGAACGTGCTGGTATGGGGTGTACGTAGTACATTCAAAATTGTGCCCACTAAACCCAATCGTATGGTAACAACAGAAATTATCGCCTTGGTATGCCAACCAAAATGAAACGAAACGAAAACTGAGAGAAAAATTAAGTAAATGGTGTGTGTAAGTATCTCAAAGTGTGTGTGCTGTGTGTGTGTGTGTGTGTGTGATGTGTGTGTGTGTGCATAGAAAGTGTTTGCTTAGTGTATTGCTTGGAAAGAGGTTAGAAAGGTGTAGGGAGCTAGGTTATACGACTCTGCGGTTTGTGTTTGGGTGGGTCGTGAGCACTCCAGAGGAGACTCAACTTGCATTTAGCTTCCGGGAATGAGTTGAGCTTTAGCTTTAACCGTTGCTTATTGTGTGAGAGTACTTTAAGCATACCTAATGAAATTATATTTCTATTATTCGCAAATTCACTTTCACAGCATTTGATCGCACTTGAGAAAAATGTCTTCATATTAAGCATTAAATATACAACATTTTCAAAATGATCTTTTTTCTAGCACATTAAGATGTCTAGACATTTTCCTAAACATTTCCCCATGCGTAACCCACACACAGACACTGGGGGCAAGGGCTTTGGCGTGGCGGTCGCCTATTGAAAATAGTTGCATACATATCTCTCGTATTTCTCGCCGGTCGAAACAATTTATTAGCGACAATTCGCCGGCTTGTAAATGATATATTAATGACTGTTTCACGACAACAACAATAACAACAACAACAACACTTGTTGCATGCCGCACACGCGCACAAAATAACAAATTTCAATTACATCGTGTACTTTGAATCCGGTTTTAAAATGAAAGCCGTTGCCGTTGCTGTTGCCGTTGCCTTTTCTGTTGCTGTTGCCATTGGCATCGCCTAGCCACCCAGGCAAGCACAGCAGCTCTCTCGTATACCCACCTGGGCATCCAAAACGCCTCTTGCCCAGTGCAGCTTACGCATAGATATGTTCGCACTTAATAGCTCAAGTTTACGGCAATCGACAAATTGGCGCGTTTATCTATGTTGCGCGAAAAAAGATACATTTTTGCATACCCTAAGCTTATTGAAGATCGCTAAACAGGGTATATCGCTGAGGGAGGTGTGGCGTGAAGATTGAAAAACTATTAGAATCCATATGGAGACTTGGGTTTTCAGTCTGCTACGAAGACAATTAGAGCCAAAGACTTAAAATGAGGTCTGTGGCTTCTCAGTTAGGGTATCTCTTAGTCGAGCACTCCCCCACTAGAGCACTCTTACTAGTTTTCAGTGATGTTTGAGGCATTGCGTATTTGTCATGCATGAGGCGTAGGACACTGGCGGCTCTTAATATGCGTCGCACCACATGCCGCGGGTAATAAACAACGCTTGAGGCTCTTTGCCTGTGGATGGAAAACCCGCTCCACATACGCTACTGGAAGCGGGTTAAGTGCGTGCAATTTGCGCTGATAAAAAAAGCAACGTTTCAGAGACGGGGTAGCAGGGACGAAATGGGTTGTGAGCGGGGGGCTTGGCTTAAAATTAACTGAGGCGGCTAAATGACTTCCGTCGGAAAAGTGAAAAGTCGCGCAATCGACAAAAGTTTCAAGCGTTTGCCTAATGGGTTGCCTTTGGGCGCTGTTGGCAGTATCTTGCAGATACATTTGTATGTATCTTACAAGTAGGAAGTGTACCCAATTGAGGTGATGACACACACAGTGTGTCGTTTGTACATGCCTGTGTGTGTGTGTCTGTGTATACAACAACAAAATTCTAATGGCATGCGTGCCACGAGACGCGACGCAATGCGACGCGACGTGCGTCTGGCACCGGCACCGACTATATAGTATATAGCTATACTATCGCCATACTATCTCGTATACCGCCGGCTGGGCCATTGATTCTCGCTCGTTCGCTCGCTTGCTCGCTCGGTGGCAGCCGCTTTTATTTAAACTAATTGACGCCCGCCGCATAACGCAAACCATATGCAAGGTGTGCGGGTTCGCCTGCCCAGAGGTGCAATTGGAAAAGTGTCAATTGGATCTAGACGGAGGAGGAGGAGGGTGCAACTTTTTTTCCTCTGCAATTGATGCGCGTCAAAATGAACAATGAGTTTCAATTAGTTGGCACGTTGAGTTCTTGCAATGGCCATTTGTGATATGCCATGCAATGAGGAAGTCTGAATGGTTTGCTGATTGAGCTGAACGGGTTACCCACAACAACAACAAGCTAGGCGAGGGCGGCAAAGAGGCGTCATGTTGTGGGTGCTTGAACTTGCAACGGCATATTTTCATGATGAGTGTGTGTGTGAGTGTGTTTCTGGCTAAATACAGCACACTATTTGCATGAACTTGAGAGCTATTCATAGCCAAAGGAATTTCCTCAAAACTCAAAGAAAATTGAGCTTGAGGCTGATCAAAAATCAAAGAAAGTTTTCCATGTATTTTCAGCTTTCAGGAATCTATCAATCAATTAATTCAGCTAAAATAATAAAAACAAACAAATTTTATATATATAGGATATAACTGTAAGCAAAGATCTCTTAAAATAAAACTCGAAGCATATTCAAAATTCTATTTAAATATCAGAGGTAATATAAAATATTCTTTATACCAAAGAAGTCATTGAAAATGGGATTTCAGGTTATAATAGTTTTATTAAAATGCATGCAACAGGCAGAAAGAGGCATTGCAGCCTCCATAAAGAATATAAATTCCTGAGTCTTCTGGCAAAGGTAGCCAATTGGAGCAGGACCAAGGCTTGGTCGATGGTTTCATGGATGTTTTCATCGTCCCCATCGGTGTCATTCTCATGGGACTGGATCATTTTATGGCTGAAATAATCGAAAGAGGTGTTTTTAGGCCAACGTCTTACAAGGTGATGTCGCCTCTTCCTTTTGAGCCCTTGAAGCCATCATTTGGATCAATGTACCAATTAGTGAAACGTCCCTGAAGTCCACGCACCACCAATCCAGATAGTCGAAACAATCAGGCGAATGCCTTAAATTATTTACAGATGTTTCTTCTGCCTAGAATAACTGGCCTACAATTTTCTTTTGTCTTACATTGCGGCTAGGCCTTAGATTAGTATTCTCTTCCAGGAACAAGCAAAGTCGTAGATGAAAACAAAATGTTATTATTATTTCAACATTAAAAACATTTCAAGCATCAAATAATCTTGATCTACTCATAAAAAAATCAATTTTTGTTTTTTTTCTTGAGTTTAACTAAGTAGCTTTTGTCTGAATCTTTATAGTTACGAAACTTGTGCTTTGTTTTTTTCTTTGTTATTTTGAATGTTTCATTGTAACTCGCAAACGTGGCTTCCGCATTGCCAAAATGCCGCATTTAATTAACGTTTATACGTATTCCATTTATAAATCGGCCATTAATTAGCACGTTTTATGAGCTGGCTAAAAGTGAGACTTTTTTAAATGCCTACCGACTAATTTCAGCACATTTCTAACTCAAAAGCTTTATGGACCGAAAGGCACTCTAAAGCCACATGAAGTCGTCCATTAAGATCAAACACTTTCGCCAGACAGCGCCAAATGCTTCCGTGGCAGCTAGGCATTTTATGAGCTAACAAGATGACTTACCCCAGCACGGGCTGCACTTGATTGCAATGTGCAACGTGCAACGTGCAACGAGCTCAACTTGTTTGTTTTCAATATCATCTTTTTAGTGTGGTCAGCCGCTGGGCCTAATAGTATAGCAGATGGACAGACCCGCCCAATGGCTATGGCCATGCTATGGTTTTTAACGAGCTCGCTAATTTGCCAAACACCAAATGCGAGTTTTCTTCTTTATTATTATTTACACGGACCAAACACACATCGACTACCAGTCAAGTGCACTGCGCTGTATGCTGTGTGCCGTGTGTAGGCGAGCTTTTCCTTGTCTTGGCTGTCTAGCCAGCAATCAGCAATCAGCAACCAGCAACCAGCAAGCAGCAGCTAATAGCCAGTTGAAATATGGTTTAATTGAAGAGCATATAAAATGCTTTGCGATTCGATTTTTATGACCAGCTCGTTGCAGCAATTGCATAATGAGCTCTTGATGAACCCCGAACAAAAACCACTGACCCACTAAGAAGGAATGAAGAACATTTCTGGCGGCATTGGCGAAGGGCAAATACCCTCGCTTATCTTGAAAGCAAATTAAATCAATAATAAACATGAATGAAAACTGAAAGCGTTTGGGCCAAATGACTGAAGATCTTTCTGAGCTCGAATTCAAATAGCAAAATCAGCAGAGTAATACAAGTTCAGTCAATGTAGATCTATGAGATGCACTGCGCTAAGCTACTCAGACTCAAATGCAATTTAGTTGACTTATATAAAGTATAAACATTTACTCAATTTATATAATATCTCATATTTACATTACTATCATCTATGACAATTGTTAAGAAGGGTTGTCACAACATCTATATGCCCTATGAGCTATAGCTAATATATAAGTGAGGCAAGTCAACAAACTTTCAAAATGCTGCCCAGCTGCTGACAAGGGGGAAATCAAGTGGCCCACCCACGTGGACTGAGGACAATCAATTTAAAAACCAAAATACCAAAAAGAAACGAAATTTAAAAAAAAAAACGTCCAATTTGGTCGCATCAAATTGCTGACTACTTGCAGTTTTCGGGACAGACGCCCTGTGCTCTGAGCTCTGAGCTCTGAGTCAGCTTCTGTCCTTTGCTGTCCCGCTGTGCGACAATTGAAAGTGGGCCCCGGAGCCATACAACTTGTTAACTTGTACTCGCAGTTTGGCTTTCTTCTCTCTTTACTTATATATTTTTTTTTTAGTTTTTTTCTCTTTGTGTTCGCAATTTTGCAACTTGTTTCGATTACTTCATTTGGCCGTTCGTGCCACACAGTTCTCGCTGAAGCGTGTGACCCACTTTGGTTCGCGTAAAGGCCACAATTTGTTATGGTACAAAAGAAATAATATAGTTTTTACAAATATTATACAAATATAAATACATATATACATATATATATGTATACATGTATAACTCTGTATACGCAAATAGAGGCACGTTAAAGTCGTGCCCAACTAATTGACCACAGAGTGCCCACTGATATCGCATATCAGTCGCTGCTATTGTGAATGCGAGCATTTAAATAAAGTAGCTGCTCGCTCTGCATTGTGCTAGCCATAATATTTATGGCCAGACCATAAGAGCGGCCTCCGTTTGGACAGATTGTTGACAAATGTCACGGGAGTTCGCATTGTCCGTACCCAAAATAAAAAGCGTGGCGTGCCATGCTAATTGCCATTGCAACAGATCTCTGACAGCTCTCTTGACAGTCGCTTCGACTACTGCAGACGCCCACACAGCCAACTTTCAGACGACGCCGTGATCTATGGCTGCTGCGAAAGACTCAGCACGTTTACGCGTCACAAATATCGGAATTAAAAATATATCCATAAATTATTTATTTTTTTAAACCTTGTGTTCTTATTTATAGTACTATGAGTATGTTTAAATATAACTATGTAAACATTTTATAGTTTTTTTTGTCTTGCAAATGTATAAAGCTTATCTAACTGAGACCGCAATGCACCCAGTTGATAATACAGACATTTGTTTATGCGGCTTTTATTTTATAAATTATTTAATATATACTCGTTCATTTTGATTGCAATAAATTAAATGCTATTTTCAAAACATTTAACATTTTTAATTTTGTTTTCTATTTTCATATTTGATTTGAATCTCTTAGAAATAAAGTATGAAAATAGAAAACAAAATTAGAAATGTGAAAAATATTTAAAGTAGAATTTCAAATATTGCAGTCAAAATGAATATATAGAGGATTCCATTCATTTGGAATCATAAATTATTGATCAAAACGTTTTATTGCTGCACTTTGAATATATTGAACTATATCTAAAAATTGGTTTGGATTTTTAATAATAAAATTTATGCAAGATTTTATTGTTATGAGTATTTTCTAGACTTCAACTTTCCATTTACTCTGAAGCTAGCCTAACCAATAAATATAGCCTCTATAATATCTTTATTAAAAACTGAATCAAATTCCTTGACTTTTAGATAGATTGATTGACTCTTCTCACATTTTCATTCATTTCACTTCTACCTCAGTTCTCTATATTCATGTCCATTCAAACTTGACTCGACTTCTGCACGTAAGCTACAACACTGTTCCTAAGCAACACACTAATCGCACCCATCAATAACGCGTCGTTTGACAGTGGCACGCAGCATCATGCACACACCCGCATGGCATCAGCTATAGAATTTTAAGGGCTTATCATATAACCCGAAAGGAAAGTAAAAACTTAACTAGAGCCGTTTACAGTGCACAAGTTGCATTTTATTTTTAAATGAGGAGCGTGGGTGTTCTTCGGAAGTGCCAGCTGCTGGATTTTTCTCTTATGTCGTCTTCTTTTTGGTCTTACATCTAAAGTGATGTACTTAGAGTCGCGCCTCAATTATGTGCCATTAAAGTATTAACGGCACTCGCTTCATACAGTGGGTGCCCAGCAGCAGCTGGTTACACGACACTTGAGCTCCCCAACTATCTGACTGGCCATCATCGATTGAGTGAGCATACATATTTGTAGCATTCCCAGATATGTTGAGGACTTGCGCTTAAATAGACACTGAAAACAGAACATCAATCAGTTGGGGTCGGGCTGAGTTCTATACGCTTTTTTAATTGCTTGGAAATTCTCTCTCGACAAGCTGACAAGCCTTTAGATACTGATCTACTATGAAATGTGGCTCAAAAGCGGCCTAACGGTGTTTTGATTAAATTCAATTCAATGCGATTCAATGAGATGATGTTGCTCCCTACCTACCTACCTCCACTGCCACCCTAGCTGCTCTTTATAGGCCCGCTTTCAATTTGATTTTGTTTTGATTGCGTCTCTGAGCGCCTGGCTACCAGTTTTTCCAGCGGCGCCTGTTGAACCTGTTGATTTGCCTATCAGCACTTGTTGTTGCTTGGGCTGGCTTTCCATGGCATTGCCACACAGTTGGCAAAGAAATCAATGCCTATCTACAGCATTACATCAGGCACAGTCAATCGATATTTACATTTATCTCTCTCGCCCTCTCTTTCTCCTACATGTATATCTCTGTCGCTCGAACTCGATTTTGATTTGGCAGATTGATTTGTATCTTGACCAGGCTAATGAAGACAAATGTCCGCATAGCCTGGGCGGTCTCTGGGCTGTTTGCAGCTTAATTGATATGTAGCCACAAAATTAATTCCATTAATTGAACATTTTCTTCGTTGGCTAAATCAATGCACAAACTGCGCTGCGCTTTCTTTTGGCCTGACTTGTTTATAGTTTTTGGCTGCTTATTTGTGTTACCACGCTTTAGGCCAATATATAGCCGGGCAGCAGCTGTCTCACATTTGACAGCAGCAAGAAGTTTTTACGTTTCTTTCTCTTTCTTTGTTGCCTCCCATTTGACGCACGCGGCGTATGCGTAATTTTATATCATTTTGTTGAGGCATTTGCGTCATTGAGTGAGATTCGTTGGTTGACAGCTTATATAAAGTAAGATTGGCTACATTTATCAGGGTATCAAATATATTTAGCGTACTAAAAACAGTCAGCTGAAGCCTTTGTTATGTATTTTTCCCTATTGCTTAAAATATTATATTATTATTAAAAAAGACATTAAATTGTAAAATATTTAAAGTATTTCTATACAAATTTGAAATGGCCTCCAAACGGTCTCTTAATCAGTTAATAGCTTAATTATTGGCTTAATTTATCTTAATGATCTACTTAAATAAGAGCAGATGGAATTTTAAAAAATGTGAATGTGGACCCATATTTTCTAAACGTTTTGTGAAGCTTCCAAAATGTTGTAATTATTAAAATTAACATTTTGCCTCGAATGACTGACACATCTTTCACTTTTTAGTTAAGCTCTTGGCTATAGTTTTGTAAATATTTTATTTAAAAGAAACCTTTTTAAGTGCTACTACATTAGAGCTTATGTTGTGTTTTCGGCAGGTAGACAAACAGGTTTGAACAAAATTTTGGCTTGTTACTCTATCGAACTTGCGATTTCTCTATGATTGAATGGGTCTCAAATTCGTTTCTGTAAATTACTTTTTGTTAAGAACTCTTTGGATCAAACTCAGACTTCTTTTCTCAAAAATGTGATAGACAGTGTCAAGTGTAAATAGAAAAAAAAAATATATTTAAAAATACACAAGAAGCGCAAGATGCGCTTCAGTTTCAACTTGGTTCAGGATGCGTAATGCCATGAATTTCAGCCTTGCTCATATATCACCGTAATATATTATTATTTTTGCCCAAAAAACAGCAGGGAATCGGCATGGGAACTAACCGTTATCTGCTGTGGCAGCTCATGTGATCTCTGGATCACGCCGAACACAAATCAAAAAGAAAACTGACCAAAGAGCTATGTGGGCTGCCACATGCTAATAGAAAAGCACTTCGGAAATCGCGCTACATTTGAGGTGTGAATAAAAAAAAAGGTGGGGAAGAGGATGGTAAAGGGGAAGGCCGGAAAGTTAACAAGAAGAAGACGAGGGCTTAAAGCGCTTGCAGCTGCCGAACAAGAAATTGCAATTTAAATGCGATAAATTAAATGGGATAGAATCGAGAATTGCGATTTGGGGCATAAATAATGCGAGCTTCGAGCCAAATTGACGCGGCGTGCAAATGAAATGAAAATTGAAACGCGAGCCAGGCCAAGTGATAAATCTTTCTATTAGCCAAAGTGAGCACGTAGTGTTCGGACAACAACTGCAGCAGCAGCAGTAACTACAGCAGCAGCAGCAGTTACTGCAGTAACTGCTGTAACAACTGCAGCTTTGTTAGCGCCGCCGCCAACGCGATTGCAGCTTGGCGATTTTAATCGCGCTGTTACCACTGCCGCCGCTGCCGCCGCCGCCAGGCTCGACTGCATAATTTATAAAATCCATTTTAATCAGCGCGCGCGCTGCGCAAAAAATTACTTTGTCTGCATTTAAATGGCAGAAAAGTAAAGGACAAGAAAAACTATATAAAACAGGGCCATAAGCTGAACTTGGCCCAGCGGCAGGTGTCTGGTCTACTCGTTCTTGGCAACTACGTGCCGTAGGTGTGTTAATTCGAGCTGATTGCGTAGCGCATCGGCCGCCGCTTTGCTCATTGAGTTGTCAGTTGGGTTGTCTCCGCCTTGCCAACTGCCCCATGATAAATGGCCCACAATTATGTCGGCTGCGTCCATATCTGCAGCCATCGATGTTCTGCTTTTTTTTTTTTGCTCTTGTACTTGCTCTTGTTGTTGTTTGGTTCAAAGGCAGCACAGCCGGCAAACGTAAACTAAAAAATACAACAACTAAAATAAAATATAACAACAACAAAAACAACGCTAATTGAATAAACACGCCGAAACGCGCGAGAAAGCAACGCCTAGAAATCTTTTGTATCTAAAGCTAGTCACATCTGCATGTGTGTGAGTGTGTATGTGTGTGTGTGTGTATGTGTGTGTGTGTGTGTGTGTAGTTATGCTCTCTACAAATTGGCACAAGTGGCTGCCAAACAATTCCCAAGCCTACATAAAAAACAAACAAAAAACACGCACATATTTGACACGTTTAAAAACGCGCGCGGTTTTTTCTTATTCCAAATCAATTTTTATTATAAAATTATTCTAATTTAAAATTAGTATAAGAGTTTTTTTTTTAATTTTTCAATTATTTTAAAATTTTTAAGAAATAAATTTAAAATAAATAATTTTTTACAAAAAAAAACATTTTGTAAAAGTTTGTAAATGAATAAACAAAATATGTATTTAAATTTGAATCAACATAAATTCAGATTTGCTCTTCTTCAGTATTTCAGTTTAATAATTATTTAATATTTGTCAAAATATTAATAAAATGAAAAAAATTATGTATTTAAACTTGAATCTACATACATTCTGACGTGCTTTTTATCAGTATTTCACTTTTATAATTATTAAATATTTTTTTTAATATATTGTATATTCAAATCTATTCAGATTTGCTTAGTTTTCTGGAAAATCTACATATCTTACATACATTTAATAGAGATACTTCGGTTACATATAAACTGACCTCGTCTACTTCTTCGGGTGTTCAATTCATCTGTGGTAATTGAAGAGCAACATTTATTGATCTTGTCGCTTGTCACCGACTGTGGGTCAGTTTGCCAATCGGCGAGGCAATCAACTGCGAGTGCAGCAGCAATGTGCATTTGTGTGTTAGGAGTGTTCCTTCAATCAATGCAATGCAATGCAGTTGGAGTTGTGAGTTGATGCCCTTCTGCCTTACTAACTTAGTGTTTGATTTGCAATCAAGCGACAAATCAGCGCCAAGTGATGGCCAATTGGTCTGGCAGCTCGATCATTATGCACAAAAATGTGTATGCCGTGGCCCATACACAGGGTCATTAACTGACAGCCAAGGCGCGTTGACTTCTGCGGTCAAATTCATAAATCAGCTGCCCTCCAACTAGGCTCTCTCTCTCTCTCTCTTTCTTTCTCCATGCCCATCTCTCTTAGCCTGTTAGCGCATTCAATTGAGCTGGAATGCAGCACCGCTCTTAAGATAGATCGCAGTTGCGGATAAATTGATGATACGATGGGGGCAGGCGCAGCTGGTAGACTTCAAGGAACGGAAAGATCCATTGACTAATAGTGTTAGATTCGCGCACGGCGATAAGCGTTTTGTTACCAGTCCAAAACTAGCCCGCCAATTGTCATCAATTATATTGATTAATAGTTTCTTGCCAGACCGGCCCCCATTAGTTGCTTTCAAAATCAAGAAGTGCGCAGCACTCGCATATATTATTGCCATAAAACTATATTAAATCTATATGTATATAAATATATTGCCCAGCTAAATGTGTCAACTCTTATCGGTTATTGCCCTGCGAATTTTTGATAAGAATTCGTTTGAATCGCGGGCTCTGGCAAAGCTCTTGATGTGCCCAATTGCAAATTGGAAATTGTCAGCTGACTTCAGCTTCCAGTGGCTTATATAATTATTAGCCTTAAGGCAGGTCATCTGAATACTCAGCTCTAATGGGTAATTTAGCATTTGAGTAATGCGTTTTGCCATCAGAAACTGCTGACCAGCTAACCATTTCCGGTCTAAAGGTTTTGTACTTTAGATAAGACTCTCACGCGTGTCCACGATTAAGGTATGAAACTAAAACTTTTAATAGTGCCAAAAGTGTCAAAAGTCCACTAGAAGTATTTAATATTGAAAAGTATGAAAAGCATAAATTATTTAACAAACTAAGTAGTTGTATATCAATTAGAACAACCAGCTGCAGATTAACCTAATGAAATTATTAAACTGGTTTGAAAAATAGTTCAAGAAATTAACGGATAAAGATTAAATAGTTTAGGTAAAGAGTTATGTTTAGGTATTGAGTAAAAGATTTTTAATTATATATATTATATAAGCTATAAAGTATAGAGAATATTATTATACAGTTATATGGATTCTAATTAATTCTTAAAAATATCTACTGAAGAATACTCAAAACAAAAACAAATATTTATAAAAAAAGGAAGAAGGAAAACAAAGAGAGAAAAAAAGGGGAAGGGGGGGGGGGGGGGGGAGGGGAAAAGAGAGAGAGAAAGAGGAAGCGATAAAAAAAAAAAAATTTTTTTTTTTTTTTTTTTTTTTTTTTTTTTTTTTTTTTTTTTTTTTTTTTTTTTTTTTTTTTTTTTTTTTTTTTTTTTTTTTTTTTTTTTTTTTTTTTTTTTTTTTTTTTTTTTTTTTTTTTTTTTTTTTTTTTTTTTTTTTTTTTTTTTTTTTTTTTTTTTTTTTTTTTTTTTTTTTGGGGGGGGGTTGTGGTTTTTTTTTTTTTGAAACGATTTTGTTGATAACATATACAAGTTTGCTCTAAAGATCTTAAAAAATAAGAGAGACTTTCACTTAAAGGTTTTTTGTGATATTCCGATGTAATGTATTTGCTTGAAGCAAATATAGTATAAATATATCTAAAGAAAATTTTCTTTAAAGCTAAAAGATTACCTCGATGAAAAAGACAGGCAGTACTATATCAGACAGACCTTATTATGTATATTATTTTTTGTATTATTTAAATAATTGTCATTTAAAATGACTTGTAATTATCAAAAGTATGTTTATGGCCTGTGCCTTAGGCTACTACAGCTTTCACTGCTCTTATTGAACAAGAATATACCAACTTTATGGATACGAAGACGATTCTTTATTCATGTTATTCAAATCGCTACAATATTACTCGTACAATAATAATAATATTTTGGTCAAGAGTAGTTCTCGAGCAGCAATTTTACGCTTTTGTGGCTTCTCTAGCAAATAATTTCAACTCCATTTCCTATAAAACTCATCGACAAATACATAAATAATATTCAAGAATGCGCACACTCACTCACATCAACACACACACACACTCAGTTTTGGCATAAAGAAAAGACCGAACCGGAAGATGGAACATTAAATGTGGCAGTCGCAACCTATGCAGTTGGCAATGGTAATCCACTTAATTATCAGCGCAGATACAAAAGTATCTATAAGTTGTACTTATTATAAATGTGCTTTATGATCAGGACTGTCTACAGCAGTCCCTAGTCGATGTCGTTGTCAACGTAGCTGTAGCTATAGCTGCTGCTGCTGTCGCACTCAAGTGCATTTTTATGAGCGCACATTAAATTTATGACTTTTAATTTGTCGGCCTTTGTGCGTGCTGCATTGATAAGCGATCATCTTAATACCAAATCTTAGACTCGATCCCACACACACACTCACACACCACACTCGCACAGCACTCAAGTACTCGCAGCTTGTTAGCTAGACACATAGAAAATGATTGATATTTGTTTTCGATATTTTGTTGCACATTTTTTGTTGTTGCAGCCGCTGCGATTTATGTGGCAAGGGTATTGTAATGATTTTTTTTTCCAGACATTTAAGACATGCATTCAGGCCAAAGAAAGCGTGTGAAAAACGCCTTTTAATTGCATTACTGATTAAGTGAGTTATGGGTGGGCTCCAAAGAGTTGCAATGCTGTCCAATTTGCTAAGCTAAAATTCCAACTCTCTTTAAACTAAGGCGTGAATGCAAGGCGAATGAAGTTGTTTACTGAGTTATTGAAATACTTCTGCTAATCAACTAAATGAAATCACTTGAATGTTGCTGTGCTGCCCATTTGCTTCAACAACTGCAATGCTGCCCATTTGATAAAAAGGAACTTCAGCTGAGATATTTAAGTTGAGAAGTGATTGAAGAGGGTTAGTAGCTATAGGATAGACAGTGAGAGTTTGACTGAACTCTTTGCTTTATCAATAAATCTAGTACTCTAAAGCTGCAGTGCTGCCCACTTGCTGTCAAACTGCTGCCAATTTGCTTTAATAAAAACAACATTTCGGTCTCAAATAAGAATTACATAGAAGTGCAAGAATTGGTAAAAAAGAGTAAGATTGCAATAGATTAAAAGAGAGAGAGAGAGAGGGAGTGACAGAATGAAAGTTTGAGTTTCAAATGCTTCTTGTCTAGTCTAGTCTGGCCTAGAGTTCCACTGATGCCAACTGCAAGATAGTAAACAAAATCAAACTATAAATTAATCCAACACTTCTGATTGCTTCTGGCAATAGGCCTGCTGAGTAGATTACAGTTTTTTTTAGCAAGTGTATAAAATATTCGTTAGAAACGTTTAGAAACTCAAGTTTCCGACACTTCGAGCTTATCATTTGAATACTAATGCATATAGATTTAGTATACTCTTAAGTACTTTATTTGTTATTTACGCACTTGCTCCACTGACCGACTTCGTATGGAAGCAGCTCATGCCTCGATCACATAATTTAAAGTAATGCAACTGGGCAAAGAGTTCAGGCCTCCTCCTCCTCCTCTGCCTGCTCGTCTTCTGTCTGCTCCTTCACTTGACACTCTGTCCATGCAAATCCTTGCCAAAACACGTATCACACAATCAGCTAATTGGCTGTGCGTTTTGGTGTCGTCGCATTTTGCGGCTTTCATTAGCATTACGAAACGGGAGCCTCGCCCATAAAGCGCTCTTTAATGGTTAGTACGTGTTGCGGATTTCTGTAATTAATGTGATCCGCTGTGACCTTAACAGTGTGTTGTCAGACTGATTAAAAAGTGTTGGGAAACAAGTTGTAAATGCGCGCAAATGAAACGGAAAACGGCGCAAAATGCGACAAAATAAAGCGAATATCCCAGGAATTTCAAAAGCTCATCGAACGGTTTTTGTATTGTTGTTTTATTTATTTTATTTTATTTTATTTTTTATTTAAGTTTTGTTAAGTCATTTTTAATGGACAATGCTACCAGTTGGGCCCAGTTGTCAGCCTAATTAAAGCGAACATGTGCCAAGATCAATGTCGCTGGCGCCGCGATTGGTTGGAGTTCGTGCCCGCGTATCTGACAGATACTTTTAGCGAATGCAAAACTTTTGTGCAAAACTGCAAAATTAATTTATGCCATATTAATAAATGACTTGTTTTCTGGCTTAATTGCGTTTTTAAAAATAATACTCTGACAAATTGATTGAGCGCGATGAGAGGGTAGGAGTAGAGAGAGCAACACTCCCCACTTCTTGAGCGAATTATGCGCGTTTTGCATGCGATTTGTGCGCGACATGCGAATTTTGATTGTTGTCATTTGTTGTGCCTTGAGAAAAATGGCATTGAACTTTCCGGCTCAAATTGAAGCTGAGCTACATTTCTGATATCTCAACTTCACTTCTACATCTTTAGCCTAATCTACATGGCTTTTATGCAGCTCCGCCTTTTTGCTATGCTAATGAAATGCTTTGCAAATGGGAAAAGGCCCTTTCTTTGGGTATTTTCTTTCTTGTTTTTGGTAGCGTAGGACGTGACGGTGTCGTGAGTGGCTCATAACAGTGAAAGAGCTTGAAGAGTGGCTCCAAATAATGTCAGCGATTTGCATGCAAATTGCAGCAAAAGTTTGCTTTACTTTAGCCTATTGCCTTGCTTTGCATAAGGAAGTTAGCGCTAACAAGGCCGTTAAGGCCATTAAACTTGGCAAAAACGCGGCGATGCGAGGGTGGCACCCATAGCTGGCAGTCAAAGTGCAAATATGTGACCCGCCAGCCGACGCCCACACATTACTCAAACTCACGCCCAGACGCAGAGCTACAATTCAATTCAAAAAAAGGATGCTGCGCTGCCCTTTTAACCGCAGCCTAATGAAGCTGAAGCTGTGACTCTGACTCTGACTGCGGCTGTGGCTGTGGTTGTGGCTGTGGCTGTGGCTGTGGCTGCAGATACTATGGCCCTATCTCGCAGATACAACTGCAGCTGGGCTAAATTTAGCAACTGCCGCTGCCACCGCCGCCGCCTACGATAAATCAAAGTTAATCAGATCTAGTTTCGATTGGGATTTTATGGGCCGCGCATTGGCCACGCCATTTAAATTAGCTGCCGGGTTATTTATCGCATTGTTGCCGCTCGCAGGTTTCGTTTTAGCGCCAGGATGCCAAACGGACAGACAGGCGGCTGGACAGACACTGACGGCTCAGACACAAAGGCCCAGACTCCGCGACTGCAAATGGTAGCCGTGTGTAGCAACGAAACGAAACGAAACGGAACTGCACGCCTGCCAATGGCTAACCGATAATTACGCATATTTTGTTGCCTGTTTTGATGGCGCTCTTTATTTTTATTCAATTCTTCTTGCTTGCCCTCACCGCTGGAGGGTATTATAAACTTGTCAAACAGTTGGCAAAGTTAAGTATTCTATAAAAGCTAGAGAACTCGTTAGGCTTGCAAGAAATCGTTTGGGTTGGACTAAAAAATGGTTTAATGAAGATCAGATATTAGTTTGAAGAATATAATATTTTGCAGAATAGTTTTAATAAAAGATTAGAAACTGCTTTTAATAGTTTTAACCAATAAAAATATATATTAGTAATGTGTTTTATTATATATCATTTACATAAGTATTTAAAATATAAATGAATTATTCTAAAATTAAATACTACATCTTTTAGAGTATAAAGATTATCAACATTTAATTAAATATTTAGAATTTAAATATATAAAAAAATAAAATATTTAAATTCTTCTTTTGTTCTTTTTCTGAAAGACAAGAGTATAGTTCAAGCTGACTGCAGATGAAATTTATAAGAGCTACTTATACATAGATATGTTCATGTATATATACTATATGTGTACGTAAATGTCGATCAACTGAAAGCTAAATCAGCTCAAGAGCAAATCCACTTCGGCGTGTTAATGATAAACCGCTTCAGAAAAGTGCTTAAAGTTCAATTTCTTATATGTGAGATCGGCCATCGTTGGGTTTTTAGTAGCTGTTAAATGGCCAGCGACACAGTCGGTGGTCTCAAGCGTCGATGCTAGTGCTTGGCTTGTTTTTAACACCCAGGCACGATGGACCAGAGAGCAGACCGAGTGCCAGAGTCGAGACCAAGTGGCAGTCCGCAAGTCAAATGGGTTTCAATTTACACACTTGTCGCCTGCTCCTCGAGCGCTGCTTGCCCACATACATATTTGCCCAGTTGAGGATTGGCCGTGGCCTGGCCAGGCGTTGTCAACGCCTGAACTAAGGCGCTTATTTATTTGCACAGAGACAGAGACAGCAAGAGAGAAAGAGAAAGAGAGAGAGAGTGAGAGGGGGGCTGCTAAAAGAATGTATCGTATCGCAATTATAAATCAGTTTAAGTCGCTTGTGGAGCCCCTGACATTAAGCAATGAAACCTTTGAGCTTTGTTTAGCTTTGTCAAGTGGGCTGGCTAACTGTCGCCCTGTCTGGCTGTCAATCCTGGGGCGGCTTTCCACGCTCCGTGTGGCACCTTTGTTTGCGCAACGCTGCCAGCTGCTGATTGCCAAACATTGGCCAATGTGAATGAATAACTGAACAAATGACTGATTGCCAACAAGTTATCAGTATCTATCAGCTCAGATCTCAACAGAACTCACACGGATCTCTCTCATACTGAGATACACATATGTATATGCAGGTATATGCATATGCATAGTCATGTCTGTGTTTGCTAATAACTCAACAGCTAATCAGCGCAGTTGGTGGAGTAGCAGGAGCTGTAAGGGGCGAGGGGCGAGTGGCGAGGAGCGAGCACAGCGTGTAGTCCGCAATTAAACGAGCAGAAATGTATCTTTGTATCTTTTTATCTTGCAACTGCATCAACGTACGTACAAAACAAACAGCACAACGGCCGCCAAGCTGTAATTGCCAAAGCCCATGCAGAGCTGCGCGGTCTGCCTTGTGCATTAGACAAATCAATTATGCTGTCCCATGCTGCCCGCCCCGAACTTCTTCTGCGCTTTTCTTTTATTTGGGTGCGGTGAAGTCGTGCAGTTGCTGCAAACACGATTGTGTCAAGACTATCTAATGATTGTTGTCACAAGAGCTGTGGGAATCAGACTTCTCTTTATTTACACCTCTAAACATATTTTTCTTTCATTTGTTTTTACCATTTTTTTAGATTTACTCTTCTAATGAGTATAAGGAAGATGAAGCTATGCCGGAAGTAGCTATATTAATGTTCGAGAAAATTATTATTTTTATCATTCATATTTTCATATTTAATATTATTATTTTTACTTTTCATTATTATTATTATTATTTTTATTAGCAATATTATTGTCATTGTCATTCTGATTGTCATTGTCATTGAAATTGTCATTGCCATTGGCATGGGCATTATCAATCATTATATCATTATATTATAATCTTAATCATAATCATAATCATATTAGAATTATTATTAAAACTTTGAATAAATCTGATTTTAGGGCTCATATCCGGTTCATATCACAGCTTATAGAGGTTAGCATACCCTATTATAGATCCACTTTGAGACAGTTTCATAATTTCCACGAGTTCAGAGCAAACTGTCCTGAGAATGCTAGTATTCTTCAACATATTATGGCGTGGTTATCACGAGATCTTAGCACGCATAAATATTGAGGCACATATCAATGACAGAGATTAGAGCGAAGTTAAAGTGAGTCGAAAAGTGGTTCGATAGCCGGGTAGATAAGCTGCAAATCGTCTTGAATTACAGTCCACTCACTATCAAATCAATGTATAAACAGCTCTACACATTGCACTCACACAATCTATTCGAAGTGAATATCATAAATGATTGCAAAACGATTTGCGCTTAGTCGTCTATGGCAAATGGGGTTATTGACGCATGTTTCAGTGTGTTTGATTGCGTTTTGCGTTTGGGCGTCTGCCCGCAGGCCGCTATAAATAACAATAAAAGCGCAAAAAGAAGAAATTGCTTAGAAATCAGAACAGAATAGATGCGAGCAGAACTACTTCAGATGGCTCGCTAAGCAATGCGGTTTTTGGCATGTGATTAATGCCTGTCCGTGCTACTCAGTTGTTGATGCTACACAACACAACACAACGAACATTTTTATGGGGTGCAAGAATAATTTTTCCAAAGAAAATATTAATAGAAATGAAAACAATCAAATTGTTGGTGTACGTGTGTGTGTGTGCGTGTGTGTGTGCGTGTGTGGCATGCCACACCGCCCAACTATCTTGACTTTATTTTCTTGCAACGAGTCAATAAACAAAACCCCAAGCAAAACATGAAAAAAGAAAAAAAAATTGGAAGAAAGCGCACAAATTTTCATTCATGCCACAGTTTTTTTTTGTGGCCTTTTTCTTGCTTTTTTTTGCTTAGGTGTCGAGCTGTAATTTGCATAAATCACAATTACCTGTCAATCGATAAACGATCTCAACACGCGCGCCAAGTGTGAACATAACGTGGCCAACAAACAAAATATATGTGCTGTTATAGCCATAACAACAACAACTGCAATAGCAACTGCAACAACAACAACAACGACAACGACAACTGGTGGCAAGTGTTGCCCACGATGCATGACAAACGCTCCATGTTGCACTGGACTCTGGGGGCCTTTGGGCCTATGGGGCTTTGGCTTTGGCTTTGGCTTTGGCAGTGCGCCAGATCGCGTCTATTGTTAAACGTTTTCCAAATGCTCGACTTTTTATTGCGGCTGATTGCACAGTAGGCGAATAGTTGTTGTTGTTGTTGCTCTTGTTGTTGTTGTCGTCGCGTGTCTAGGCTGCAAATGTTGTCTACAAGGTGGTCGCGACATTAGCTGACAAATGCATTTGACAAGCGCTTAACAAGCAATGAGGTTGCCAGTTCAACAATGCATCGTTATATGAGTGTTTGCAAATGATATATTAATTATGATTTATTTATGTTTCTTTGAATTAAGGATTTGACTAAGGTTATCAAGTTTCTGCTGACTTTAAGGTGTGCTCAGTAGGTATAAGATATCCTTTAGAGTGTGGAAATCTAATGATAATGATAATTAAAAAAGTTGAAATACATATTTCATCGATAAAGAGATAGACAGAGTTGTTCAGATAAATAGTAGTTTAGTATGCCTGAATACATAAACTAACATATCTTGCAACTTTTCTTGCATTTAAGCTTCTCTCAACTGCAGAAACTCTTATTCCCTTTTATTTGCCAACATCTAATTTGTTCAACAATTTTGAATCTCTACCTGCATATACCTTTAGAATCTCTGAATTCATAAATTCTCTATTTTATCGAATTATATATATTAATTAATTATATTGGGTCTCTCATATGTTTCTTAGCTCGTAGCTGCTGCTGCATCTTTGACTCTGCCCCAGCCAGATGCAATGTTCCCACAATTTCTCAGCTGGAACACCCTCAGCTCTTGGCATATTCATTTAGTCAAGCGCTCATTCAATCAAGCGTGCAAAACATTCAGCTTATGGACTCAAGTGTATAGTAATACAATTTCATGCCGCATTATGAGGTCAATTAAGGCAAACATTTAAATAATAATTAAGAGCGAGGCGTAAACCAAAATGGAAACAAATAGAATAATGGAAAAACGATATAGAATCAACATTTCCATAATGGCTTAACACATCATAAAGATTTTCTCAGCCCAATAATATATTTTCTTTTTTTGGTAGTATGTGGTCATATAACGTGGAAATTTTTGAATGTAAAAACTTCACTGATGGCCGCGATGAAAGCAACAATTTTCCCCATTTATGATGCATGTCGGCGACAATAAAGCCGCCAAAGATATATAGATACTTGCATTAGAGATACTAGCTATTAGGCATGCGCTTATCTCAATTTATACGTATTTGTTTATTTTTTGTTAATTTTTATGTGCATTTGGGGAAGTGGAGCAAAGACTTTCACTCTTCATGTTTCATTCCATGCCTTATCGATATCGCTTCGATAGCATATAGCATACATGCATTTGGTATTTATATATTTCTATTTGTATCTATATCTATGTTTTATTTATAGTATCTCTGTTTATTGGCTGTTGCGTGTTTTTAATGACAGATTTCGTATGTCTCCATTATGGACTTTTTTATTTTTTATGGCATTGTTTCTTGTCGGTTTTATAAGACTTACAATTTGGTAACAGTTTCATTAATATTGTTTATAAATAACTTTAAATACCATTTCGGATATTTTAATTTAATTAATGGCCAATTACCAGAAGTATGTTATAGATTCCATGGAATTTCTGTTAATATTTATGAGCTCTGACTTTTATAAGGACTGACAGCGGTCAGCTAATAAACAAGAATCATAATAATAGAATTCGCTCTTTTATCCATGCACCCAACTCACTCAGGTCTGGTTTCGAGGCTGGGGCACTTGAAATATGATAGTTTTCTTATAGGGGATATTGTAACTCTATATGGAGTGCTAAGAGAACCTGCTCCGCCTAAATGAAATGAGTAGAGACAGCAGTTTACAAGTCATTTATGATGCGAGCACAAAATGCAGATACAGTAACTGAGGCTGAAAAATATCTTTGTATTTTTTATTGAGTATGTGCATATATATGTAAGTGTATCTATGTTTTTATTTGCGAATGTATTTGCATTTGAAATTGTATCTGTATCTATGGGTAATTATAAATTTGCATTTGCAAATCTATCTATAGTTATATCTAAATGATTGTATCTATAACTTCAGCAGTTGCTTTGTTTGCACAGATGATTCCATATCGCACACTAAGTATATCTGCATCTCCCATATTTAAATGTATCTGTATCTGTATCTGCTACTTTGACTGATGAGGTAACACTTTAAAAAGTATTTGCTCTTTTCATATTTGTTTTAAAATTTTAACTGGCCGCCAAGGCGGGCGTTTAGTTTGTTTATCACATTGTGTCAGCTACTTGCAGTTTGTATCTTGCAGATACATACACACACACACACACACATAAACATTCGTTCGTTGCTCGCCTCGTGTTTTGCTATGGTGTGAAGTGCGAATTACCAACAACAACAACAATTTGCATTTGCGTTCAATGAGCCACTGACCTAAGCCAATATATTTTGCATTGTGCTGGCCGTGTACAAGTGTATCTGTATCTGTAGTTGTAGCTGTATCTGTAAATGTATCTGCAGTAGGTAGTCAGCCTGTCTCTATGAGCATGTGTGTGTGTGTGTGTGTGTTCGGCTCGTCGTTCATTTGCGTTGATAATTATGACGTGTGCGCGCAATAGCAGCAACAATAACCGAAATTGCTGACGTTACAGTGTTTGTTGTTGTTGTAGTTGCTGTCGTTGCCGGCCACTCGATAAGCGACAACGTCGCACTTTTCATTTTTATTTTGCTGCCCGGCTTCGATTGCAGCGTGCAGCTCGTTTTACGGACACTTTTTTTCAGCTTGTGCTTTATTTTGTGCTACGTTACAATTACACACAAATTTCTGTTGTTGTTGTTGTTGTTGTTGCATTTGGCCTGCTAATTTATTTGCAACATTTGCTGTTTGCTGTGAATTAATTGCAAATGCCACTAAGCGCGCTTTGCGCTATTTACGCGCGCACAAACACAGCTGCGGCTATGAAATGCATCTACGAGACACATTGTTGGCTTAACTAATACACGATGCAGTGGGCACAATTACACGTGCTGGCAAATAGAGCGCATGAATTGGTAGATGTATCTGTATCTGTAAGTTGTGGTAGCTGTTAGACCGATGTATCTATAGCTGTTGTAACTTTATCTGCAACTATATTTATTTGCAAATGTATCTGTATCTTGACAATATACTACAATATATATTATATATATATATATATATAGATAAGTATCTACATCTATATCTATATCTATATCTATATATATATATCTATATCTTATTTATTATATATATATTATTTTTTTTTTTTTTTTTTTTTTTCTATATAGTATCGATATCTAGTATCTATATCTATATCTACATCTATATCTATATCTATATCTATATCTATATCTATATCTATATCTACATCTACTTGTATCTATATCTGTGTATCTGCATCTGGCCTTACATCCGTATCTATGCTTCAACATTTAAGGAAGCATTAGCTGTCATTAACAACTTTGGCCACAACAATTCAACTTTAACTAATTGAAATATTTGCTTCTTTCAAAAAGAGTGCGACGAGGCGAGGGTGTTGCAGTACATGTCAAATGTCTAGCGGGCTGACAGCTAAAAATATATTTGCCCCTTGACGTTGACAAGGCGACAATTTAGCTGCACGCACAATAACACAGCAACAACAACAATTCGTTGCGCTCCAGATTCCAAGTATTTAGATGTCAAACATTTACTACTAAATATATTTGGATATTTGTGCGTCTGTGCCCTGGGGCGTGTAATATGTGTGTCAGCAGGCAGCTCCAATGCCAATTCTATTTCGTATTACCAAACCGTAGCGAACCAAATCGAATCCCTTGACATGGCTAAATCATGTCAAACTGACGTCGTCCGTAATACAAATGGAAACGCTTTGAACTTTGACTGCAGCTCGAATTTACAATATGTTTGCAGAACTCCCATTCCCCCACTTTCCCCCAATAGTCCAATCACACTGCTGTTTGGGGAGCCATTTCATTAATGGGTGTTCTGTACGCTTAGTTGACTGGGTGGAAAGTTGAGCGCCGTTTGTCAAGCAACAAGTTTTCGGTTGTGGGAGAAACTTTTGTTTCTAAACAGTATAGAAATTTTATAATGCTATATATATGAAATCTAAAACTGATCAACATTAAAGAAACAGTTACTTAGAGTTTGCGAATATTTCTTATCCATTTCATTGCAATTGCAATTCCTCTTAACTGTAAATGATACTTTTAGAAAGGTTCCTCAGGAAGTTTCTGTATGGAATATTCTACTTTGTTTACGCACTACAGCTATCAATTTCTAGAAAAACTTAATTCAATTTAAGCCTCTCTGTGTAGCAAGCCGACAATGACAATTTACTTAATATGAAAATCAAATAAAGCAGATAATTTTGATAGAATTTAAGCTACGGCCTACGCGATAAGCTTCAATTTAGCGAACTTTTCAGGGTCAGACATAGCAACTGTCAGCTGCCTCGAACAGCGCTGGGCAGTTTTATAGAGCCACATGTAGCAGCATCAGATGCACTACAATCATGATCTGTGCGTATGCGTGTGCGTGTGTGTGGCAAATATTTGCATATAGCATTAAGCTGATCTATCTTAAGTGCTAGAGGGCACTACACTACGCTCTATCCTCGTTATCATTATGTGACACATTAAGGCTGTCATTAAATTAACAACAAAGTAGGCAGCAAAGCAGTCAACAAAGCGTGAGATAAGAAGTGTTATTTGTGGGCGTGGCATGCGCCTTTATTGCTTTGACTGCAACAAGTTTGGCCTGAGACTTGGCCAACAGAGTGTGCATTTAATTAACCACTGCAAATTGTCAGAAATCAATTAGACAATTTGTCACATGTTTGATTTATGCGGCAAAAAGATAAATATATCTATATTTTTCTTATACAATTCCCATACACATATAAATCTTTTAATTACATACGCGACATGCAGACATGCAGACATGCAGCCAAAATGAACTGTTATAAGCCGCATGTTTTGCACGCATCGCTGTCAAAGCCCAAGCTGTCAATTGCCATTTGGTAGACCCGTTCGCCAAAAGCCTACCCCGACCCAGTACAACCGACCCACCGCCCGCCCGCCTGTCAGCGTCTTACTTCAATGTCTGGTTAGACTGCATTTTTTTATGCCATACAACAAAAATAAAAACATAGAAAAAAGAAATACACACAAAAATAGTTGCTACATAGAATCCATAAAACATTTTTAGCATTTGCAGACGTTCAGCTTTTAAAATTGTCTGGCAGACAGATAGAATTCATGTATGCGGGCAGCAGACTGTCCGCACCGACTGTCATCGAGCGGAAGTCTTTGGTCGCACACTTCTGGTGTCAACCGATCGATGTTTTGTCTATAATAGATATATGGGTTAAGCGAATGATCAATGGCCTGTTGTGGTTGGTGTTATGTGTTTGTGGTTGCTCTGACTCGACTGACTGCATAGATCAGACCGCAGTGGTTCTTGGAAAGATCAGTAGCTGCATCAAGATCAACACAACAACTGACAAATTGACAAAGAATTATGGACAGCAAAGATTAGCATTCAATAGGGTAAGTCTTTAAGAGATTAGTAATAATTTATCTCGAATTGTTCCTCAATAAGATGAGTAGCTGCAATAAGTTCAATGGGTTGCTATTGATTAAAGAGATCTTACAGTATATTGATAGAACTAAATACTATTAGCCTTAAGTCACAGAGAATGCAAAGAAGCATCGCATGATGAAACAAGATCAATAGCTAACATAAGTTCAAGAGTGGAGATCTGTAGCTGGCACTGAATTACTTTAAATATTAGCTTTTAAGATCAGCCATTGAAGAAGCTCTTCTTTGATAGCTGAATAGCATTATAGCTATCTATTGTATCAAAAAGCAAAAAACTCTTCAAGATAACTGATAGTAAGTAGTAAAGAAAGTAAATCAGTTACTGATCAGCTGATGAGAAACTTGAAAGATCAATTTGAGGAGTCAGCTATGCGAATCTCTATATATACAAATTATTATTATTTATCAAAATGTATTTATTTCAAGAATAAAATAACGACTTAGATCTTTTCAAGCTAATTCAAGAATCAAGCTTTAAGTTCTTAGTTCTTAGCATCTTTCATATTAAGTATATTAAAGAATATATTATCTAAAATGAAACTTCAGCTTATATGCAGCTTTTGTTAGCGTGTGGATCGCTAACAACTTATGCAAATTGAATTGAATTGGACGATAGTTTAATTGAATTAAACATGAATTTAATAGCTGACACACTGAGCGGCTGACAATTGCAGATATAATGATATGATCAATGGAGGCATTTAAAACCGATCACAGCCTGTAATGGCCAGTCAGCCAAATGAGTCAACACCTGCCCTGCCGAGACAGTGAGTAGTTGTGCGTAGAGCTGGGACCTAAACCTGTCGCCTGATTCTTGGCCTAAAAAGCTGGCGGGGCCCAAAAAGCGGCAGGAGGCAGTCGCCGTTGCAGTTGCAGATGCTGTTGCCGATGCAGTTGCCGTTGCATTTGCTGCCACAGACGCAGCCACAGACGACGCCACTTGTCGTGTCGTGTCTCAAATTAATTAAAGACTCATCTACATATTTCATTTCCACTCCAACTGGTTGGGCAGATACAAGAAAATGCGGAAAACCAAAAAAAAAAAAACACAAAAAAATAGAAAGAAAGACAAAAACTAGACGCTGACCGCAACGTTGACAACGACATCGACTCTGACTGTGACGCCGACTGCGACTGCGGCAGAGGCGCGCGCAGCGGGCGCCTTCAAATTGGCCTGTCATTGAGTCAGGCGGGGCGGCAGCGTCAAACGGAGGCGTGGCACCTTTACGAAATGCATTCAAAAACAAATTTTTCTTTCTCTCAAGCTTTTAACAACTTCTTTAAAAAATTTTGACATGTTTTTAACATGTTTTTTTCCTTTTACAACAGCTACAAATTGTTTGAAGTTTTTTTGTGTTTCAAATTTTCATATTTGTTTTTGCTGTTCGGCTTGTTTTAATTTGTAAGAACAACATGCTACACATTTGCTGGCATATTTTCTATTCAAATAAGCCAAACTTTCACTTGGAAATACTTTTACAGCAAAGCAGCTTAGCGGACTCGTCCGGTGGGCCCCATACTTTACACATTATTAGTCTGATTTAATCAAATCAAGGCACGCTCGATAACTATGTTCATTTTTCATTAATGAATTGGGACTTGGGAGATATCATTCAAGATTTGGTCATGCCTCTAAACGGTAGCTTCTTATGCGGAATGGTCTTCCAGTGAAAGCTACTCAGAGTTATGGATAGTTATAAATGCTTAGTTCTAACTCCGCACAGCTGGGGCTCTGACAAATCCCATCAATGTCTGCGCTTTTATCATAACAATAGATCGGGGAGTAAACATAAATTTCTACAATATGCAATTTCATATATGATTATCTTATTGTCATAGTATGGGGGCGTGGCTGCATTGACAACAACTATGCCAATTTGTAGCAACCCCTAAGCATCAGCTGTCAATGGGTTTTAATAATTTATACTTATGCGCATTTGTCCTATCGGATATTGGCATCGGATATCCGTTGACAACCCCCAAAAGACATGCTAATGCAATTCGATTATTGGCAAAGCCGAACAATAGCTCCATAGTTATCAGGGGTTAAACAAAGTAAGAAAAAAGGTAGTCAACTGTATAAACTGTGTGCCAATAGAAGATATAAATTGATATGACATGTATTTCAATATTTCTTGAGCTACTTTTAGGGGTGAGCCTGCTGTGGGATTTACCATCCGTTTTCACTTTTATAGAAGTGTCTCTTCCCTTCCCATTAAATCTTTTACTACACCACCTAAACATAAGACGCTTATCTAAGCGCCCGCAGTTGCGGGTTATTCCCAAGGCGCTGGTTGGAACTCTGAAGATTTATTGACTTTAAATGAGACAACTCTATAAACTGCTATTAATTAGTGTTTAATAGCTGCAATTTTGTGGCACAAAGTTGAGCTGAGCGCCAGCTGTATCGGTGAGATACAATTTTATTTTGATTGATATGCGCTGTCGCTGTGAATGCCATTAAATTGTCAAAATACGTTGGTCATATACATAAATTATATATATACGCATATCCATATAAATATATAAAGACGCAGAAAACATAAGTCGATCATAAAAACTGCGCACAGTAGTAAAAGCCCATTGAATTGGCCTCTATTGGACTGCTGTCAAATTATGTTAAATAGCCATAAAAGCGCTGCATAAATTGTATTATATGTCACACATTATATTCGTTGTGAGCATAATTAAACATGGTGTATAAAGAAAATTACATTTTCAAATATATTCATGCATTTTTTATTTTATGTGCCTGATGAACATATTAAAAAAAAATATATAAAATAAAAAGTTATTGAAATTTTTGTTTTTTTTTTTGTCAACCTCTATTGAAGAGCCCCGATCATAAATTTTATTATTATCGACTGTCGAGTCGGCGACAAAGTCTCGAAATTAAGGCCTCATTAGCATAAATTGTGCGCCTGCAACGGTGATTAAACACGAAGGGAAATTTTTTTGGTGAAGTTTGTCACATAACTCAATTTCGTCCACCTTCGAGAACTTCGACTTTTGACAGTCATATTTTGACATTTTAATTATTGGAAGTGCGTGCCTTCGAATGACTTTTCTACGTGCTTAATATGTGAGCAATTTAAAGCAGCTCAGACGCGTGCCTTGAATTTCGGATATTCATTCGTTTCGGACTCAACTTTTTGATTCTGCGTATTGTTCCTGTTCGGCCCCACAAAACATTTCACAGTTGGTTCAATGAACTGTCGAGCAATTTGTGGGCTGCCAGCTCATTTATTGTTCAATAAATGATCATTCGGGTATTTGTTATTATGCATTGATTTCACACCTCTGTGGAAGTGTAAAGTTTTATCAGTTTGTATTCTATTTTTTTACCATTGGTTCTGAATCAAATGTTACTTAATAAAAGGCTTCGTCTCATAAACATATAGATTATTGGCTGTTCTAATTAAAAACAAAACAAAAGAAAAGCCTATTAAAAAAGTTAAGTCAATAAGAATTTTTCAAGTTCATAAAAAAAAATCCAATTATTAAGCATATTTTTTGCAAAAATATATAAATTTATAAATTGCATTCTAAATGTGTAAAACTTTATTTAAGTTATACCCCCCAGCATACAAAATTAAATAAATATATAATAATTTCTAAACATTGTGACTTCATATATATTTATTTAAAAATTTATTGTGATTTTTAAATACAAAAATAAATAATAATAAAAAAGAATCCACGCACACTTTCGTATGCTAGGCCCCGGCGAGATTCGAACTCACGATCTCCTGTTTACTAGACAGGCGCTTTAACCAACTAAGCCACGGCGCCACATGCAAGCAGTGCTAACGAACAACCAATACAAGCAGCGCAAAGAACTTTGCTTTTGCGTATAGTGAATGGACGCGCTCGCTCTCACGCAGCTGTTGTTGTTGCTGTTATTGCTTTAGGGGTTAAATATAGCACAGCCAGCCAAGCAACAACAGCGTGAGCATGAGCGCGAGAGCGAGAGCGAGAAAGAGCAACAAGAACAGGCAACAGCAGCAACCGAAATGCGTGGAATTTTAATAATTTTGAACGATTCGTTGCGCGTCCCACACACATAATTCGAACTAAAAGTGTTCATATGTTAAAAACATATATCCACAAAAATATAAAAAACAGATAAAAACAAGAAAAATTACTTATGTTAACTCGAGCTAAACAAATCGCTTTTTAAATGGGGCAAACCAAGTGAAATGCAACACCAAAAGCGCCATTTGGACACACACAAAGTGAAAGGCTGTCACTTGCTACGAGCAACAACTACCCCTGCCACCATCTCCCCACTCCCATCTCTACAGATCTGTAACAAATGAAGTGTAGCGCTTAGCATATCATTTATTTTAGTTTTTCATTTCATTTCATTTTCATTTTCATTTATTTCAAGGGGCAACGCTGGCAATTATTCATGACTTCGATTTTTATTTTCTTTTTTTTTGGGGATTTTAGTTTTTGGGTGGGAAATTATAAATCAAGCAAAAGCCACAATTTTACTTTTATCCGGCTGCAACTTTATAATTTCCGTAATGCTGTAAATAAACCGATAAACCAAATGCATTCCACTTTGTTTAGTTTAGGCAGCTGCTACAGCTACGGATATGCAGACTCGTAAATCGCAGAACCAATTCTTTTTTTTGTTCTCCCAATAATACTTATTTTTTGCGCCGCCCTGGCGTCTGCTTATCTTTGACACAGTTTCTAGCAAAAAAAAAAAATAAAAAAATAAAGTTCTGTGCGCACATTTACCAAAGCCGGCAGCAAAAGTTTACGCCTACTTTCCATCACATTTTCTTTGAACATTTCCATGTACTTTCAATTTCCATTTGTCACAGCTCACACAAATTGCCAAAAGTTTGCATCGTAAAGATTTAGTAGCGCCTTGCCGCTGTTTCCATTGACTTTTTCATTTCTTTTCTTTTCCACTTCCTTTGGGCATAGCTCATAAAATGCTGGCGTAAGAGAAATGCTCTGGTTGTTGTTTAGGTCTAGCGCCATCTGCTGGCCAATCAGCCTGTACTTCATAGTTGATCATTACCGTAACGTAAACAACTCTTTAAAGAAAACACACACACTGCGCTCCTTCTTTTTTTTTGGCGTCAAAAATCAATTTTTCCATCACTCAAGTGGCCACTCAATAGTTTTTCTTCCTTTTCTTTTTGGCAGTCTAAAACCACGAAGCGTGTTCCGGCATTAACTCCCCCAAAAATCTTTTATTTTCTCCTTTTTCTTATTTTTTACTTTTGGGCTGCTTTGATGATATCCGCGGCAGCTGCCAAGACTTCTTCAATTGGTTCATAACAAGCTGCAGTTCAAGTATTTATAAAAATCTTGTTTATTATGGCATAAAGTGCATAAGGTTCATTGAACGAGGTGTCTGTGTGTGTGTGTGTTGGTGTGCTGGTCTGTGTGTGTGGCACAAAGTGCTGACACACTTTGGCCAGGCGATTGGGAAATTGACAGGCAGACAGAGTCGAGCGGGCGGTCCCTGCGGCCACACAAGTGGTTTGACCTTTACACAACGCCTGAACTTGAAATTCATTGCAGCAATTTCAATTAACCTCGAAATATGCGATTTATAACCTCGCTTTAGGCCGCAACGCCCCATTGTACAGTTGACAAATTTCGCACAGCAGTGGCGCTGCATTCTAAGCTCTTCGTCTATCGCGCTCTATGCCTTGATCGAGTGCGGAGGGCGTATTTCACTTTGTTTGATTAAATGTTGTTTTTATTGTTTTTCTTTAGATTTTGTATGGATTCGTAATAGCTTTTTGAGACACTGAGCTGGGTAAATTTCTTTTTGGTCTGCTGCAATTTCTTTTGACAGCATTTAAAAGTGTCAGACATTTAATTAACAGCTTTGGTAGTTGGCTCTGGCCTTTGGGCTGACATCCTGACACACTGGTTCTGGTTGGGCTAATCAAGCGGCTTTTGTGTTCAGCTCTTATACATAAATATGTATATGAATGCAGACATGGTGTATATATTATTTTTGGGCATCTGCTCGCCGCTGCAAATTGATTGATAATTAATTAATGACCTGCTTTCTTTTCTCTTGCAGCCATTCTGCAGCGCTCAACTGTGGATGTGGGTCGCATTAAGATCCAGAGTGTGGCAACCTGCTTGTATCTGTGCATGGATGCGTGTGGCGCGGCCTATGCCTCGGTAAGTAAACAATTCAATAAGTCTACTTAGATTCTAAATAGTCTCTAACTTAAAGCAATTGATACAACAATATATACTTTTCAAACATTTCTATGACATAAGATATCTTCCTTTAAGTTTCTCTTTCTTTGATCTATAATCACACATTTCTGATTCAATTCTAATCCCTTCTCTATCAACGCCCATTGCGAATCGTATTTGTTTTTCAAACCTAACTGCAAATATCACATCGCAATTCATATTTCATAGATTCTCTATCTGAGCAACTCGAAATTCGACCTAATTATTTTGTTTGTTGCGCCGTCTGTCGCACAGTAGTAAAATACAAATACAAATAAATGTTGATGAATTGTTGCTCGAAATTATTATTTCAATTACAATTATGTGGCCTTATCAGCAAGTGAAGCGGCAAATTTCGATGATAGCCAATAACAAAGGCAAAAAAAAATATAATAAAAAAAAAACAAACAAACAAAAGACCCACAGAGAATGGAACAAACATTAAGTGCTATAAATAACAAAATTAACTGAAGTGCACAACAACAAAGGGCAACTGGAAGAGAAAACAAACACAACGCACGTCAAGATATCCTTTGGGCCAACCCTTGTTCTTATTATTCCTAGATTCGATTTGGTTTTAGTTTCGGTTTTTTGGTTCTTTCTGGGGTGCTATGTCGAGTGGCAAGTGAGTCGGGTCCTGGCATGTCCTGTCGATAATTAATGTGACACTTTTTTCTGGTCGCCTGGACTCCCCGCTGCAGTACGCGTCGCATTTCTCGCCGCCTGGCGCCAAGCGGCTGCATTTCTTCTTGTTGTTGTTGTTGTTATTGCTGCTGTTGTTATTGTTGTAGCTGAACATTTGAGTTTTGTCGCCGCACTTTGACCTTTTCGCATGCACAGCCAAAATAGACGCGTTTGTGCCAATTCTGTCAGGCGCGTAACGGCGCGTTTTGTATCTGACAGATACATTCGCAGCCATAGCTGCAGATACTTTGGTGTTGATTGATGCGCCTCAGCGGTCGCAGCATCTTTGTCGGCCTCATGTGTATGTTGCGGTCCTTTTGATGGCGCCGCATTTCAAGCATTTTCACTAAGTTGGTCAAGTGGGCGTTGTGCCTTTGTTTATTTAATTTTTGTTTTTTTTGGCGACTATTCGACAGAATCAAAAAGAAGCAAGCAGAAGGGACATTCTCTCTCTCTCTCTCACACTCTCTCTCTATCTTTCATTCTCTAAAGCTAAATTTGAAGCAGTCAAATCTAAATCTCATGATTTCCGCCAAGTTTGAATTGAGTTTTTTTAAGTTTTGCTGGGCAACGGAAGTGGCATCAATTTGTATTGTCTGGAATTCAAGTTTCCGGCGAAACTAAGGAAATCTAGTTTTTAAATTGAGAACACATGACTTTTAGTATATTTTAACATTAATCATTTGTTTGAAAAAATAAATAAAATAATTTATGATTTATTTTCTTAATATTATAAGCTAAACTTTAATTTCGATAAAAATAATTTCTCAAAATTAAAAGTCAATTTTAAAAGAAAGTCAATAACTATCAAGAAAGTCCATACTTTTTTTTATTTACTCGTATATTAAACAATTTGTTTACGATTTATTGCTGCTATTTTTACAGTGCTCCATGAGCTGGCGATAAGCAAACAAAATCCCCTGCATCTGGTTTAAATAGCTCATTTAAATATATGTATTTATAAATTTCCATTAGAGACACTTTCTCAGCAGTTTCAAAATAGATTTTCATGCACTTGCGAATAGTTGTTGTTGGTTTTGCGCCCCGCTATTCAAATGCCAGCCACATTCTGATCTTGTGACCGTCTGGCAGCTGATTTGATTAGCTGCCTAATGGGGCAGCTAATTGAATACCCAAAACGTTTGCCAATTCATAAATTCAAATGAAAGAGAAAGAGCGAGAGTGATTAAGAGAGAGGATGAGGGAGATGTGAGTCAGCGCTGTTGGCCAATTAAAATGTTTTAGCCATAAGTATATAAATGTGATTATTAATTTGCATAATTTGAACTGCGAGTGGAATCTCGACGTAAGCGGACCGCCCGCAGCGGCCGCCTGCTACACGGCGATCAATTAATGCTCCGTCATGCGAGGCAGCATCAGAGACCAATGAATATGTTGCCGCATTATCATTGTTATGGTCCTGTTTCAGCTGATAGTATTGGACCCCAAAGAATGTGGCTGGGCTTGTGTGGTACCGTTTCGATATACCCTGTAGGCATTGGTCATAGCTGTGAAATGGGGTATTATGATTTTGAAGCAGAAAAAAGCAGGTAGGATTAGTCAAGTCACAACTTATCTAGCTAGCAATTAGTTTTCTCTCTTCTAAAGATATAAAATCAGGGAGTAAACTTCCCTTCACGATGAGGCTTAATCTCGACGCTTATAAGACCTTGGAGCGTATACTGAGGTATGATGGACTGATAATAGAGTACCTACTAGTCTATCACTTGTACTTGTCGCTCTAATCTTGTTGTAGGCGTGTGTCTAACGGCTGACCCTTGACCCTTTCCACCTGGCGCCAGCTTTGATAAGCGGCAAGTGCTCAGCTAATGGCTTTGATAGGCTCGCATTTACAGCTATCTTTGTGGCGTACAACTTCATTTCCTTTAGCTCTGACTGCAATTTGCACTTAATTTAAGGCTAAAATTAGACGAGGGAAATAAAAAATAGAGAAAATACATTAAAGACGCGTCGAGCGAGACACGCGCGCCCTGCCACATTCGGTTGTCATATGTGTCGGAAAATTAGTCTAGCCTGCGGCCTCTTCTCTGGAAGACCTTTGAAATGGCGTCAACATTTCAACCATTCTATTTCGCAGAGCCAGCTCTCTGCAATCCTGCTCTGGCTAGTCAATCCCTCCCAGTTGATGCCTCATTTCATATCAAATTGGTGTAGCCGGCAGTCGACGCGACATTTGGGCTGATTAATTTCTAAATTTAATCGGCGACATTTCCACATGGAAGTTGAGTCTCGAAACAATTTTAATTGCCTGACAAGCGAATTAATTCAATGTTGTTAATTGAATTTGATCTAAAGCGCTCAGGCGGCGCATCTAAAGGCCACAGATGCGCACACAGCACAGTTCCCAGTTCCCAGTTCCCAGTTCTCAGTTGTCAGTTTTCTCAATCCTTTGTAGCTGCTTTACATTTCTACCTAAGCGAAAATAATTGAAGTCTGCGACTTGCTTTGTTGTCCTTTTGTGCGGCTGTCATGTGGCATTCATAAAGTAGGCAACTTTATGGTCTAGGTCAGGTTCAGTGTCAGGGTCATCCTCATCGTCAGGGTGCCGGCGTCTATCGATCGCCAACGCCGATAGCGAGCACATCCTGTGATAATGAGCACATTTATCTAACAGATACCCGTTCGAAGCCAGATACAAAAGAGGCCACCGACAAGAGCCTTCCACAAGGTAGCCACCTCAGGCATTTAGCTCTCTACACAAATATGCTTGGGTCTTCTCGCTAAAGTTTAGCCCAGTTGTTTGTTATGCATATGAGCAGGCATCAACGCAGCCATTCCATTTCTTATTAGTCTTTATGCGATGACAATTGTCTGTATTATGCATAACAGCATGGATTCCTTTTACGTTAATAGTCCATCAAAATGCCTAAGTGGAGCTCGAAGAATAATCTGTAAAATATTCAAACAATCTTTAAAGAATTCTCTTCATTCTATTAAAATTTAAATGCAATGTTAAGTTTACAGCAGAATTTCTTGATCGCTCTGTTAGCTAACATTTTCTTTAACATATAACATACATGCAAATGCTGTTAACATAACATATTTATTTCAAGAAATGTTAAGTACAATATCAATTAATGTGAGTTAACAACATTTAATTCCTTATAAGTACATGTAAATTCTGTTAACTTAATAGGCAGATCCACAAGTACCAGTAACAGACTGTTAATTAACATACTAACATTGCATCATTAAGTATTAATCAATCTTGCTTATCAACATCTAGCTAAAAGAAATCATATTTATACTTCTGTTATTGAAAGTCTGGCACAATTATTTATATATATATATAATATAAAGACACTTTTGAAGACCTCAAGCTAGTTTTTAATGTATTTATATGCTGCCTATTTTCTAGCCAAATAATTTAATTCTAGTTCTCAACTGTTACAGAAAGAGTTCGACGACAACTGTGTGTTCAACGAGAACATGGAGCTGCACAACTACAACACATACTCCTCCACATACAACTCGAATGCGAGACGTGTGTTCTACTTGGCGCTAACTGGCCAAGGTGCGCCGCGGCGCACACAAATTCCGGCCACCAGGACATTGGGCAAGCTGTCCACCTACACGAATGCGATCACCGAGACGGTGCCGCAGCAGCGGGTCGAGCAGCTGATAGCCAAGAACTTTGGTGCCAATCGCGTCAAGCATGGCGTGCGCCAACTCTGTGATACCGGCAAGCCGCTGATTGAGCTCATCGATGCGGCACACTTTAAGCCGCGACCCAAGTGCAGCAGCAGCAGCGGCAGCAACAGAAGCAGCAGCAGCAGTAGCAATAGCAGTAGTAGTAGTAGTAGTAGCAGTAACGTTCCTGTGCCTGCGTACAGCGCCAGCAGCCTGATTAGTATTAGTAACGGTAGTCAAAGCGACAGCGGCCATATTAGCAGTAGCATTAACAGTAGCAGTAGCAGTAGCAATAGCAATAGCAATAGCAATAGCAGTAGCAGTAGCAGTAATCTTAGCAGTAACATTACCCAGCACAAGAGGAAGAAGAAGCAGCGCAAGTGCCGGCCGCACGAGCAGGAGCACACGCACAATTGCCAGAGGCGTGGCACGCCCACGCGCGGTCCCAAAGCTCAGCTGTGTAAGCAACTGCGAGATGAGGCAGCCAGAACAGGTGCGCCGCCGCCCAACTGTGGCAAGAAACCCGGCAGCCCAGCGGCCAAACGCAAAGCCGCTGCAGTGGCAGCAACTGGCGGCGTCGCCAAGGGCGCCATGCAAAGGCCCAGGGCTGGCGGTGTGGCCGGCAAGCGAAAGGCGCCCAAAGCGGGCGCCAAACAGCGAGGCAATGGGCAGAGCAAAAGGCAGAGGACAGGCAATGCCAGCAAGCGCAACAGCACGCGAAAGTTGCAGCGCCTGCTCGAGCTGAGCAGCACGACAATAAGAACAATAACAACGACGAGCACAACAGTGGCCAGCAGCCTGGCAACGCCGGGTTACAGCAACGGCAACAGCTGGGATAGCAGTTCTCCGCTGCCCGCCCTGGCGCTCAGCGAGACGAGCGATCGGGTCGAGCGCAATGTGCGCATGTCCCATGCCAGCGTCGAGGAGCCACAGAGCGAAGACGATGCGGAGGAGGAGGACGAAGATCTGCCGGAGCTGGACTCGCAGGAGGAGCCGGAGAGCAGCTACGAGAATGCCACGCTGGAGGGTCAGGCGCGCGGCTCCGCCGTGGACGATTCGGTCTACTACGATCAGCTTGATTTGTGAGTTTGCCTTTAAAAAAAAAAATACACAAAAAAAAACACTAATACAAATTATTTTCAAAATTTTAAAATTTTCCAAATTTATTTCAAAAACCAAACATAACTTATCGAATTTGTTTCTGGCATACTTTTCTTAATTCTATCTAATTGGCATTAACTTTTATCTATTTACATTTCTCACATTTTGTACTGTTGCGAAATTATTATTTTTGGTTGTTGTTTTTTGATTTTCATTTATTTTTTATTGATTAATTCATTTTAAAATTATTTTCAAAAATTGGTATATTTTTTTTGGTATTTTTCAAGCGTACAAAATGTGTCGAATTGTTTAACTAAATATTTGTTTTTTTGTTTTTTGAATTTTTTTGAAGGCATTAAAATGGAATTGCAAAATGAAAATATTAAGTAATCCCACTATATGACTAAGAAATCGAGCAAGATCTTGTAAAAAGTTTGGCTTGAGTATGCGATATTGTAATTTGCAAGTTTTCATACACGCACACACACACACACACAAACACACACGTACATACACACCAACAAATGCATTACACTGCACAACACATACCACAAAACACCGCATCACTTCTATAATATATACATACAACACTTATGTGTATACTGTGTACCCAACGACTGTGGTTCAATAAAGTATTTTTGATGCAGCGCACAGAGATCGATAATTATCGATAACAATAATAACTTGTATGCGCGTCTGCAATCGATCACGAATAAGAATATCAAAACAAATTATGTATTACTACAAAACGGAGTCTCGAGTATTTTTTTGTTGAAGTGTTTTTTCTATTGGCACCGATCGATAAAGCAAATATATATATATATACAATATTTATCAAATTGCACGCTCATATTATACTTTATTAACTATTTTACTTAACGAACAAATAACCTAACTAGCCAAATATATTTATTCTAGCTATTTACAGGCTATTCGAAATACTTGAGTCTCTGCTCTAAAACTTTTCAACCGATAACATAAATAATACTCAAAAATACGACCACTCAAAAATGAAAAACTGAAACAAAAACTGAAACAATGCAAAGCTTGCAAAAGTTATGAAACATATTTTCCTTATACATCAAAGTAATATTATAAATCTATATGAACAACAGCAAGAGTCTATATGTATGTATGTGCAAAATGTGACAATTCGAATAGTTCGCATGCGAAAATTGTTTTGTAAATAGATTTACGATTGCGATCAGTCAGATGATTATTAATATATGTATCTCCACATATGCTATATAAATATATATACTTATATATTCAAGTTAATTGTGGTATTGTCGAATTCGAACCTCGCTGCCTCTCAGTGCGTAGTTTAAGCTATGTAAACAAATCTTAAGTGCGGCAAAAAAAAAATAATAAACAAATATAAATACTAAACGAACATTATAAAAATCCTAAAAGCCATAAACGAAACAATAAAGCCAACGAAAAAAACGAAAAACTTCAAATTTTAAAACGAAAACTCACAAATCAAAAATTGTATTTGAATTAAAAACTAGAACTAACCTGTAATTATTTTAATTTATTTGCGTGAAATTATTTGATATATATTTAACTTAATTTAATTTTATATATAAATATGTTTAGGTTATTAATTTATTATATTTTATTTTATGAAAAAGAAAACATTAAACATTTATTTATAAACTTTAAACTAAGCTCAAACAAAATTGTAGACTAACAAATTCTTGTAGTTATAATTAAACGTACGATGGAAAAAACATTAAAAAAAATATAAAATTAAGATTATGAAAAATTAAAAAAAAATTGTTTTTGCAATTGAGTGGAATGAAAATAAATATAAAATAAAAAGAAAATATTTTAATGGTAAGCGTGATGTACCTAAAAGAAAAGTAGTTAGACAAACAATATGAACTCTTCATTTCTCGTTGGGTTGTCCCATTTTTTTTTTGCATGGTATTTAAAAAGTAATAATAAAAAAAAAAAATTAATTCATTTGGCATTTTGCACGAAACAAAACACACAAACAAAATTATTGTAAAATGAAATGCAAACTACAAAATTTCATAATATTATTTGATATTTGGCATGCGATTCATTTTTATGCCCCTTTCACTCTCTTCCTCTGTTTCTGTTTAATGATCTATCCGAAAATATTATTAAATTCCATATTCTATGCACTTTCCAGCCTCCAATTGTTGCTGCTGCAGCTGCTGGTAATGCTCTGTGTGGAGCGCAGTGCCGCCCTCTGAGTCTGAGTCTCCGGATAATACAATAACAAGAAAACTACCTACCTAGATGCACCCACCGATATGCACATGCTATAGTTCCTGATCTAATGTAGCCATAAGTTACTCTTGCAAACTGTATATACGCATACATAGATCTTAATTATAGTGATTAGATAGAGCACGATTTTTGTTTAGCTTAAGTACATCTTTTATATATTTTAAGACTGAGGACTATGGATACATAAAGATATTCAAATTTCATGAAATAAATTATACTATGCTTAAAACATTCTACAAATATTAATGGGTGTTTCTTTTGTATGCTAAGAATGGGATTGGATTCACTTGATTTGCCAAAAGTGTGTGGAGGAACATGGTATATACATAAAAGTAGATCAATTTTAAGTTATTCGATTTGTGATTTATCTGAGCTGGAAGACAATGCAAGACGAAAAACTGTCGGCAAAGCATTAACAAGAGAGAGTCGCTCACTATCTCACTCTCACTCTCTCTCTCTTTCTCTCTCTATCTGTCTCTGTTATTATCTCTATATAGCTGTCTCTTTCGGCGACAGTCAAAGACCTTTCTGTTGCCGTAACAGACAAACAAGCTAGCACGTGTGACAATAGCCATGATCATGTGGTGAGCGGTGGGCGCTCAGCTCTAATTGAATAACTGTGAGAATAATTACAATTTGCGCTCAAATTGCGACAAACATTTATAGTATCAATTTTAGTCAGCGTAGCGAAAATAAATGCGAAATGAGGAGACTCTGCACCCACAAACCCCAGACCCAGTTCCATATACATACATATGTATGTGTAGCTGTATGCATATGTGAGACAAGTCACGTAGGCCTTCAATGACGAAATTATGCCCGTTGCTGCTGCTGCTGTTGTCGATCGCCCAAGTTCCCACATTCCCGCACTCATTCATTCAAAACTTTTTGCATGAATAGACGAAACCTGAGGCAAAATATGGGCAAACGCAGCAGCCAAAGCACGAAAGCTCAGCAGCACTTGGCAACAAACAAACAACAAAATTGTTGGCTAGAGATGAGAGCGGGTCGATGCGTGAATCTCTTAGGAGCTATCAACATGTCTAGAAATCATATCGGCTGGATTCAATTCATTGATTGAATGGAATGAAAACACAATGCACAATAACACAACAAATATAGCTTTACAATAATATTCATTCTCACTAAATGCCATTAGTTAACTGAGCACCATTGTATAAAATGTGTTTATTTGTTAGTTTAATATTATTTTGTTAATTAATTTCCAACAAGTTTTGCTTCTATCAAATATTAAATTATTTCTCGTGCTCACAGCATATCGCTTTGTCAATCGTCCCTTCTCTAGATTTGCAGCAGCAAAAAAAGCGCACAAATCAGCATAAAGCATAAAGCGCAAAGCACTAAGGTTGATGACGTCGCAGTCAACGTCGCAGTCGACGTCACGCGGCACGCGCATTTTTACAAATTTGTCAAAAAAAAGAAAGAAAACAAAACCAAAACAAATAGAAAAAATATTTTATTATCTGCTTATCAGTGAAATCTGAAGATCATAATGACACGGCGAAGGCGCTGGCGCTTGCTCTACCTTACATTCCGTAACTCTCTCTCTCTCTGTCTCTCTCTCTCTGCTCTCTCTCTCTCTGTTCTTATTCTCGCTGAGTTGTTTCGTTGCTCCCTCTCAATGCGCATTGCGCTGATAAAAGCTCTGTCGTCTGATTAGAAGTCTGTGCAAGTTCAAATAAGAATCCGCCAGCTGTCGTTGTTGCTTTTGTTTACCTTTCACTTTTGCGGCAATCGCGTCAGCTGATCGCGCGGGCCTTCCCGTTTCTAATTGGACAGTCTTTTTTTTCGAGTTTTATCTGTCATGCATGTGCTGGACATATAAGACATGCTCTTACGTTTTGTAACGCTTTTCATCGCCTATTTTGTAACGGCATTTAATTCGTATTTGTGTTGGGTCGCGTGTAACTTGTATGTACATATGTAAGAAATGCCGTGTTTTCTGATTAGATAATAAACACGTGTATATTTTTGCTGATCGGACATGAATTGAAACGTTTTACGTTGATGTAAGTGAAGGTCATTTCCTCTAATTGGAGTTCTTCTTCTTTAAACTTACTTATTATTAATATAATATTATATTATTAATATAATATTATATTATTAATTATATAATATTATATTATTAATATAATATTATAATAACCCATAAATTGTTATTAGAATTTGATGGGTTTTTGTTACCATTATAAGATCAAATGCTGATTTTCATCTTGACGGAAATAAATTAAATTACTTTAAAAGATTTTCTAGCTATGTTCATATTGAATTAGGGTATTGCATTTTCGGCTCTTCCTCGGTTTATTTCAGCTGCACATGTCTGCAATCGATTGTTTATTTGCTTTCGCAGTTTATGGTCATTTGAGTGTACAGTTTTTGATTTCTAGTTTTTGCATGGGTGTTGCGCTGTCTACGTGACGTATAGAGAATACACCACAGCAGGCAGTACTCGCCCCAGCAGCAGCGGCGGCAGTGGAACGGAACAGCTGGCTTCCCACCTGCCCACCTGCCCACCTGCCCACCTGCTCACCTGAACTGCAATTATTGAATGCCAATATCAATGCCAATGTCATTATTAGAAGGCGAATCTAATGAAGAGATTAGATAGCCAATATAGCCAACCGGTTAGTGCCGGGCACAAAATAAACGGTTATCGGAGCTTTGGATCTGTGACCAACCCGTTTTAATTAGCCTGAATCTCACAGCGGAGCAGCATCATTCAATGAATGAAACGAATAGTTTTCGATTTTCCCCATTTCTTAAATATTTCCCAAGCAAACCTAAAGCAGTTCTACATTTAAGCTAATACAGGTCTTGATAGTAGAGTGAGAGAGGGAGAAAGTAAAAAATCTTAGGCATTGCAAATTTATCCTCAACTTGTATTAATATTTTGACAGTCAAGAGCTGTGCAAGAAGTGTGGTAAAATGCTATGAAAAGTGTTGAGAATTGAGTTAAAGTCAAGTTAAATTCAATTAAATAGATTTTAATCAAGGCAACATGACGGAAATGTCAGCATTTTTCATGATATTCATATAACTCCTCTCCCGCCCTCCCTGTTGGCCCCTTTATAGGTTGCCTTTCTAGTTCATGGCCTGCATTTGCGTGAATATGATGAATATGCTTAATTGGATTAGCGTCGGCGACTTCTGTCCTCTGTCCCGGCTTCTCTTGCTTCTCCCGTTCTGACAGCAGCCGCAATGGGTGCACAGCCGGGAAACTAGCAAACGCTAATGCTGAAACCCGATTGCATAACATGTCGGATGCGTGTGAAAATTGACATTTAGAAGTATTTAGTTAGAGTTAAGATGCAGCCAGCATAATATCTACACAGATTTTTGAATTGCCAATCATATGTAGAAAAATATTAAAAACGAAAATAATAATAATAAAATAAAAAGAAATCTGGAGATGCGGGGCATCGATCCCCGTACCTCTCACATGCTAAGCGAGCGCTCTACCATCTGAGCTACATCCCCTTGTAGACAGTTTACAGCTGTGCTGCTACTTAAGGGTTTTTGCACTATACAAAATCGGTTATAAATAGCAGCAGTAGCCGAGCCCTTGATAGAGACCGAAAGCTTTCATTGCGGAAGCTTTAAGCTTATATGCTTGAAAGTTTTGCGTATATACTCATATAAATTTAAGAGTAAAACAAAAACTTGTAACATGAGCAAAAATGTTGACAAATAATTGAAACTATATTTATATATCAAAAAATAAAAGAATTGTTCCCGCCCGGGTTCGAACCGGGGACCTTGTGCGTGTGAAGCACACGTGATAACCACTACACTACGGAAACCTGTAATCAAGGAGCAACCAAACGACATCCAGTTTACACTACGAATGGGAATCAAAGCCAAAGGCGACTTCATCAAATTAAAAGCGAACAGCAATGAAGGCAAACTTTTGAAATTAAGCAGGAAATAATAGCAGGCAAGTAAAATAAACAAAACCATTAAAACAACAAAACCTGTTAAATGCTTCGTAAAAGCACTGCACTCTTTTATATATAGCCATATCGTATAAGAACTTTATATTGTTAATTGGAATGAAGAATCTGTCAATAAAGCCCATTAAGCTCGAGAGAGTACTTTCTTCAAGTCCATAGCAATTCAATAGAGAACGCCGTTTCCGCTATGGGTGGCATGCGTTGAGTGCGCTGCTCAATAAAAGGCGCTGGGGTCAATAAATGGAAACCATAAAAGTGTCAGGATTCGAAGTCATGCAGGGGCTGACATTGGCGGCTCGTTAAACAGCAACAGTTGAAATCGGTGCGTGTGCCGAGGGTTGTATGTTTATAAATATAACACAACAAACACACACACACACACCTAAATGATCGTAAAACGAGGCTCATTAAAACTAAATAAAACTACCAAAAGGTGCAGGCATGCGAGTATGTATTGTACATACGTTTACATGTGTTGCTTGCGTGTAAGCTGGCCTCTACACGCATGAACTTGATAAAAATATAAAGGGAAAAATTACACATGTAAGCAACTAAATATAGCTTGAAAATTGCGTGCAAATAATAATTGTGGAAAAAAGAAAGAAAACAAAAGACTTGTTCCCGCCCGGGTTCGAACCGGGGACCTTGTGCGTGTGAAGCACACGTGATAACCGCTACACTACGGAAACACCTGAAGATCGAGCGGCATGAAACTCTGTTCGTAACTAGCCGCCCCGACGCGTCGTCGACCAACAGGGAAACCGATTCACTTTTCCTGCCAGCAATTAATCAGCGTTTAATTTGCATATTTTCCAAATAGGAAAATTAATGACAACGCTAATAGACGTGAGCTTTATTTATGGGCATTGCGATAAGCAGCGGAGTAAAAGTGTTTGCCTGGTCCACACCAGGCCAAACGAGACAGGCAGGCAGCAAAGACTATTAGATTTAGGTCTTATATATATTTGTATATTTATTTCAGGGTCTTTGAACTTGCTTGCAGAAGCTGACTTGAATACTTTCGTATATGTCGTGTGTGTGTGCATGATTCTCATTGTGCGTGTGCAACAGGTGTATTTCAGATTTGGGCTTTAATAGACGTGCTGTGTATTCTTATTCATTAACATTTACTCTAAATCTTTGGCAACTTTTTGCAGTTTATTGTTCTCTCTAACATCTTTCTTTTAGTGTAAATGTATAAGTTTAATGATGTTAAATAATGAAGTTAAATTATTTTTTCTTTGCAATGTTAAGCGCATTTGTTGTCAGCCGCTGTGCGGACATACACCAAAATTCAAGGGCAATAAGCCACTTACGTGGCCAAAGAAGGAAATGCCCTATCAGAGGCTCGCTCGCTCAGTGTGTGGCCGCAAGGGCATAGTAAAAAGTAAGAAATTGGCAATTAGTTAGGGCCAAAAATGCTTGCAAATTGCAGTTGGCCAACTGATTAGCCACAAGCCATGCGCCCATAGCGATACAAGTGACAACTGAACATGGAAAACTAATTTAACTGTGGAAGGGAAGGAAATAGCAACTGAACTGGTAGGCAATACAATATAACTTCTATATATATATATATATATATATATATATATATACATATATGAAGAATCGGCTATGTCTCTCAATGAAAGCGACACATGCAAAGACCTTGACCGCATCGCAACGGTAATATGAAACCCGCTAAAAAATGGTACTTTATAACAGGCCAAAAGTGATTGCAGCTACGCTAACAACATTTTGCTCTTAACAAGTTTTTGAATACCCTTACAAAGGGTATAAGACACTGTCTATGATGTATGTAACAGATTCTATTAAAAAGATTCAGTGACTGTCTCACTTTTTAGGTTTGATGAAGATTTCTGCTATCAACGGCTAAGTAAATAAGCCCTTCGAATTGGCAGCCCTATGGTACGTTACATCTAAGATACATCTAAGATACATCTAAATACAAATATCAAAGTATATCGCATCAGTTCACAACGTATGTAGTAGTAGCTGCTATGGCCATTTTCGACTACTTAAAATTCAATTTATTTGTTAAGTTATTTAAAAAAATCTTTTAAAATAATTAGATTTACTTACCTTTTCACATATAAAAAAGTTATTCAGTTATTTACAATAATATTGTAATAATAACTGGATCATTCCATTATTTATTAAAGAATTTTTTGTTGGTTTTTCAAGATGTTCAAAAAATGTTTTGCTTAGAGCTCTAAAGACTTTAACGAATTTGTCCTATTTTTTGACGTATAAAACTGAATATGTTAAAGCTAAGCTTCTAAGTTTACAATAATATCTTGGACTACTATATCAGACAGCTACAATTGAAGCAATCAATCAAACATTGTAAGATTTAACAATTTTGATTGCATTCAAAATATAATAAATTTCCTTAAAAAATAAACTAAACTGGAAGCTTACACTTTGTTATATGTATATATATTTTTTTCCATTCGGATTATAATAATATTTTATTATTTTTATCAATATATATATTTATATCATTATTGTTTATAAAAAACTTGTTTGTGTATTCAAAATTTCGAAATTTCTATATTCTTATTAGATTCAGTTAAAAATTGTTGCCCAACATTTCTCTGGAAGGGTATTTAGTCTTCGTTCATCTTAAAGCTAACTGTTATTTTTTTCTTTTTATTTCATATTTCTTGCTGGCCTGCGGTCCTCGGGACGTGTTAAGGAATTGCTGTCTATCGCAGCATCTGCGATATGAGCGAACAACTTGGCCGGTTTTCATCTTGGGCCAACGGGCATAAGCCGCCGTATCACTTGTTGCCGTGGCTTATTACTGACCAAGTTATGCTGCCACAGCTGCAGCTACAGCCATGTGTCATGTTAGCCCGTTGGCGACTACAACTTGCCAATGTGTTGGCCGCCCCCTCCCAACACCTCGTCACACATTTCACACCTCCCACAATGGGGGGCAGGCTGCGGAGGCGAAGGCGGGGCTGTGCCCAGGCGGACTCCTGTTGCTGCAGGCGCCAGGCGAACCAAAACAGCTGGCTGGCTGGTTGACTGGTTGGCTAATCAGCCAGTTGGCCACATCAGCAGCCACATTGATCTTGCTGTTAAGTTCTCTCTTTCTCTCTGTTTTGCATATACCCATTAAAAGTTTGATAAATGAGATATATTGCACGATTGCTTAGATATATAATGTGCAAAGATATTTTGATACTTAAATAGAATGATGAGTTCAATCTGGTTTATCTGTCTTTATGTGTTATTGTTTTATTATTAGTTTGCAAAATAGATAAATATCAGTGATATCTCTTTCTCTCTGGAAAATATGTTTAAGTTTATTCGATCTAAAATTAGGTGAAAAGATAATACGCATAGGAGGGAAATGCTGGTATAAATGCTATTAGAAGCTTGATTGGAAATACATTATTTGAGTAAAATAGGAAAAAAGTAGTACAAAATAATGCATAAAATAATATAACAATGAAGAAAGAATGGGAAAGCAATATATAAGTCTAGGTACAGGGTATCCTGTAGCCATCCATGCTTTTGCCTAGCTCACTTTTGTTTTCTCTCTTGTGCCGGCCGCTGTGGAGCTCGGCTAGCATCTTCATCTTTATTAATCGGTACATTTATTTGATTATCTTACCAGCAGTTAGCTCCTTGGCTGGGGAGTCCGACTACTCCGTCGAGATTTATGCCTTGGCCGTGTTATTTACGCGCTAATCATGCAGCACTTTTCATTTTGACACGTTCGGGCGGCTCTCATGAAAAGCACCGCCAGCGGTAATTATGTAAATTTTCAAGTCGTTGTTGTTTCCTTACATTGACCATGGGCCGGGGGCACAGCATTTTATGATCTATGCTGCTCGATTCGTGCTTAGAAATGAACACAAATTGATAAAAGCAACAACAGCAACGACAACAACAACAACAATAATCGAGCCACTATTTTTATAGCCCAAGCAACGATCGATGCATCGTTCCCATTTTGCGATCGATCCGTTTGTTTTCACTGAGCGAACACGTCGCTAACATAAATTAAACAGCTCGAAGTTGAGAACGGTGTGGAGAAGGAGAGCCCAAGATGGAGGTTGGAGCCGATGATGAGGTGCAAGGATCCGTTCTGAAATTCCGTGGAAAATGCGCTGCGTGTTTTGACACCAAACATCCGCCCTAAAGCCGCAATCGCATTAGATTCTGGAGCGAGGGGGGTTTATTTATGGAAAGGGGTATTGGGTGGGTAGGTTCCTCAAACGACTGAGACGTTGAGCTTGTTGGCTCATGCGCATGACTGCAATTTAAGCGCCATAAATTGTGGGCTCTCAACATTCTCCCATGTCGCTGGCAATGTGTCAAACTCGACTACAGGGTATTCGATAGAGGGGTATATTATATGCTATAGCATGTAGAAGTGAACTTTGATTTTCAGAACTTTGACTGTTGGGCCTTGTGTCATCAAGCTTAACAGCTAGGTCACTGTTGACCGCCCTAACAGATAGACAGTTAAACTATTTTATTGTTCCCATTGTGGTTATTGGTTTTTGATTAAGTTTAGCTGTTTTCTGACCGTCAACTGCTAATTTAAAGCCAGTTGCTCCCGTCTTCAATGTTCCTGATTTTTATACCCTGAACCCATTGACAAGGGAATTACAGGGCATAATAGTTTTGTGAAAATGTATATAACAGACAGATGAAGGCGTGGCAGACCCCACAAAGTATATATATATTCCTTGATCAGGACGCCGAGCTGAGTAGATCTAGACATGTCCGTCTGTCCATCTTAATGTCTGTCCGTCCGACTGAACGCAGAACAAAGTCATCTCAAATCCTTATTGTCGATCAAAATCGATCATTTGAATTTGTTTTTTTTTGGTGTAACTTGAATACCGAAAGAGGTAGATATTTCAGATTTACTGTGAAATCCGTGTAATGAATACAGAGCTTTAGTTTTTACTTTGATTTTTGATACCACACCTGTTTCCTACGTATTTTAAGTACTAGAGACTTGTTCTTAGGCAAATATACACTTACTACTATGACTGTAACTATCACGCTCGCTGTGTTAACTACTCAGAGCGCTTGCCTGTATGTGTGTGCGTGCATATAGTGTTTAATATGTATGCATAAGTGAAGCGTAGAATGATTGCAATATCAGTTCTTCGCAGGGTTCAAGTCAGCTCATAGTCGAGCAGTCCCAACTAGTGCACTCTTACTTCCTTTATTTATTTAATTTCCTGAAAAAAAGGCTTCTTGATTGCCAGTTCGAAAATTTGTATAAGCTGTGGAGTATATTTAAAAACGCAGATCGGAAGGAGTTCAGTTATCTCTTAGCCGGGCACTCCCGACTAGACCTTTCTTAATTAGTTTTATTTATAATCGTAGTACATGTAGTTTAAATTTCTTTAAAATATACCAAAAAATTGGCGAGACAAACCAGAGTCAATTAAATGGAAAAGTTTGGATCGTAGACTTGCATTTCACTGTTTAAATTTGGCTTTGTACATCTCATCAACATGATCATTATTTGTCCCCGCTAGAATCAAATTGGTATTTCTATAACTCCTTTGGACCTTATCTTTCCTGAAATTCGTTGTTGATTTCACAGGAAGTTTTGCCTACACAAATTGGTTGAAATCGTTGGTTTTATGTTTTTTTTTATGCTAACTCCATTACTTACCGTATAAACGTTTTTCGAATGCACGGACGCGTTTTGGCCAATCTATATAGTTATACACATAGAATCCAATAAGAAGAGGCGCATGAAAAGCTGTGGATCCCAGACAAGTTCTTAAATGAGTAACAAGTTTTTTATAAAAATAGGCCATTATTTTCTGTATAATTTTGTTTAGGGTTAAAATTTGTGAATGACATTCAAGTCTTTGGGAATATTAGTTATATATATATAACGTATTTTTGAAAACATATATTTCTAGGGTATATTCCAATCGAATCTACAAACATTCAATTAATTAGAATCTACATTAACGGTGGCTGGATAGGACATTACTATGCCATATAGAATTGTTAGCGAGGGAATATATAGATCATTGGTTGAGTTCTTTGCTTTGACATATGCAAATCGTAGAACTAATTAAGCAATACTTCATGTAGCATAGACGACAGGCATAAAAACAGAGATTTTCTGCTTTGACAATTCTTTATATAATGCAAAAACATTTTCAACACGATCACAAGCAAGTTCATATAGTCAAGTCTGTTGTCATAGATGTGTAACTGACAAACTGGTCGACAGTTGCTAATGAATTAATCAGCGAGAGCTTAGTTCATGAGTTGTGATCTATATCGCGACGATCACTGATCGTAAATCGCAGATCGTGGATCGTAGATTGTAGAGTGTAGCTAGCTGATAATGATCGATCAAAGATTCAGTCGCTGGCATTTAATTATACATAGACACATTATTCTAAGTGGCATTACTGACAAATGATAATTGGTATTTGCATGACAATTAGAGGTGCTACAGCTCCCTCTCGCTCTGTCTCTCTATTTCTCTGTGAACAAGATCAGTCAGGTTTAGTCAAGTTAACCAAAGCTGGCCAAGGCGCCAGGCGGCTTTGAAATGTTGCCCCATGCCCGGTATCGAGACTAATGCAATTGGCTACGCCTTGCACTTCCTGCATATTTGATACGCCTGAACAGACAGGGGCCGCGGCAAATACCACGATCATCAACAACAAGAACAGCAACAGGAAAGCGACATGATCGCTGGCATGATCAATGACAAATACATCTAAATGCCCCCCCAAAAAGATTGTGTTTCATGAACTTGAACTTGACATTGAAAACAATAACTCGCAACTGTCAATCAACCTAAGAGCACCCGATCATTATCAACGATCCTCTGCGATCCCAAATGAAATTAATTTTTCTGTTCCTAAGTGCCTGTTTAATTGTTTTTGCTGCTGTTGCTGCTGCTGCTGCTGCTGCTGCTGTGCCTTCTGCTCTTGTTGTGCGTATCCAAACATTGAGTTTATTTTTAGGGTTTGCACCCAAGCGGTGATCGTGATTCATGCGGCGACGAGGAGGGGGCAATGTATCCAATTGCAATGCTGACAAGATCACGTACAAAGTGCAACTTGGCTTAGCTGTCAATCAAATGTTACATACGATCAGTTTGCGTTTGGGGGATTAACCCTCAAATGAAATGCTAAGGCTAAAGGGTTGTTGAACTGAAAATGGGGCTAATCTATGGAGCTATGAATTTAGATGTCACTCAGAGAGTTGACAGATTGGCAATTCGTTAGACTACGTTGATCAACTTAATTTGAATGAAGGCGACGAAAGAATTAAAGAACAACTAGGTATTATTCAGCGCAGAGTGATTAAGGTAGAAAATGAATCTATTAGCTTTAGGCTGAGATTTGACTGATCGACACAGGAACTAGGCTTAAGATTTAAGAATTTATCTATCTAGGAATTTGAACAGTAGGCGGCTAGACTTATCACATAATATTATATTATTAATGATATAAAGAAGAAAGACAAATATGACTTTCGTTAGAGTATTCAAAGTTAAAGAGCTGCTCTTAAAAGTTTTACAATCTGATCATTACTATATTTAGTTGATGTAGTTAACTACTTGTGGTACTCACTATAAATTGATAAGAAACATATATGATAGCTAACCATTATTACATAGTTGAGCTGAAAACATAATTATTGTAGAAGCTCTCGCGTTTCTCACTCAATTCTATGTTATTTATATAGCACCTATAAGACCCATTTAATTATTATTATTAAACTTTGATTTATTGGAGTCTATGTAGTCTACGATATTCCTAGTTGGTAGCTCTATAGAATCATTAAAATTCTCATAGTAATAAATGTAATAAATGGAGAGATATTTAGCCAACTGGCAGACTATTGCAAATGTGGACTGGTTGTATATTAAAGTAAGTTCTTCGATTCATATTCGTGCGCTTGTTAATATTTAGGTGGCAGCATATCGCGATTGTTAGCTAATCATTTCTAGATAAGCACGTGATAGTGGCAAAAATAAATACATAGCCCAAAAAAAACGTGGAATACTTGCTACTATCTAAAACAACTTTTGGCCAGTTAGTGCTTCCGATGCGATTCACCAATTGCTTTTACTCTACCTAGTAGATGGTGTTTTAGGTATGACAATTTACACAATTGACACAATTTAGAAAATTTTCTTATAATATAATATATATATATATAATAATATACTTTCCTCTCTCTTAAAATTGTCAGTTTTACTATAGCTACAAATATATTCTTTAAGTATACCAAAAAGCTCTGTATTAAGGTATAAAAAATAACTTTCCCACGAAATCACATTTATGCACTGTATAAGGGTATTTTGTCTTCGGCTTGCCTTAGTTTTCTTGATTTCTTTTTGACAGTTAAGCCAACCAACAACAACTATAATGATTGAATACTGGAATGTATGAGTCATTTAATAAATAAAATGCCTAAATGCTAAGACTTAAAGCCACAAGAAACAATATATATACAATAACAATTAGTGTCCATTGCGGTAGTCGGTCCAATGTTTGCCCAACGCCTGATCTCTGGCCTGCTGCCGGAGTACCTTGCCGCTGCCCGTCTTTGGCAGTTCGTTGAGAAAGAAGACGCCACAGTGAAGCTGCTTGTGATCGACCACTAAACGTTTAGCCACATATTCCACAATATCCATTTCGCTGAGCCGACTGCCAGGTATTTTAACAACGGCGGCTGCAGCTGGATCGCCATCGACCTCGTTCCAGAGGCCAAACACACACGCCTCAATCACATCCGGCAGCTCGGCTATCACCTGTTCCAGCTCGTAAGGACAGTATTGGGCGCCGTGGAAGCGCAACATGTCGCGTTTCCGTTCGACAATGTGCAAGAAATTCTCGTTGTCAAAATAGCCCATGTCGCCGGTATGAAACCAGCCCTGGTAGTCCTGCATGCGCTTCGATTCGTTCGGATTGCCATAATAGCCGTTCCACACTTTGCCGTTATGCACTAGGATCTCACCCGTTTCGCCGTGGCCCAAACTACGGCCGGCATCATCCAGAATTTTCACTTTAACTCCTGGCACAATCCTGCCCACAGATGAGGGCTTGGCCACGCCCATGTTTGCTGCAACACCTCCGCATTCGGTTAATGCGTAGCCATAAGATATTTGACCATTCAGCAGATATTCTTGAAGCTTCAATAGATTGGCCACATAGCAATTGCCGCCCCCAATGCTGATGAAGCGAACGCTTGCCAATCTCTGCTGGCTGAGCGTGGGAGCTTTGAGCAGCGAGGCGACCTGCTGCGGTGCCAGAGTCAGCAGCGTCACCTTATACTTCTCGATCAGCTGCAGCAAATACTCCGGCGTATAGGCGTGATCGGTGATGACGCGTGTCGAGCCGTGGCAGCAGCTGAAGAGCATGTTGAACAATCCCGGTGCCCAGTCGATGGTGCTGAAGGACAACAGCACATCTTGGCCGGTGACAAAGCTGTGGAGGAAACAAATTCCCATGAGATTAATATGATGTGTCTCAGTCGAGCTTTGCTCTCGTCATCATACCCAAAGTCGAACAGGCAAGCGGAGTTGGATATGCAAACCGCTTTCGGCAAACCCGTCGTGCCAGAGGTGCAGAGTATAGCTACTGTCTGATCGCCGCCCAGCATCAGAGGTTCCGGTCTGAAAGCAATAGCAGAGAGGTTAGCAAATGCAGCTGTGAAAAAAGTTTATAATGAAAGAGTAATGCAAAAATTTAGCTTAACTTAAATTACAATATATAAATATATAAACATATATATATAAACATATTATAAAGTATTCTAAAACAGATTCTCTATAGTCAGAGAACAAATTTTCAGTCTTAAAGACTTTTCAATTCCAGCCATTTCCGAATCTTTTTTTTTCGCTGTATAAACTTTGAATTAAGTTTCGGCTCTGTCGATTTTTGTGAGCCTTTTTACTTACATATAGTGGAGCTCCTGTTTGGTTGGCTCTAACAGATCCTCAATGCGCGGCAGTTGTAACCGATGGTCCTTGAGCGTATAAACGGGCGCTTTTAGCATTTTGGCTATGGCGCTCAGTCTGTCATAGACAGAACCATCGCAGAAGATGATCCGTGGTCGGGTGATGCAGAACAAATGCTTGAAGGTGGGCTCGTCGTGCCAGGGGCTGACGGCATGAAAGGGCGTACCATTGAGCAGACAACCGAGCACCACGGGCATCAGATATGTGGTGTTGGTGGCGGCAATGCCAACTACATCGTCCTGTCGCAGATTCATCGCCTTTAGCTGCTGGGCGATGCGTATGGCAAAGCTGATGGTCTCGCCATTTGTCAGAGCGGTGCCCTCCGTATCGCAGATCTGTATAAAAACACCAAACAATTCAGTAATCGCTTTACTTATGAGAATTATTGAGTGTTAAAGTTCACCTGACAAAGGCTTGCCGGATGGTTGCGCATGAACGCAAACAATATTTTGCCAATAGAGCAATCGGCGTCAAAGAAATGCGCCGGCCTTGGTCCACTCCAAACTTTTGTATATTTATCGAACTGTGTGCTGGGGCCGCCCTCCATGTTTCTCTCTAGCTAGCTGATAAGAGGCGTGTATTTATTGTGGATGCGTGGAGCGCAGTGTCCAAGCGTCGCGCAAGTCGTTCAGCAACTGCCAACAAGCACCTGGACTGCTCTTGGACTAGACTAGGTTGTTAGTTGCTTATCAGCTAACCGCTATCCTATCAAACGGTTAACAAACGTCACCTATCAGACGAGCCACCCAAAAACAACGAAAAGCTTCAGATATAACCAATGCTAGCGATAAGCCCAAAAAGCTGTCCAGCTGATAGCAAGGGCCGCTAATTTCATGATATGTTCGCCAATACTGAATACAAAATATCTCCTCTCAGATAATTTGCAAGCTATTAATATTAAAGAGACAATTGGAAATTCACAAAGTACCAGTACCCAGTATTTACAATATTTTATATATAATCTAATTTACAATTATTTATGTAATAATTATGTTTCTTATATTATATACATATTCTCTCTAGCTGAGCAGTATGTGCAAGCAGTGCATTCACGCAACTAAGAGAACTCTACACTTTTCACCCGCATAATTAGCAGTCTACACAAGCAGTTATAACAAGCAGTGACCATACACATGCCATACAAGCAGTATAGTTTTTTTTACAGACCTACAGAATATTCTCTTCAAAGAATTGGCATATAGCGTGCGTTTTAAACTATGGATAACTTTTCTTATTAAATTAACTTAAAATGCTATAGAGCTTCATTTGCTTTTTATATATTCATACTACTATGATGGCATCTCTATGCAAATGTCAGTTTAATACTTTGATGCTTGAGCTTGTATTTCAGAGGGGATCTTCTGCGATCTACATTCCAAGGACGCATTTTGTGTTCACTACGCCTACCATTTGCGAGATGACGTCTTCGAATTCATTCTGATAATACTTAAATCTCTGGTAGTTCAGTATATCCTTTTTCCGATCTGCTATTTAGAGAAAGCAGTCGTCATTCATGTAGCCCAAATTGACAGTGTGAAACCACTCTCCCAAGTTGTGTATATTTTGGGTTGAGACTTTCATAATATACGGATTTATGCTGATTATTATTGACACATATTTCTGACATTTTGTTAGGTCCCAAGAGCTTTTCCGATAAGTCAAGCCTGAAGCCATTCTTTGCGCGGCCAACCGAAGGAGTTTCTTTTATCAAAATGCCAGTAACTGTGTAATATTGTATCTGAAATACTTCCTTTTTTATTTATTATTTATTTAACGCATCTGTTTTCCGTTGTCTACAATCCTGCTATTCATCTAATACAACAAAGTTTAAATTGAACATCAGTTGTGGTCAAATATCTAAAGTGTTATGAAATTGTTATTCTATATTGTTTAAAATTTTTGTATAAAAGAAGCTTAGAGTGAGTGGGTATAGCTAACAATAATCTTGCAGTAAATTCTACTGATGAATGAACAAATTCTTAACGATAAACCTACAGAATATAGCTCAGATACATCAGTTTTTTCCAAGCGTTCTAGACAATATTCCTTTGTGGCCTTGCGATTCGTTTTGCCATTGGGGCTTCGCTGTAATTGTTCCACAATGATAGCACCTCCATGTAAATGTTTGTTCATTATTTTTATGTTATTCTTCACGAAGTGCACAACATCTTGAGCTTGTAATTGTGATCCGACCTTCTTCACCACAGCTGCGGCAGCCTTATCGCCATTGATGGGGTCCCAAATTCCAAAGACGCACACATCAACCACATCTGGCATTTTGGAGATGACCTCTTCGATTTCATTCGGAAAATAATTATAGCTTTGGTATTTCAGCATTTCCTTTTTCCGATCTACTACATAGAGAAAGCAATCGTCATCCATATAACCTAAGTCACCAGTGTAAAACCACTTCTCGGAATCAAGTACATTTTGTGTTTCCTCCGGATTTCCATAATATCCAGCCCAATACCGACCACTATTGACACATATCTCTCCCACTTTGTTCGATCCCAAAGAATCTCCATTCACGTCAATTACTTTCAGCTTGTAGCCCTCCAATAGACGGCCACACGAATTGGGTTTCTGATCAAAATGCCAGTTCATTGTTACCATACATGTCTCTGTAAGTCCGTACGCCATGACCATGAAATCTCCAGTCAATTTACTTCTTATCTTATGTTGATTTTCCAAGGAGCATCGCGAACCTCCATACAAGTATGTTCGGATGCTAAGCAGTTTGGCTTTCTCAAATTCTGGGCAACTCAGAGTTGAAGCCATGTGGAAAACTCCCTGAATCAACCAAGTGACATTGTGCTGCTCAACTATTCGCAGGAAATTAGCAGGATCGAAGGGAATATCACTTATAATGCGTTTGGTACTGTAGACGCCAGATGAAACCGTTGTTATTAGACCTGACACCCAGTCCAAATTACTTTGAGTGAACTGAACATCCGCAGTCGTCAGATTGCTAAGATTAAGATATTCTCTTATATATAAAATTATAATATTGTTGATTTTACTTACGGAGTTGATCTAAGGATCTTGCGACTGTTCGTGATGGTGACTGCTTTGGGCATGCCTGTGGTCCCGGAAGAGCATAAAATGGCGAGGGCTTGGCCATTTCCATGTTCAAGGCGAGAAGGTTCGAAGTTATCTTCTATCGGGGTAGCCAAAACCTCATCAATACTAATCGATCCAATCGGATGGTTACGCATTGTAACGATCTTAGCGTTTAAGTGTTCCGTCGCTGCTTTCACTTTTTCATATTCATCTCCATCGCAAAATATAAGTGGTGGCTTCGTCATATTGAAGAGCTTTTCAATTGTCGCCTGCTCGTATAATATGTTGAGTGAATGGAAAGGAATACCATTAAAAAAACATCCGTAGGTCACGGCAAATATGTGTGTGGTATTTCTTGCGATGATTCCGACAACATCCGATTGTAATAACCCTAAGGATCTCATATAGCTGGCCACGCGCATTGAATTCAAATGGAGTTCTTCCCTTGTTAACACTGTGTTTTCCGAGTCCGAGATCTGTCGGAAATTATAATTATTGTAAAGAATACCTTCACTTATTACTTACCTGAGCTATGAGCTGTGGATGGCGTCGCATCTCATGAAAAATAATTTCTCCAATAGATAGATCGGGTGCAAAATAATCACGTTCTTCTTTTGAGCTCCATACTTTAAGCTCCGCATTGTAAGTGGTCTCTGGTCTGAAAGGCATTCCGACTCCAACAAGTTAATTTTAACAACTGACGATACAAAAATGAGTCTAGCTGCTTTTTATAGTACCTGAGTGTGGGTCAATTATAGATAACAAATGTTTAATCTTGTTTGCTTTTAAAATAAGAAGAAACGCTAAGCGGTAGAATGACAACATGTACAAATGGCAATATGTGGATAAGACAAGTCTTATATTGTCAAGACAATATTTAACAATATGTATTTCGATAGACTGTGAATACGTTTAACTGCGGTGGTGTTCAGTTTTATATTAATCTTTTTCTTCGGGGTGTATATATCGGATGAAACCTATCTTCTTATCTTTGTGGGTTGTGGGGGGGTTTTTTTGTGTTGGGGGTCGGGGGGGGGTTTTTTTTTTTTTTTATTTTTGGTGGGGGGGTGTTTTTTTTTTTTTGCTTTGTGTGGGTCCCGCGGTGGGGGGTTTTTTTTTTTTTTTTTTTTCCTCTCGGCTTTCTTAATAATATACAGGACAAATACAACTATTATAATTAATATTAATAATAACGAGATGTGTCCATTCATAGTATGGAATACCAGGTCCTCAATGTGTACCTTTTTACGGTACAAATCCTTTATGTTTTGTTGTAATTGTCGTAGTTCCTCTGAGTTATTTACTACAATGTGGTGAAGTGGCGTTGGTATCCATGTACTGTTGTGATCGACTACCTTGAATCCCAGCAATGATCCTGTCATTATTTGACACCCATTCTTCCGAATCGCTGGTGTTACTTTCAAGTTTACAGAAGTGCTCGAGGTCGTCCAGGCAAATCGTTGTTGATGCGCTAATTACCTTGTTGGTTGATGATCTAGCTATGTTGCCGGAAACAATCCATCCAAGTTCAGTCTTTTGTCCCAGTGTTTCGTTGATTTTCCTTACTTTTCCCAACATTATTAGGGGAAGTAAATCAACGCCAATGACAACATCAACTCTGCTGGGTGCATTGAAATATGGGTCTGCTAGCGCGCAGCCCATCCAATCCTTCTTGACATCCATGTCAATTTTCTTGCTCGGTAGAGCTATCTGCAGTTTTCTCATAACGAGTGCCTGCGTTGTGGTAGCGAATTTGCTTTTAAACCTTGGTTTAATTTTTAAGCAGACGCTATTTTTCAATATCTCAACATTTTGTGAGATTCCTTTAACTTCCACGTTCAATTTAATTCGGCGCAGTTTTAGCTGTTGCGCGGCTTTTTCAGATATCAGCGTTTTTTGTGAGCCTCCATCTATAAGGGCCCTTAGCTGCTCGTATTTTCCAGATTTATTTCGAATCCGAATAAGCGCAGTTGCCAGCAACGTATCTTGTCCTTTATTATATTTTAGACAATTGCTGCTGACGGTTTCTTTTTTATTTGCATCCTCATGAAGCAAATGGTTGTGGGATTTGGAGCATTGATTGCATGTCCAATTCTTTATGCAATCTTTTATGCTATGAGTGCTTAGGCATTTAAAGCATAGCGCGTTTTTAAACACAAACTCCTTGCGCTTTTTAACAGGCTCAGCTATAAATTCCTGACACCTGGCTATATCATGGCCATCCAGATGGCAAAAACGGCATCTTTTGTAGCTCGTCTTCTTTTCTTCCATTGGCGTATGGATGGCACTCTTTTGCACTGAGTCTATTGAGTTATACAGTTGCTCAATAAACTCCAGCACATTGTCCAAAGACTGTATTTCTCTTGCCTTCTTTACATGCTGCACGTAAAGTTGTAAGACTTCCGTAGAGAATCGTCGCAGCAAAATCTGAGCGAATAACACATCAGCATCCTTACTGATTTTGCCTTTTTCTTTGATGATAAAGATGCACTCAGGCGCTGTGTCCAAGAACTTGCGGATACTGCCTTCATCATTGTTCTTCAGCAGTTCCATGTCCACTAGCTGGTTAACGGCGTTAGCAAATATTTTGCGCGTATTTTCGTAGCGCTTGCATATAAGCTCCCACGCTGAATTGTAGCTAGCAGATGATCCAATTAGCAAATGGCTTACGACCATTTTGGCTTCTCCTTTGAGGCATGATTTGAGGTAGTTCAGCTTTCTTGTGTCGCTGATATCTTTCCTGTTATGGATCACCTCGGAGAACAGTTCGAAGAACGTTGGCCACTCTTTGGGACTTCCATTAAAATGAGGAAGATCCACTTTCGGTAGCTCTGGAATGTCTTCCTTTATGTTGTGCAAGTCACTTATTCTTCTGTTGAGTTTCTTTGTCAGTAAGTTGACGTTGCACTCCAGTTCATCAATCTCGTCGATATCGAAGGCAAATTTTCCATATTTTGCCTCTAAATCCGTGAGCGTCGACTGGACTTTGTTCCATAAGAAAATCAACTTGTCTTTATAGACAAGGATCTCTTCCTGGTTACAGAGCTCTAGGTTGGCATGCACTTCTTGAATGTGTTGCCTTACTTTTAGAGCTCTTCTATCCACAAGGTCTACCATCACATCCGTTGGGCTTACACTTTTTCGTGAAAACATTTCTTCCTGTTGAATATGTTTTGCCTTGGATGTTTCCGGTTGCATTTCCGTGTTTTTGATGGATGTTGGTTGGTCGGCGTCAATGGCATGGTCGGCAACTTCGACCTTCATCAGAGACTCTTTATAGGTCCTGATGTTTTCCACTATACCATCATATATTTTCTCCTTAAAATATTGATGGTCGACGACACCAATTTTGACCAGTATTGAGTGATTGGCAGTGAATTCTGCTGCCAATTTTTCAAGGACTGATAGCGCATCCTTATTCGCGATGATCCGCTGGATATTAGTATAAAGCTCTGATTGCTTTTTGAGCAACTCCAGAGTTTTTCCAGACAGCATCTTATTAGTGTTTGTGTGTATGTTTTTTTTTTTTATACTCTTTGGCTTGACCCGTTGGAGGTTTTTTTGTTTTGATCGCCTGGTTGATCGTGCTGTGCCTCTACTCACAGCTTGGATTGGTAAGCCAAAGAAAAAAATTTTTTAAAACAATTTTGCACTATACTTTTACAAAAACGTTTAGTAGCCTTGTAGTTGGATCGAAGGACCGTGAATACACTTGACTGTGATGGTGTTCAGTTTTGTATTCCGGCTCGATCTCCGGTTCGAAGGACCATGAATACGTTTAACTGCGGTGGTGTTCAGTTTTATATTAATCTTTATTCTTCTGAGCCAGTGTATATATACCCTGGCTCATGCATAAAATCAACCCTTAAATCTATCTTATCTATTGCTGAGTTTGTAAGGCTCAGCGTTGGTGTATCCAATTTTAGATTCCAAACATGTGGTCCTTATCCATTGGTGTTGCATTACCTGCTAGTCGTTGAGCGCGAAGAAGGCATGTTTACAATCTTTGTATATTAACGTATGTTCAAGCCTGAACAGACTGAGAAGACTTTCTTGCTGCTGGCTGTGCTATGAACTCTATTCTAGTATCTCAACCAAACTTGTAAATTAGTACTAGTTTATCTTTTAATGATAAAGATAAAGATACAAGATTTCAGATTTATTGTGTATATTGGATATTGGATACCATCCGCCCTTCTCCTAGAGACTTGTGCTTTAGCAAGTACACACATATTTATGTCATTATCACGTTCTGAAAGGAGGGTACATCTAGAAAAGATTGTTCAACAAATAAGTTTGCTTTTTGTGTATAAAAAAAGCATACAATGATTGTAATATCAGAACTTCGTTGGGTTTAGGGTAGAGTACTAGAGTACTCTTACTTGTTTTTTAACTTTTTATGAATACATTAAGTTGAAATATATTTAAAAAGTATATTTACTGAATTTTCTTTACAATTTAGCTAACGTTGTAGGGGTGTGCTTGGACTTAACATGTTCTAAGCTTCTAACAAATAAATCTGAATTTGAATTTTAATTTCTGTCTTTAACCTCGAGAAAGTAGGCCTTTGTGGCCTGGCGGTTAGTCTTGCCATTGACAGTTCGCTTCAACTCATCCACAATGATAGCACCTCCATGCAAATGCTTGTACTTGGCACTGGAATGTTGTTTCGCAAAGTCAATCACATCCTGTGCGTGTATTTCGGACCCAGGCTTTTTGACCACAGCAGCAGCGGCCTCGTCGCCATTGAATTGATTCCAGATACCAAAGACACAGACCTCTGCCACTTGTGGCATCTGGGCAATCACGTCTTCTATTTCGTGTGGATAATACATGATGTTCTGGTACTTGAGCATTTCCTTTTTCCGCTCCACTATGTAGAGGAAACCGTCGTCATCCATGTAGCCCAGATCCCCACTGTGAAACCATAGGGCTGAGTCTCGTACTGTGTGCGACTCCTTGGGATTGCCATAGTATCCAGCCCAATATTGACCAGAGTAGACGCATATTTCGCCCACTTCATTTGGTCCCAAAGCCTTTCCATGATCATCGAGTATCTTTATCTTGAAGCCATCCATTAGACGACCAACCGAATTTGGTTTTTCATCAAAATGAACATTTTTGGATACCGCACTTCCTACTTCAGTAAAGCCGTAGGCCAAGTTCATGCAATCATGGCGCAATCGACTCCTTATTTTCTGTTGCGCCTCTAAGGAGCAGCGGCCACCTCCATAGAGATAAGTTCGTATGCTAAGCAAATCAGCTGTCTCAAATTCCGGGCAGTTTGCTGTCATAGCCAAGTGGGATGGTGCCTGCATCAGCCACGTGACCTTGTGTTCGGCAATGATTCGTAATAAGCGTGCGGGGTCGAATGGATTATCAGCTATAATGCGTTTTGTACTGTAAACACCAGAAGTAACCGTTGTGATTAGACCTGTCACCCAGTCTAAAGTACTATGCGTGTACTGAACGTCCGCAGTGGTCAGATTGCTAAAATGCCAGTAAATATTATTTTGAAATACAAAATTTACTTCACTACTGACTACTTACGGGCTTGCGTTCAGGATCTTGCGACTGTTCGTGATGGTCACTGCTTTGGGAGTACCCGTCGTCCCGGAGGAGCACAGAATGGCGAGGGTTTGAAGATTACCCTGTTCAAGGCGAGCAGGCTTAAAATTCTCTTCCACAGGGGTGGCCAAGACCTCATCAATACTAATCGATCCCATCTGATGGTTTCGCATTGTAACGATCTTCACGTTCAAGTTTGCCGTAGCTGCCTTCACTTTTCCGTAGTCCTCCCCATCGCAAAATATAATACTTGGCTTTGTTATGTTGAAGAGCTTTTCAATTGTCGCCTGCTCGTATAATATGTTGAGTGAATGGAAAGGAATACCATTAAAAAAACATCCGTAGGTCACGGCAAATATGTGTGTGGTATTTCTTGCGATGATTCCGACAACATCCGATTGTAATAATCCTAGGGATCTCAAGTAGCTGGCCACACACATCGAGTTCAAATGGAGTTCCTCCCGAGTTAATACTGTGTTTTCAGTGTCAGATATCTAATCAGGATATGATTAGTATGCATTTGGTCAGTTAGGTATTATTAGTAACTTACTTGAGCTATGAGCTTCGGATGGCGTCGCATCTCATAGAAAATGATCTCTCCAATTGATAAATCTGGAGCAAAATAATCACGTTCATCTTGTCCACTCCATACTTTGCGGTCCGCATCGTAGGTGTTTTCTGGCTTGTAAGGCATTCCGAATGCAACTAGTTGACTTAAGTGACTGATGTTTTGACATTGAATGTGGTTACGCTTTTATACTCGCGAATAGCGTGATTACACTTTGTAGATAACAGTAGCCCGTTTGTAATAATACTGCGAGTAGAATACGCTTGTTACAAGTTGACGGCGGTAATTTGTAATGTATATGTATGTGTGAATACAAATGTATTCAAGTGACGTTTGCAATTGAGAATAGTTGAGCGAATCATGACTTGATAACAATTGAGAAATTGTCTGTGATTGGCTCTAGTGTGGGATGATCATTATTGAAATTATTTAGCGATTAAAAGGCAATAATATGTTCGCTTAAGCCCTTATCAGCCTGAACCTTTAACATGTACATATCACTGAGAAAGCATCAATATAAATATTTATAAAAAGTGGGCACGAAAGCTTAACGCTCTGGATTTCTAAAGAGAGCGAAACCAGTTCTACTCATGCAACTGATATAACAAATGCACTGCCCATTCATTATATAAATATATATAAATATAAATAAATACATATGCACAGCACTCATACTGCTAATTAATAAGTAACCAATTCCGTTCACATTATCATGAATTGCAAAAATGCTGTTGGGGTATTAGTTATTAGTGAAACAATTACAATTAGAAAATATTACTTGTTATATATTTATTTATTTAATATATTTAAGCTTGTCACATGATCAAAAGTAAAAGTATTTTTGCGTAAAGCGTTATCAATGTGCAATCTTTTGATTAAAAGATTATTAAGCGCAAGTAGAGTCATTTTTTTAAATTATTGTGCTTTAGCTAACATTGTTTTCATTACACTTTGATCTAGTTTTAACTCTTAATGCTTGCTCACAGATAAGCCTGTTAGTCATGGAAATTTTGACTCAATGCTATGGACCAGTTTTTGTAGTATCATTGTGTTTATGCTCGCTCTGGAAATTTTTGCACTTTGAAATGGACCAATCTTTCATAGTATAACTAGCATCATTGTGTTTATACCATGTGAATACATGGTAAATAGAGTATATTGGCTTTATCCAATGTCAGTTTCGCTGTCGGTCCATCAGCTTATAAAATATATACAATAAAATACAATATAAAATATATAAATATTTTAAATATATATCCTTTAACATATAGATACATAATACCATTATTTCAGATGCCGTTTCCGCTTGAGACTTGCCATTTTGAATATACACTATTCTATTTAAGCAGCGTATAAATTATATTTGATATGCCTATGTATAAATTTACGGATAAGCTGCAGCTTCTACAATTATACAGCTTCCCTATTGACATACCCAAATTTATATACATCCGCACCTACATCTAAATGAATGATGATTTTTAAAATGTTTAGCTGCTTCTGATATAATAGCAAGTATTATGAAGTCGGTTGCGTCCGACTGCAACGTTCTTACTTATTTTCTTTTGCGTGTAACCATGTCCAGATTCTTCCAGCCCATTTGACGTAATTATATGATAACGTTTTTGCTGTTTCAAGAACTCTTATCTAAGCAAAGTAAGATTTCCAGTTGTAACTCAGTTTAGGCTTGTCCTAAAGTATATTGTAAATATGTAAAAAAGTATTAAGATCTCATGTGAACCATGACTTTTTATCTAGTTCTATTATTATTTACCTTCCCGACCCCCGAAGCAGTTCTTGGTACTAGCTTTAACGGAAGAATTCGATACAAAGGTTTATAATGATCTTCTATTTTGCAATCATGTAAATGTAATATTTTTAAACTTGTCTTTATTTTCACTCAATTCGTTTTTCATTTGATTTTGGTATACTTTTCGATTGGTTTTCATGGTAATCAAAGTCTCTACACTCAGAGTCCGGTCACCTTTGTCTAATCAGTTATCTCTGTTTTCTGAGCTGATTTTAGATAAGCAGCTTTTACAGCCTGGCGATTAACCTTGCCGTTGGCGCTCTTTGCCAGTTGTGGCACGATTTGAGCACCGCCATTCAACTGTTTATAGTTGACAGCAATGCGCTCGCCCACAAAGTCGACCACCTGAGCGGAGGATATTTGAGCGTCTGGCTTGGGGACCACCGATGCAGCTGCTGCATCGCCTTCGGTCTCGTTCCAAATGCCAAAGACACAAACTTCAGCGACTTGTGGCATTTGTGCGATGATCTCCTCGATCTCATGCGGATAATACATCATGCCCAGATACTTGAGCATATCCTTTTTACGCTCTACGATATGTAAATAGTTATCCTCATCAAAGTAGCCCAAGTCGCCAGTGTGAAACCAGCCCTCCTCGTCCTGCATCTCTGCTGTGGCCAAAGAGTTGCCAAAGTAACCGCTCCAGTGCTGTCCATTGTGGCAATAGAGCTCACCGTGCTCATTCGGACCCACCGATACAGCTGACTCGCTTACCACGCGCATTCTTATGTTAGCTAGGAGGCGACCCACTGACTTGGGTTTCGTGTGGGTTGTGTAATTACAGGAGACACAGGTGCCCAGCTCTGTCATGCCATAGGCGTTGCGCAAGATGCCCTTGCCTCGCAGATAATTCTGCATCTTGTTCAGGGTTGCCACCAGGGTGTGACCCCCAGCGAAGAGCAAGTGCCTCAGGCTGCGCAGCTGTCGAACGTCGGTAGCCGGACTATTGGCCAACATTGCAATATGCGAGGCGGCCACCACGGCCCAGCTGACGCTCTCCTTTTCGCACATGGACAGGAACTGCTCAGCACAGAAAACATCCTGCGATATGAGGCGCACTGTGCCGTAAACCCCAGCCGTAATTAGGGTTATCAAACCTGTAAGCCAGTCCAGGGTGCTGGGGGCGTATTGTATGTCATTACTATTCAGATAGCTGGAGGAATCAAAAATTACAAATTAGCCAGACTAATATAGGGAGATAATAATACCCTTTACTACTCTGCTACTAATTCTCTAGATCAATGCAAATCTTAATGAAGAAATTTAAAGCTTTGATACTTTGGATTGAACAGTGATTGAACCCCAAATATCCTTCTAAACTTATTTCACATGGATAGTGGGTAGCCTATGTCCTACCTATGACTCTCGAATATTTGGCGGCTATTCGATATGGTAACAGCTTTGGGAGTGCCCGTTGTGCCCGAGGAGCAGAGTATGGCCATGATGCGATCGATGCCACGCTCAAACTGGGTGGGTTTATAGTCCTCGGGAAGAGATGCTTGCAGCAGATCCTGAATGCTCATGACACCCGCTATACGTCCATGTATGATTAAAATTGGAACATTCAATGCTGAGGCGATATTTCGCAGCTTTTCATAGTCCGGCGCATCGCAGCAGATAAGGCGCGGCTTGGTTATATCATACAGATGGCGTATAGTTTGCTCCTCCAGACTAGGATTGACGGCATGAAAGGGCGTGCCATTGAACAGACAGCCATAGGCCAGAGCTGCCAGGTGTGTGCTGTTCCTAGCCAGCAAGCCCACAATATCCGTTTCCGTGCGGAAGCCTTGAGCTCTCAGATACATACTCACCTTAGCTGCATTGCGCAGCATTTGGGAGCGAGTGACACGTGTATTCTCGCTGTGCGAGATCTGAAATATGCGATGCGGATCGCTTTGCAGCTGCCGGAATATGATTTGCCCAATGGTCAAGTCATCGTTATAGTAGCTCTGCTCCCGCGCACCCGACCAAATTTTGAGCTCGGTATTATAAGTGGTCGTTGGGTTAGCGCTAAGATCCAACATTCTGATGCAACTGATGCAGCTGCCTCACCAGTTGGTCCTATTTAAAGGTCAAAAGCTTTCCGCCTTATGTGATAACTGTAAACAGCTGGACATGCAATAGATTCGCATGACATGCGATCACTTTTATGATTATCGGTAAGATCGTGCCGAAAATTGGACGGCAATTTAGCGCTTAAAGTGTTTATTGCATGCGTACCCCTCAAGTGAATTATTCGCAGCTGTGTAACATGGCGTACGCCGGTGTTTGAACGGAACAGTCTGATATATGGAACGGCTCTGAGTTCATATGAATATTAACATCAATTAAAACATGATTTTTACTAATACTATTTAATCCTGTATAATTGATTAAAGCAAATTTTTGAAATATGAATTTAAACTGACTGCTCTCAATTGCTAATTGCTATAACAAAAGAAACTGCTTTTTACACAACAAGCAGTGCGAATGTTCTGCTTTTCAAACAGTTTTATGACTGCTTACATATTTGGTTTGTGTTAACTCCACTGCTTTGATTATTCTAAAGAAAGCAGTAATTGTCTGTTATATGTTAAGAACATTTCGATGAAACTGTTAGTTAACAGTTTGTGTTTGCTGCTGTTAGTTTCTGCTGTAGTTGGAAAGCAAGCAGTAGAAATATGTTAGATTTCAAACAACAAAAACTTTAATGTAAATTTAACGAACAAAAAAGATTATTTATCTTTCATATTAAAAAAGTTGTAACATAACGTTAAAAAGAAATACGTTTTATTTTATCTGAATTTGCTCAGAGGCTGAATTAATATAATATTCCTTCAACTCCACTTAAATAAAGCCCAAGACGACTCTACAAAAATAAGAAATAAAAACAATAAAAGAAAAAAATTAATTAATAAATTCATAATAATTTTAATCTTAATATTAAAGCTGCCCAGACCAAGCGAGGAATGCTGTTATATTGGAATGATAAAAAAGAAATTTTGTTACATTTTAAATTTGGGTTTTTATTTAAACATGCCATGTTGTGTATTTTTCTTGTTTCCTTTTTTTTTTTTGTTTTTTTTTTTTTTGTTTTTCATTTATAAACATTTCACAAACATTTTCATTATTCTGGGGGTTTTACACATTTGATTTTGGTTTTGTTTTATGTTTTCGTTTTTTTTTTCGGGTTGATGGCAATACAACAATTATTTCAACTATTTTGTATAATTATTTCACTAATATTTTACTTATGCATTAAAATTTCATCATCTCATTTATTTTGCCTTGTTTTTTGCTTTATTTTCGGTTTTTGGTGTTAGTTGTCGTTTGATTTCGGTATATTTGTTTTTTCAATTTACTTAGTTTTACGGGTTGCACTACAGCAAATGGCTTTTTTCTTTTTTTGTATCTTTTACTTTGAACGCACGATCTTAACTTTTAGAATGTGTTTTGGTGATTTATTTCTGTTAGCTAATTGTTAATTATATTTGTGTTTGTCTGTATGTGTGTGTGTGTGTGTGTGTGTGTGTGTCCACTTAGCTCTATAAAGTAAGGATGTTGCAGGTTTTCGATTTGTAACTGATTTGTATTTACATTTTTCAATATATGTGTTTGTTCCTCTTAGAAATGATAATTGAAGTTATTTTTTTCTTTACTTTCGTTATTTATTTTTTATTTTTTGATTGTTAGAATTGGGCTTGGCTAAAGGGCCGCCGTGTTTTTAATGCTTGAAGATATGTGTTATGATTTTAAAAATTTTGTCTAATTTTCATTTATTTTCAATTTGTGCGAGTTTAATTTCTTTAGAGTAAAGAGTGAAATAGTGTTGGAAAGTGATGTGAAGAGAATCGATTGTTTGTCTGTCTGTGTTGGTGTAGAATGCAAATAGGCTTTGGCCTTGTGTTAGTAGTAATTAGTTAATATTAGTAATGTTTTTTTTAAATTTCATTCTTGACTATTCTATGTGCATGCGTTGTGCAACACTGCGTTTGCTTGGAACTTAACTTAACTACACATATGTTAACTTATGTGCTACGTTTTGGTTGCTAAATGTCATTTCTTTTTGATGTCACTTCGAAAATTGTAAGTCTTTTTACTTTTGGATCGCATCTAGAAGTTGTGCAATTGTTAAACCTAACCGTAAGACATTTACATATTTTATGTGTACATATGCATATATATTTAAATTATTTACACCGAAATACTGGACTGCCTCATGGTAAAGAAAATTTCTTTCTTCTTTCGTCTTTTTTTCTGCTAAATGATAATTGACCAAATTGATGAACGGCAACTGAAGGCAGCACACAACCTACGCCAAGTTCCGGGTTGGCCAAAATACTTTGATCTAACATAGTACTAAAATACTATAGACACGAACTGGAATAGATGAGCCAATTATTTCGATCGATAGATCGATGTGCTAAGAACTACGTCGCTTTCATTTTGTTTTCTATCTCTTTTCAGTTATCTATTTGTTTATCAGTGTTACATCAACGTCATTCAAACACATATGAAACAGTATACCCAAACACTTTCTTTTCTTTTTTTTTTTGCCTTTAACTGTTTGTCCGAACCATGGACTACTTATTTGCTCACATTTAAAACCCTGTATGTTCAATAGCTATAGCTTCATATACAACTAGATTTTACTTTAACTGCCCATATTTTCTTGTTTTTTTTTCTTTTATATTTATTAGCTAGTTTAGTTAATTTTTTTTGGTGAAATTTTCATTTGTTTCTTGCTTGGCACGAATTTTACAACATTTATTTCATTTCCTCTTGAGGTTTGTTTAGTGACAATTATAATTATAGAATATATATATATATATACACATATATCTGTATATATACATATACATGTGAGTGCGTACTTATCATTGATTTTTGATTTGATTTTTCTTTTTCTTTTTTGTTTGTTTCTTTTATTTTTTGGCTTACCTTTATTATAAATAGTTTGTTTTTAGTTTATAGTAACAAAAGGCGAAAGTATTATAAAAGCATAGCATTACAAAATATTAGAAAGAAGTTTAAGAAAGAAAGAAAAAAAACAAGCTGAATAAAAATGTTATAGAACTACAAAATATTAGTTGCTGTTTTAGTCAGGGGTTTTTGTTTTGTTGTTGTTGTCGTTGCTATGTAGAATTCAGTTATGATCTTAGGATCTTAAGTTTTTGGTGTTTGTGCATAGTTTTTATTAAGTAATTTTAAGGGGGAACTTGAGCTGCGTATATTATTAATTGGTTCCAGCTGGGAAGGCGGCCAGCTTTTTGTTAACTGCAGGACTCACTCCTCATACAAAAGGCACTTAATAAAAACGAAAAAGCAATTTTGTTTTCGGAATAAAATGCGAAGCCTTCAATCAAAATGTGATCCAAGGTATCTATTTATTAAATTGATTTTGTAAATGTTTCTTGTTTTTTTTTGGTTTTGTAATAAAAAATTCGTTTTTGCGCTACGTAATAAGCTATTTGTATTGTCTGTTAACTGGTTTTATGGTTTTATTTGTTTTTTAAAATTCAATTAATTTAATTAATTATTAATCTACTTAATCAAAATAACTAACTAATGGAAACACAAGCTTCAAATCGTACTTAATTTAATTGTTAGTTTTGCTTGTTTCCAAATAAATAATCGAATTCAAATTTTAAGCTAATTTATACTAAGTAAAATATATATGTATAAAAAAGAACACAATTAACTCTATAAATATATTTATAATAACTTGTAGCTACGTAAACAATTGAATTGATTGAAGTAGTAAACAAGCAAAAGTAAAACTTGGTATATAAGTATATAGTTGTTGCATATATATATATATATATATATATATATATGGAATTGTTCTATTAGTTGATGCATATCAATAGGAATAAAAACTTGCAATACCCACCAGTTCCATTTAAACAATGCATTTGCACCAATTCAATATTGTAATAAATCAGAGAGAACTTAAACTTCGGAGCACTCCGAAGTCTGAATACCCTGGCAGTTGTATATTTCATATATGAACATATGAGTAATTATTGTTATTTATTTGTGGTCTAACTATAGAACTATGGCAGCTATATGTTTTGTTCCGATATATGTCGCTCTAGCAGCGATGAGAAGCAGCTCTTATCAAATTTCAGTCGCATACACCCAAAGGAAACTGAGTTTACATAGGACACAAATGAGGTGGCATGGCAAAAATATTTGTAATACGTGCTGCCAGGTTATCATTGAATAGAAAACTCACTTAGCTTTGTGTGCTGTGCGTGTGTGTGCGTGTGTGTGTGTGTGTGTGAATAAACAAAACATTGTATCATGTTTTGTATTGAGTTTTATTTGTTATTCTTTCTTTTCCATTTAATTCGATTGTGAACATAATAATTGAATTTGCCTAGAATTTGTTTTAGTTGTTGTTGTTGTTGTTGCAGTTGTTGTTGCTTATTTCTGTCTAAACTTAAATTTATCTACCCGAAATTTTTGTTCGTTTTTTTGTTTGTTTGTTTTTTTTTTTTTTTTGCATTAAATTTGCATTTTAGAATTCGAATTGTATAAACTAGTTGGCTTAAAACTTATTGACAATATGACAATATTTACAAACGTCGTATGACTTCACTTTTTTCATTCTTCTTCTTTTTCTTCTTCTCATTTTTGCATTGTTTTACAACTAACTTAGCGCATTTTAAGTACAAATTAATTGCAATTTGTTTGGAACTAAACTAATTGAATTATGAACAAAACGTATATGGATTTAAGCCTATAAATGATTTATTTAAAAATTTTGTTATTCTTAAATGTTTTTTTTATAACAATTTCGAGCATTAAAAACATATGGAAACAAATCGAGCTGAAAGCGTTTTTCAAATCGCCAGCAAATCGCTTTGTCCGTTTCTGTTTTCTCTTTAAAATACAGCTGTGATTTTTGTTTTTCAATTTCTTTAATTTCTTTTAACTACTATGCAGTCGTACTTGATCAAATTAACTTATAGTTAGTAAATATCTTTTTTCGTTTATCGAATGTTCTTATAGTGGAAATGCCTTGAAGCCTTGTCTCGCCCCATTTGATCAAGCAAAGCATACATGTATATATATATATACGAATATATACGCATACGTATCGGTATGCATATATATGTGCCGTATTGTTAATTTCATGTTGGATTCTACATAGCCTTGGGTTATCAGAGACGCGGACGCGCTTTAGAAGGTCCTTTTTGTTTTTTTTTTATAAATAAATCGAATCAAAATCATATAGATATAGTTATATTGTTCGTTTGCAAAAAACCAAGCCATACGCAAAAGAATGTGGAACGTAAATTGGTAAATGAAAGTAGAAATTAAAAAAGAGAGATAAAATAGGTTAGTACAATTTTTGGTATTGTGGTGCCAGTGTTTCTCTCTAAATATATATAAAGTAAATATAAGTTAAACGGCATTTACTCATCCTCCTCCTCCCTGAAGAGATATGTGCTCCAGTAGACCAGATTGAAGAGCGCAAAGACCAGCGGGAATGTGATTCGAGAGATAACATCGATTCTCTTCGATCTAGAACATTGTCTTGGATAAATATTCAACAAGTACAAAACACATTAATTGATCATCTAGAGATTGGCTTTTTGATTTGTGATTGTTCTTTGTTTTGGTTTGGTTTTTATTTTTGAATTTTTTGCGTGGCCCTTTAAGAAGTTTTCTGTTTTATTTTTATAGCAAAATAATTTGTTTGTTTTAAATATTTGAAGAAAGAAAATCAAAAATTTCAGTTTCAGCTACGTGCGTGGAAATAATAAGAGTGTTCATTAAGGAAATAAGATCTATAAAAATAAAAAATAAATAAAAATAAAAAACAAACATAAGTTTATGGTCAGCTAGCAGGGCATATGGACTTTTGGGATATGGGTTAGGTACTAAGGGATGAACATTTTCGTTCTAAAACACAAATTATTCTTTAAAACAAACAAATCAATAGAAAGCAAAGCACACAACAAAACTTTTTAAGTTCAAACTGTAGCAAGTTACACTGCTTAACAAGTTTTGGGTTTTATAAACGAACTTTTCAGTATGGAAATTTGTAGAAATAAGATTTTAAAAAAGATAAACAAGTAAGAGTGCTCTAGCCGAGTGTGCTCGACTAGAAGATACCCGCTTTAAGCTTTAAGTTCTTAAATATTGTAATTAGAATTGTGAAAGGAAAAGGCAAATTGGTCAGGGAGATGTAGAACTAGAAGATGTCCCGATCCCCAACAAATTCAAAGATTGAAGAGATTAATTCATAAAGATATTGGGTTCGATGCCCAAAACTCAATTAATTTTGACAAAGCAATAGATACTTTAAGAGCTTTAAAAGTCAAAGTCTCTTTGTGATTTTCGACATGAAGTTGTAGTTGACTCTTACTTGTTTCACTGACAAATTAAAAGAGAGAAAAATTATAATTAAAAAGTACATTTAAGTTCGCATCACTTAAAACTTTGTTGCGCAGTGTAATTGGCACAGAGCGTTAAGCAAATTATATTGTCACATTTTACTTGACTCTGGACTCTTTGAAGGCCAGATGGCAAATCATTTGGCAGCAAACATTGAAACAAAAGACAGCGAGCAAAACAAATGATGATGGCAAGCAGCAAAGCAGAACTCGAATCGGGTTTGTCTTTAATGTAAAGTACAAGATTCAATTTCAGGACTCAATTCAATTACTGTTAATTAGTGGCATAAAAAGTCAATATATATAAAATTCATAGTATATAGAACGAGAGAGAGAGAAAGAGAGACAGAGTGAGCAAGTTGTAGATACATATTCACAACATCAAAAAGGAAATCCATCAACTACTACAAAATTTTGTTTAACGAAATTCAACTAAGTAATACAGTTGCGTATGACAGTTGAGCAGTTACCTTGTGGGAAACTTGGATAGCCAAGTCTTACAGCAGCTGGGACGTTTCGGCGGCTGCATATGGACCTCGCATTGGCGCAACTTCTCTAAAGCCAACGGATCGCCCGGATGACGCACCAGCGGCTTCTGCAGGCCACCCCCGCGCGAATATTGCGATGCCGTTTGAGATGGAATTTTGATTGTAGTTGATGCAATGAGGGGAGCGTTGGGGGTGTTGGGTTATTGGATGGCGTTGTGATTACGAAATGCAGTGGCAAATGGTAAATGGTGAATGGCGAATGGTGAATGGCGAATGACGCATGGGTGTGGGTGTGGCATGTGCGTAATTTCATTTAATTTCGTTGCAATTTTTCATCAAATTCCAGTTCAGTTGGTTGAGTCGATTGAATGCCACGCAGCGATGTTTGATGATGTTTTTTGTTTTATTTTTGTGTTTTTATCATTTTTGAGGTTAAGTTGAGTGTTCGAGATTGAGTTGGGTTTCATTTGTGTATGTGTGTATTTGTTGCGTATGAGCACGTTTGAAAAAAGTTGTTGAATTTTGCGTATTTTTGTGTTTGTGTTTATGTTTGTGTGTGTGTGTGTGTGTGTGTGTGTGTGTGCGTGTGGTTTTTAATAAAAAGAGGCAAATATAAAAGGAAATAGTTGTTTTAATAGTTTTATCATAAACATTTTGCAAATAGCCAATTTGAGTTTTGGTTTTGTTTTTCATTTGATAGTTAAGAAAGCTCATAAAGTGGATTCGGTTTTAAGTTAAATGGTTTGATGTGGATAAAACTTGGCAATGGGTTCTAAAACTTTACAAAGTCTTTGAAATTATTACCTAACGTCTTTAGTTCTTTAAATATTTATAGCTTGGCATACACTAAACTCAATGCGGCTTTCTCGTTTCATTTAATATATTTCTTCGATCATAGTTTCTATTCTATTTACATATTGTCTAGCAGCTTAGATACTGATTATTTCTGTAGAAAAATGTTAAATTAAAATCTGATATCCCCAGGGCTATGCTCAAAGTACTACCTCTGCTAGTTACCTGTTCTTTTAAGTTGAATGACTAAAACTAGAAATAAGACAAATACTTCTACATATGTCAGAGATCCAAGTAAATAAATCACATTTATCTTTTTGTTGGAGTTCATCAAAACCTAACGCAATTATTTTCTGGCTCCCCTTAAGTCCTTCAGTTATTTAATATAAATAAAATCGTTAGTAAATTGAAAGGTAAGTACCATTGCGAATGTTGCATTGCTATCTGTATCGAGCAGATCTGAAGCGGCATCTAAACTGGCCTGCTCCAAATCGCGGCGTTTCTTTTTCATATTCTCCTTATGCATGTCTGCGGCCCGATCCGTATATTGTTGCATGTGTAGGAAGATGTTGGACAAGAATTTATATGTTCCACAAAAGTTGGATATTTCGAATGGTTCGATAGACAGATTTTGATGTTGATTGGCGTAATTTACAGTTGAGTTGAATATTTTTTTTGTTTTTTTCAGATTTTATTTAAGATGCATAGCACACATTTATACAGTTATACAGTTAGATAGCGACAGAGACAGCGAGTGAGAGAAAGAAAGAGAGACAGACAGAGATAGATAGATCACACATACAGAAACATTAAACAATTTGAAAGGGTTGGCAAAATAAAAATCAATAATTCAATCAAATGTTTAAAATGTTTAAAATGTTTATAATCAAGTGCAAGTTGTTTTGTCAATTTGAAAATATATATGTATGTATTGTTGTAGTGTTTTTTTTTGTTGTTCATGTACAAGCGAATAACAACAGAACAGAAAAAAATATCGATTTTTAAATTACATTTGCGTTTGGTGTCGAAAAAAAAAAACAAACAAAAAATTCGTTGTCCAATTTTTCAATTTTTTTCAAACGCGTTTGGGTTCAAGTGTTTGTGTGTGGTGTGTGTGTGAGTTGGATGAATGTGTGTGAAATGAAACAAGAGAGTAAATCAAAACAATTGGATTAGTAGAAGTATATGGAAAAATCATTTTGTAGTTACAATATTTATGTGAATGAAAAAATCAGAAAGAATCGACAATAAAAAATAGAATACATATTGATCTTATATATATTGAATGAAAAATAAATGCTAGACTACAAATCGTTGGCTTATAGCTGTTAAAAATATTTAGTAGCTGCTGGTTGTTGTTGTTCTTGTAGTCGTAGTTGTAGTTGTTGTTGTAGATCAAAAATCAGTTTGTTTGTAGCCCGACAAAAAGTGTGTGATACGCCGACGAGTGTAGATGTGAAGCTCAACTATGTGTAGGTGTGTGTGTGTGTGTGTGTGAGTGTGTGTGTGTGTGTGGGTGTGCGTATCTGACAGTCCGTTACGAGTTTGTTTATTAGATATGCGAGTAAGTTGTAGTTACATATAGGTATATATACACAATATACGTTACACGGAGCATATAGATAGATCTATATATATATATATATATATACATATTTATATATATATATATATATATATATATATATGTATGTATATGCGTAGTACTCGACAAAAATAATGTTTAAAAAACAAGAGTAAAAAATAGAATAAACACCATCGATTAATACATTAAGTAAGTTTGTTAAGAAGCATATCAAATCTCAATTACTAGCTTTATTCAAACCTGAGCGGGAGGCATAGTTCACCAGGGCGAACTCGAGCAACGCCCCAAAGACAAACGTCAAACAGACGCCGGTCCAAACATCAATTGCCTTTGTATAGGAAACGGGCGGCAGTGAGGCATTAATGCCCGATGTTTGTGTGGCCATAGTTAGTAAAGTGGTTACACCTAAAACAAATATATAAAGACAATAGAATTCAGATAATTCAGATATACTATTATACAATATAAGACAACACCATATATGGGCATATCGGTTACCAGCAGTCTATAGATGGTTTAACTGAAACGTGTTTTTCATACTCTATATTTGGTTGGGCACTTACCTAACGATACGCGCGCTGGCACTGCGCCTTGATCCAGCCAGAATGATACCCATGATACAATGACCAACATACAGCATGGTATATAAATTTGTATTAAGTAATATGAGAATTCTCGCTTGAATAGTAGATCGACTTTGAGGCAACTGTATTCACCTATGAGTATACAAGGTAATATAAAACTGTGTCAAACTCAAAATGTACGGGAAGGATTCCAAATGGCGTTAGTTCTTTTTGGTTCTCACACTCACGCACACATATGTATATACACAGAGAGTAGATGAGTTTAGACACTGACAAAAAATAAGTAGAAACACACAGACAAAACACACGCACATTTCCAATATTTTAAATATATTTATCAAAGTAAATTTGTCATCCAATAAATCACTAAAAACCAAAAACAATTTGCTTGCTTTTGAAATTTTGACACGAAAAAAGAAATAGAAAATTAAAAGAACATTGACTTTTCATTAATTTTGTGTTGTTCTTTGTGTTTTTTATGTACAGGAAAGAGGTTGACTTCCAAAAAAAAAAACATAGAAAACATAAAAACATAATATGATGCACAGTGGGTGGTATAAATGAATGTAAAACGAAAAAGAAACAATATATAGAGTATGACATTGAGAGACAGAATAAGAGACAGAGTTGAGTTGGAAAATTATAAAATGGCATCATAGGCAAAATTGTATTTTGAACATCAATTCAATTTTCTGACAATTTTTGTTCTGTTTTGTTTTTTGTTTTGGTTCATTTTTCTTGCTTGCAACAAAAATTCTTAACGGAAATGAAGTTCGCAGGGGCTTGTAGAGTGGGTGCGTGTGTTGATGTCGCTGTTGTTGTTGTTGTAGCTCCTGTTGTTAGCTTCCGCTGTGAACACGCCCCCCATGCTGCCTGGTTGTAGCCGCTCTTCATTTCCGTTAATTTGTTGGCATTGCGTTCCATACTCTTCAAGACAAAGCTGTTTAATATTTAACATTCTCATATTTTTATATATTCATATTCATTTCATTTTCATTTGAATTGATCAGCGGCTTTTTCGAGGGGTCTGGCTCTCTCACTGGGGTCTATTTATATATATTTATTCGCAGTCGCATGTGGGCATTTACTTATTTGGATATTCATATTTTTTGCATTTTATCTATGGCCAGTTTTCTCTCCATTTTAAACGCTCATAGAAGATATAAAATTAATAAACTTTTATGTGAGCAACTAAGTTCAAGGCGAACTAAACGCAAACAACTACGCAACGTCTAAGAATAGGTTGGGAAAATTATGTTTAGGAAAAAATACATATATGCATTTATATATATCTCTTCTTTTTGGAATAGTGAACGGGCAGATGAGTTGCAGGCTCATGCATCGCTTCTAATGCGGGTATGAGAGCTAAGAAAATGATTAAAATGAGTGAATTTAATTTAATTTATCTAAAGCGAATGAGCTGAAAATGTTGCTAGCCATGGAACAGATTTGGATGGGCGTTGGACTGAGCTAAGATGAGAGATTTAAGACTAAGATTAATAATGAGAATATATATTAGCTGTGATTTATATATAGATTTAAGTTATATATATATCTTTTGGCAGATGGTAAATTGATTTTTAAGAAATTGATCAAGACTTTATAGCATATATAGAAATCTATACCGATTGTCGCTGATATGGTTCTTTCTGTTTTGATTAATTGCAATTCTAAATATACCATTCGGTTCATAGTTTTAAATAAACTGATGCTCTGTTTGAGTCATAGAACCATTGATTTTGCGTCTTTTCTGATATATTGGTTTTTAAGATTTAGATGGATTGAAGGTTAATAGCCTAAAGAGCAAGACAGCTCAAGCTCAATAATATTTGAAAAATACCTTTATAGTTGAATAATACTATGAAACTTTTATACAAATCACAAGGTAGCTGCTTTCAATTATTTCAAATGCATGCTTTCCATAATATAATACGAATGGGTATCATTAGTTATTTGCATTAAACGCTAGCTAAAATGCAGCATACGCATTTGCTGTGAAGTGCTCGTGGCAAGCAAATGGCAGAGGCACAAATCGGTTGCATTTTCTAGCTATAAATTATCCACCTAAAGATGCTGACAGACAATTTGCCAAGTTTGTGAAAAAGTTTTGCGTGTTTGTATGCCACAGCTCGGTCACATAGATACCCACACACACACACACACATAGATCATCATTGTTGGAGAGGATGGGGGTATGGATTGAGGGGCATTTGCTCTTTGTGTAAGTTTAAGCAACTGCGTCGCAAACAATTTCCTCGATTAATTTGCTTTCCGTGCCCCGCCTTATGCCATTTTCTTTCATTTTCTTTTTCCGTTTCGTATTTGGCTGTCGTCTCACAGTCCTCAGATGCTCAGATGCTCAGATGCTGAGATGCTCAGAGCTGCGATACTCAGATGCTCAGATATATATATATACGAAGTAGTTCTTGGTAGCCAAGGTAAACATTTGCTTAAAGCGCCAACTGATTTCAAAGTGCTCATAAAAACTCGGCTAAGGTAAGGCGACACGCGATGCCAAAAACTGCACTTAAAATGGGCGTGTGAGTGTGGCGGCTAGAGTTTACCAGTATGTGTGTGGGTGTGTTGCGAGTGTGTGTGAATTACATCGTAAAAAGTTGGTTTTTATGCGATTCGGGCATTGATAACGGCCCAACGAGATGCTCATGTGTAAACGGCATCATTACATGTGTACGTGTATGAGTGTGTATGTGTGTGTGAGTGTGTGTGTGTGTGTGTTAGTGTTTGCTATGAAGTGCTTATGATGCCGTTTATTATAGATAGAGTATACAAGCGAACAACTATATTGAAAATAAATACTATAGATACATATAAATAAAGTAGTTATTGGATGCATAAGTCAGATGAACAGATGCAAAAAACATTCAATGAAATTATGACAATCAACTAAAGCTACACATTAACAAAGTGAAGATAGAGATATTTAAGTAAAAGTTTAATTATATAGAGTTAGTTCTCAAACACCATCAACACAACAATTAAAACACACACAAATGAACATACCCGTATTGGTTTTACTGTTACAGTAATCAGTCAAAAACTTCTCCAATGTGAAGCGAGGTAGGTGTAAGTTCTTAACCACTTGGACTGGATCACCCTCCTTCCAAAGGAATACCAAATCGTTGGTAGTCCAGCCGTCTAAGAGAAGAGCAAGATCATATATATTTATTAGATTCAATTACATATGGTTGAAGCATTGCACATTGCATAGATGTAGATAATATCAAGATATAGATATAAGTGATATAAGATCAAATGTGGCAGGGAAAGAATGTTCCTTGCATATGTAAGATTTTAATATGTTTGTAGATTTAGATATGACGAATATATTTATTTAATAGATAAAATATTGACGGTCGATATATAAAAATCTAGATTTCCATATAGATAGCTATGTGGATAGAAGTGCGTGCAGCTATATTTACAGGATTTACAAAATTCACTTACAGCTAGCCATTCGAAGTGAGCATATTTGTCTATCCAATGGATACAGCTTGAGATTCATTGGGCAGGCCAATGTTAATGAGATGCGTATACTATAGAGCACCGATCCATTGGGAAAAATACGTATATACACATTGGGCATAATGATATTGTGAAAATGTCCCTCCTTCTCATTGGAAAAGAACAAATCCGGCATCCACACACGATTCGCCTCCGTCAGTGTGAGATATTTCAAGCGGCCTTTAAAGGTAGTTAGCATACATTTCGTGATTAGTACCAGAGAGAACTTCCATGGGGTTTCAGGGACTACTCACCTTGTATATCATCGAATTTGAGGCGCTCATCCGTCCACTGTTCTCGAAAGGTTAACTGTACACTGTACTCCTGTGGTGCGCGTTTCAAACGTATTTGTTTTGGTTTATTTTGGGATAAAAGAGAACTTTGTTAGTGCTGGGCAATACAGAGTCTTCTATATAGTCTTGAATTTTAATTTCAGTTTCAATGCAATTCAATTTGAACTACAATGCAAATTTTGATATTTGTAAAATTTTGGAAATTTCTGAAGTATTTTTTTTGTTCTTTTCTTTTTTTTTGTGGTGGGTGTGGGGCTTATCAATTTGTGGACTTGCTTTTGCGAGGGGGACATTAACTTTATTTTTAGATATGTTTTTTTATTTCTTTTAAAATTTTGTTTTGTTTGTTTTTGTGGTAGATTGTATGAGAGAGCGAGCAAGGCGTGGCGAGGCGTGGCGAACATTTTATACTTTTTTTCGAGTAGTTAGCTTATATTTGTTAGTAAGAAGAGTATATATGGTGGCGATAATAATTGAAACTGTTGTATATATTGTCGTATAAAGCGTTTTGCTTTTGGGCTAGTTGCATATTTTCGGCATGGTATTGGTATTAGTTGTATGTAAGTAGTATTCATGTCATGGCACATCCATAAGTTTGTATATATATATATATGTATGTAAATGGAACCAAAATGCAATTCAAGATGCGTCTGCGATGCTGAGCATGCAACATCAACCACATTCAGCATGAACATCATTATCCAATGCATTGTTCAGCGCACTGCAACGTGTTGCATACAAAATACAAAGCAGGCAATAACTAAAAAAGGCAAAAAGCAGCTTGCAACGTGCCAAAAATTCATAAGCAATAGTACAATATATATTGAGAAGGCAACACAAGCAAAGGCGAAGGCAAAAGCAAAGCCAAACGCTGAGGCAACAACAAAACAAGCAGTAAAAGCAAGGCAATATCATATATTAAAAAAATCAGTTTTATAAAATATTATCCTAGGCTTATGCTTTGACATTCATAATATAATATTTTATATTATTTATATATGTATATTATATATATATCTATATATCATATAATAGAAATGTATTCTTAAAGTTAACTTAAAAATCTGCATGCAAACTTGTATAAGATTAAAAGCGCTTTCACTTCACTTTGTAATTTGTGAAATTTTTAAAATAGTTCGAAGTTCAAAAAACACATAATTTTGTGAAATAAAAAAAGGTTCCCGTATCAAAGGTTCTTTAAAAAATAATAAAAAAAAAAACAATAACAACATCGCAAAGAAAATTATTGCTTTCAACAGTCTATGTTTGGTCTAGCAAAGACTGCGAACTGCCTACTGAAATAGTGTTTAGTAAACACGAAAGATCTCATGGTTCCCATCCGTAAGACTAAAATTTTAAAAATAAAATATGCATGCTTTAAAAAAAATTTTAATGCATGCATAAATATATTCTATATAAGTAGATCAAATGATAAACCAGGGGCTTCCATTCAACGGAAGGTATAAATGATATAGGAAACAGAAACTTGAATTAATTAATAAAATCCTATTAGTTCTTCATAATGAAGTCGGCAACTATATTATTTATGGCGTCATTGATTTTTTTATTTCATCTTTTTTATACATTTGTTTCAATATCAATGGAAAAATGCGTTATCAAATGGCATTTGTAAACATATGAAGCAAAAACTGACAACAAATAAATTTGAATAATTACAACAAATAATGGGTTTTTATTTATGGCATTTATACGTATATGTTCGAATGCGACGTGGCTCCACTTAATAAATTCATCCCAGTTTTTTTTAATACATATTATATTTTATGAGGCGACTGTCAGAATGAATAGATTTTTTTTAGGTATTCAGGGACTGTAATTTGTTGAGTAATTATAATTTTTTTGTTTGTATATGGCGGATATGGCAATGACAAATGCAGAGTCCCTGAACACGCGATGAATTTAATACAAGCTCTTTGTTTGTCATACTTACAGTTAGAGTTGGCTTTAAATGAAAATAAAAATATGATGAACTCGTTGGGTTTGCATGTTGCATGTGTGGTAAGCATTTTTTGTATCTTTCTGTTCTCAATTGATTTTAAAAAATATATACGACACTTTTGTGAATGTTAAATGAAGAACGCTTATTGTCTAACGAAATGAAAAGTACTGAAAATCGGTGACATTTACTTATTCTTGTGTTGTATTCAATGAGCAGATGCTGGCGAACTGATTGAAAGTCTGAACTTAGATACTTTATTAGTTTGCTTGCTTAGACTTAGGCTAAAATAGTTTCAGTTGTTTGCAAACTGTTTTAAGTCTATTAGAAACTTACAGATGTAAACTTAAAAGCTAGCTTAAATTACAATAAAATTATTTTAAATTTGCTTCGTGTGGTTAAAAAACGGCAGATATAGATAGAGAGAGAGAGAGAGAGAGAGAGAGGGAGAGAGAAAAAGAGCGCGAGAGGCAGAGTGATAGCGCGCGCCTGCAGAGATTTTGTGTAAAACAAAAGAAGAGAAACAAATATAAAAAAGTTATAAGTGAAAGAACATATTAGAATGGAACAAGTATTCTATATGGGTACATTGAGAAATATACATAGATATAGATGCATACATAAAGACATGTATGCTTGCAAAAATAAATATGTATCTAAATATCTGAACAGAAATCTCTTACTAGTGTTGGGTGAATCGGAATTATATTACACTTTATTGGTGATATATATAAATTAATAAGTTTATATCTTGTAGATAAGAGTTTTGCCATGAAATGTTTAGAAGGTGAAGGTATTAATTTACTTGGTTAATACACACATTTTACTAACTCTATACATATATAACCAGTTTATTTGATCAATGAGTTATTTTTATTTATAAGTGAATTGACATTGAATGATTTTAAGAAGGAAGAAAGGAACATATCTTCAGTTTTTCATGTGGACTTGGCTAAACAAGCTTCACTGTTTAAGTAGACAGACAACAACTATGTATTATATGCTTCTATCAAATTAATTAATCGAAAATATAGCTCAACTCTACAAGATTACAAAATTTTCGGTCTGCCGAAAAGAATTTCGATTTGTTGAATTTGTATTAAACATATTTTTGTGTGCAAGAGATTTCTGGTGAAGAATTTGGAATTTTGCATAGTCAGTTGGAAAGTGTGAAGAAATGAAATATTTAAAATTTTATACAGCCAATTGATTTAATTGTTCACATATTTAATATATGTATAATTAATATTTAATATTAACATTTATTTCAAACACTTTTATACATAAATTTACATTTTGTACTATTGTATTTATGTATGTATACGATATATTGAAAAAGCAAAGGCTTTGTGCTTTTATTTTATTTTACACACACACTCACACACACACACATACATACACAGAAGTTAAATAAGATATGCGAGTATTTATTGTTGCTGTTGTTTAGTTACATATATATGTATATATATTTTGAGCAAGATTTTTAAAGCGCTTGGATTTGTACTTGTATACATGTACATTCATTCAGACATTGATTGCATTATTATTATTATTATAATATATATATTTGTACGCTTATTCATATATAATCGATTACTGCCAGGAGCCTGCACTCACCATTTTGTAATCGTCGATTTTCGATATAGAGCGCAGAAACATGTTGACCTGGACTAATGTGGGCAAATTCGCTAAAAAATTGTCATATCAAAATCGAGCAGCATTCGCTTTATGAGTTATCATTGTTTTCATGAACAATTGGGAGCAAGTATATATACCTATATATATTTATATATTTATTTATGTCTTAGCATAGTCTTATGTGTAACTTAACATTCAGTTTTGCTTAAAGTTTTGTTCTTTTTGATGAATTTTATGTGTGCATTTGTATGATTTGTATGTCAAAACTTAAACTTCAAACGATATAGAAATATTAAAAAAATTATAAAGAATTCAATCATAATACAAATTTTTTCTAATTGATACACAAAAATGTCTGCATGGATCTCATTGAAGTGTGAAATTTAGGTTCATTTATTTTCCTGTGGTTTTCTAAAACAGCAATAAATATAGTTGACTAATTTACTACATCAATTGCTTTAACCGATTTTTAACCATATACCCTTGCAATGCGATTCAGTGCTGCTATACTAAGTATATATATATATACATACTTATATATATATCTTGAAAGAATTTTTATTTATGTTTTATCATTGGTTTCAAAATATATTGAAACCTGCCCAATCAAAACTTTAAATCAAGTATATAGTATAAAATAACATGATGGAAATTCTTTTAATATCTTTTGCAAGGGTATTAAGTCTTCGATGATCCGAAGTGGGACAGTTTTATTTTGTTTTATAATAGATTTTTATTTAATTTTAGTTATTTTTATTAAGTTTATGATCAAATGCATGCCACACATTTTCAATTTGCTAAACACCTTGAAAGCTTCAAGCTAATTAGTTTTTGGTTTTTGTTTTTAGTTTTATTTATTTTTTTATATATAAATATAAATATAATATCTATTGCTTCCAGGCATAAAACTAAACAAATAACAAATAATATACCATTTAAAAATTAGTTATGGTTTTCAAATGAAATATTTGTTGTGAATCGGGGCGGCACTTGTGAAGTGGGTGAGGGATTTATAGATAGCTAACCAACCAACACACGTACAAAGCACACGGAAAATTCGAGTAACATATTTTGCATAAATTTTGCTGCATTGTTGTAGACAATTAGGTTGTTTGATGCTAAGTATATTATATAGGTTAGGCAATAAAACAATAACAATTATAAAATCGGTTAAATTGGAAATTGTGGTTTAAATAATAGAATTATATTAAAAACCGTCAATCAATTGACGTTTGCATATTAATGTATTGCTTTAAAAGGAAAATACACACGACAGCCAGCATAAAGGACCAGCAAAAGATACATACATACATCGATATATGTATATATAATTGAATAACTGTTGTCCGACAGTCATCATCATCACAATTAGCAATAATTTGATATAAGATAATAAGTTAATTTATGTAGGCGTAATTAACATTGAGTGGAATTTATAAATGCTTATTGTTAAGAGTGAATATGTCAGAAAATCAGAGAGAGAGAGAGAGCGAGAGAGAGAGAGCGACATAGAGGGAGAGAGAGAGAGAGAGAAAGAGAGAGCTGGGTAGGTTGATAGTTACAGGATGATTAAAGATTTAAATATAGTTTGGTCAAAATAAAGAAAGTGAGAGAGATACAAAGTGTGTGAGCTAGATATAATTTTGCATATATTTGAAAGAAATATAGAAGTAGATAGAGACAGATAGCGAGAGAAAGAGAGAGAGAGAGAGAGAGAGAGAGAGAGAGAGAGGGAGAGATCCAAAAAGACATTTTCTTATGTTTTGTTTCATTTCGTACTACAAAACAAATTTATTATTTTACATTTTTGTTGAGCAAACATACATTAAAAATTTAAGAAAAAAAACTTAACTTTTACCAATGCAAACTTGTAAATAAATAAACTAAAATTTGTATAATATGCACAATCTAATTACAACGCTAATTAATTCGAATTTATTGTTCAAAACGAGGAACAACAAGTTCTTTACAGAATTTTTCAAAAATTTTCAAAATTTTTCATATAATTTTATTAATTTTTAATAAATTAATAAAAGCAAATAATTGTTAATGGAATTCAAAATATGTTGAAATTAAAAAACATCAATAGTTTTTAAATACCAATATCCGATATAATATATATATATATATAGCATAATTATTATTATTATTAATAATATAATGGTATTTGTGTTTTTCTGTTGGTCAATTGCCTGGTCATAGATAACACATAACAACTAACGGCAGTTATATAAGATACGCGCACTGTATATAGGAAGCAAACCTGACAAGGACAGTGAGACAGAGAGTAGAGAGAGAGAGAGAGAGAGGCAGAGAGAGAGAGAGTGAGTGAGAGAGAACGGGGGCCTTAAAGAATCAGACAGAGTGAGAGCGAGAGTTTTAGACTATGTTCACAGTCCTGTGGTATTCAACAACACACACATATACATTTCGGGGCAAGGTCTAAGAGTCTGTGGTTCTTAACTACTTTTTTATTTTTGGATTTTTGATTTTTGCGCGCACTTACCATGGTTACATCATCGATTTTCGATATACTTCTAACGAAGATGTTGACGCGCACGACGGCTGGACCATCTGGAGGGATGATACATATAGATAGACCGTTTTGTACAATGGGTAATAAACAAAATTTAACAACTGGTCACACTGGCAGCGGCCGGCTGGCCACACAGCTCCCTCTTCAGCTGCTGCTGCTAAATTTTGTACTAAAAACTTAGCATATCAAATATTTAAAATGACCAATGAACTTTGATACCCGCCTGGTTTCTATCTGGTTTTATGTTTGTTTTTTACTCATTTCTAGGCTGTAATAAAGTTTTATTTTGTTTTCTATGTGCTGCTTAAAATTAGTTATGGCATGACTTTGCTTTCACTTTATATATCTTATAAAGATAAGCTAATATCTATATTTATATATATTTGTTGTGATTTTATATATATACATAATAGAGCCTAAGTTAGTTTAAAGTAAGTTTTATGTGTATGAGTTTCGTGTGAGAGAAAGTAGTAATATGACGGAATAAAACCAAACAATTGTAGATCATGTCAAATGAGGACTGGTACTCTGTTAATATGTGCTAATTGATGGTCATAGGTATATTTATTATTTATTTTTTATTCACTTTATTGACTTCCAGAAATGACTATTGCGTGGGCCGCAGCATATACATATTTATGCATATGGATGATACTCTTGAAATTTTAATGATGTCATTGCTGCGGCAAAAGTCAACATGACAGTAACACACACTCAAACACACACACACACACGTCGAAATTAACTGTAAATTAAATCCAATTTTGTTGCAATCAAAATGGAAATAAAACGATGTCGGCTAAGTGGATAGTGGGCTTCAAACACACGCACACAATTAAAGAGTGGTTTATTTTTTATTGTATTGTAAGCCCCCAAAACACATTTAAATACATTTTGATGTGGCCAAAAGGTGAGTGAGAGACAGAGAGACAGAGAGAGAGAGAGAGAGAGAGAGCAAAACTTGAATTACATTATAAAAACATTTAATAGAAACAACGATTACATGTAGTCCACTTAATTGTACAGCATGATTTTTATGGTGAATGCTCGATTTGTTGTTGAATTCTTATCATATATATATATATATTATATATATATTTATATATATTTTAAAACTGCCAGCCCTGCAAACATATATTTTAAATGTATCCAAAAAAACTGCCCCAGTTTCATGTAGTGTTATCGATAACACTTAATTATTTCCTATAGATTTTATGAGCATTCAAATATAAAAGTGCTCTACCAAACCGTGACAAGTGAATTGTTTGCATTTAGCAGTGCACGGGAAATGGCAAAATGCTCTCTATTAGAATGGAAGTAATACTAACAGTATGAAATTATCATTTGGTTGTCTAAGAATTGAATTCCCATTTAATCTGCCTCAGCATCTTTCTCGAGCTTTAAACGCGTTCTTATTTGCCATGACAGGAAAATAACTAAGGTCTAGATAAATTATCAAGTGGACGAATGGTGGACAGCAAGAAAAACAAATTTTCTTCCAGCATATACATATGTACATATGTAGGCAAACCGAAAAATAGGTTTTTTAATCTCAGTGACTATATCATATGTATCAAAGACAGTGACTCTGAAACATCATTACATTCTGCTACACTATCTTTCGAGAGTTTAAATGTTTGCAGGGCACTCACAACTGAGTGTGTCTAAATGTGTGTTTATATGTCTGTGGGTGTGTGTGTGTGTGTGTGTTAAAAGCCAGCAAAACGAAAATGCTTTGTGCTCAGCCCAGAATTAGGCAACAGTTTTATGTCCAAAATTTACTTGAAATTGATGACTTATCGATTTGCTGGCACAGTCGCTAAGGCATCAGGAGTTTTTCCAGCACTTGGCTCATGTGTGTAAATTTGTTTGTGCGTGCGTGTGTGTGTTTGTGGCATAAGAGTTAATGCGTTTGCATGTCAAATTGAACACAAAGGAAAAGAACTTAAAAAGCAAATACTGCTAGCTATGACTGCAGCTAGTTGTAATAGTAGTAGTAGTAGATAGTTGAGTAGTATATAAGTAAGTACTATATAAGCAAAGAGTTCTCTATATATAGATATATATATATATATATATATATATATATATATATATATATATATATATATATATATATAAATATTGTATATATAGATATACATATATATATTTGTATATAGTGGAAAGAACAGTGTTGGTTGGGCGTAATTGTATCCTTGGCAAAAAAGCACGAAAGTCAAGAAACTAAAAACACAAACGAAACGAAATTGGAAAATGCAAAAAGCGCTTTCTCTAAAATATGCGTAAAACCAAAACTGAAAGATAGAACATATACATGTCTGTATGTATATATGCACATTTAGAGATGTATGCATACTAGAGTATCCAAATACATGTGCCATAAATGTGGCTTTGCTTTAACAAAATGATAAAAAAAGAAAGTGGAACATGAAACAAACGCAAAGAACGCAAATTCCAATAGCCAAAGAACAGCAAACAAAGTTAGATATAGGGTTAAAAACAGAGGGAGATTGGGCTAGAGGGAGATGGGTCAGCTAGGTATTTTCTATTTGGTATTTCTAAAAGAGACTGAGAGGGAGGGACACAGAGAGAGAGACAGATAGAGAGAGAGAGAAACAGTTATGAATAGATAGAGAAAGTTAGAAACACAACTTTAACGCAAAAACAAACAAAGTGTAAAAACTCTTTTATTTTATTTGAGCTATTGCTTAGTTTAGTGTTTGTATGTGAATGTAGCATCTATCTATATAGATAAGTATATATGTGTGTGTCTGTGTGGGCAGAGTAGCATAGAGCATTTAGCTATGTAGTTGTTATTACTACCAAAAATATTTGGAGATGCTTAGTTATGGATGGGGAGTTTCTAAAGTGTACTGCATGTCGAATGGTGTGCTTGTTGATGTGAGACAGACAGAGAGAGAGAGAGAGAGAGAGAGAGAGAGAGAGAGAGCGAAACAGGGCGAGATTGAGATTGGGTCTATCGAATTTGTTGGCCAAGGTTTTTGATTGTCAATTGGTTCGATAGTTGCTTTGGTTTTTTATCTACTTTTTTTGTTTTTTTTTTTTGTGGCACACTCTAATATGTGACTTACCATTTTAATATCACTAATCGTCATTATACTGCGTACGAATAGATTGATTCTGACTATGGCGGGACCATCTGGCATAGAGTTTGGTTGGTTTAAACGGTGAGTTTTTCTTAATATCTTTTTGATTGCAATATTATTACGTGGCTAAGCTAATGAATATGTCACCGTAAGGTCTCTCTAAGCTAATTAGCTGTTTTTTTTGTTGTTTTTTTTTTACTTATAAGAGTCTTAGAAATATGTAATAGTTATATTATAATACCAATTGTAGTTAACATTTTTCTTTAGATTTTGAAATTTAAAAAAGAAATTTTGAAATGATAATAAAAGTTTCAGTTTTGAATAGAAGTTATCAGAGAGGTAAAGTATGTCTTGTTATACAGTGTTTGTTAAAAGTATATGCTCACCTGTGCCATTTATTCCCGATGGTCGTATTCTGGCATCGTATTTGCCTGCACCTAAAATTTGATCTAAGACTTTTTTCTCCTTTTCTCGGAAATTTATTTTGGCATTATTTGCTCTGAAATCAGGATATGGATAGGTACGCACGTATAATTTTAATTTTGCTTTGCTTTTTAATTGTTTCAATATTATTATTATGATTTTTTATAAATTTATTTTTTTGTTTGATTTGAGTACGAGTTGTTTTTAGGCAATTATTTGAAGTAGTTTTGAAAAAAATGCTGAACAAATTTTTGTAATATTTTGTTTATCATAGAATTGCAATTAAAAGAAAATATTTGCATAATAATTTACAGCAAGTGGTGAGTTCTTATTGGCTGAAATTTGTTCGGCTGTTTGATTTGACATTTATATACAAATTGAGTGTAGTGTGCTCGATTGTGGACTCAGAATTGATATCTGCATTATACACTGTCGCACTTATCAGAAGCCTCGGCAGAGCCAAGCCACAAAAGGTGTGCTGGCTGGCTCTGTCCTCGGCTTGAGCGTAAATAATTCCAAAATTTATGCTCCGACAAAAATTACATGAAAATTAATTACATTTTAATGATGATGTTTGTTAGAGGAGTGAAAGTGTTTAAAAGCATAAAAACATGTTATGGTAATGCGAGTACAAGTTCAAGTGACTGGGCGTTGCTAGGGTACGGGGTGGGACGAAGGGCGAGGTGAGGCAAAAAAGCGAACTACAGCTGGCTACAGCACTACTTGAAATATATGTATATATCATGTATCTCATATACGACACACACTCTAGATGTGTGTGCCACGTGTATGGATGTGTATATGGTATATGCATTATAGCCTCTTCGGACTGTAGGCGCGCCCATCTGGCAAATTAACGGCATTTGTATGCAAATTGCCCGCTTGGAGCGGCACTCACAAACACTCGAGTGCAACATGAAGTCAAAAATCAAAAACAAAAATTTAAAAAAAACAGAGACAAAGATGAAAACATAAATAAAGTGGAATACTTTTGGCATCTACTGTGTATGATGTAAGTGCTTAGGAAGACGTCTACTTACAGAGAAGCGCTGCACAGGCTGGTAAAGTAGAAGATCGCCCAGAAGTAGTGTCCGGTGCCCATGGCTAGGCACAAGCTGTATATACCCAGATGCCTAAATCGATGCTAAGTAGCTGGATTAGCCGCTGCTTAAGTCCCTGCTGAGTGCCCGATTGGGCTGTTAACTAACTGTAATAGAAAATATAAATAATTAATATTAATATGCATTTGTCACTATAATTTGTCTTAACCTAATACACCAGAAACGTATTATTTCAATGTCTCTTCAAACCATCTTAATTTATGTTAATTCATATCAATTGAATCTCCACCTCGGTGGCGTTGAACTAACTTTCCCAAGCACAGCTTCGCTTATGCATTTCCAGTTAAGTATCCAAAATTCAATGAAATATGAAACATCACACCTTGGCGCACACGCACACACGGCTCAAGACATAGTATCCTTTTAGTCGAAGCGTGTGAAATTCAATTCAAAATCAAATTGAACGAATTAACATGCCATTGGACGAAAATTCCCATAGAAAAGCTCAAATTTTAATTATATATATATAGCCTCAATTAAGTCCAATGCCATGTTAATTGGTCTAATTTATATATATTTCTATATACATGTATATATATATATATATATATATTTGATTGCCATAAATTCAATTAGAATTCAAATTTTGAACATTTTAAGTGGCCAGCTGTCATTTGAGATTGTGCATAGAAGGTGAGTGTGTTTGTGTGTGTGTGTGTGTGTGGATGTGTGTGTGTGTGTGTGTGTGTGTGTGTGTGTGTGTGTGTGTGTGTGTGTGTGTGTGTGTGTGTGTGTGTGTGTGTATGTACAATTAGGCATTTGAAATGATCCAGACAGTGCTCGAAGTTATTGCTAGAAATGTTTGTATGACAAGCGGACAACTAAGACTAAATTGAGGCTGTATATCAACAGAAACCGACATTTACGTGAAACATTAAAGTCAAATATAAAACGAGTATTGGAAATAGACAATCAAATTGAAATACAACGTATTCTGCCTGAAGATATATAAAATATAATTTTTTCTTGTAAATCAAATTTTATTAGCAAAATACTGATACTGGTTAAATTCTGATTTAATCAAAGTCTTTTAAAAACATCTGCAATAATAATATTTCATGAGCTAACAACTCATGCTTATATATGAGCTCTCATTGAATTGGACGATGCCCCGTAGACTAGATTAAAAAGCTGTATCCAGCTTCGCATTGGCAGTGAAACCCATAAAAAATCATTACGGACCGGACAATTAAGACAATGCTGCTGACGGACAATGTGCAATGACTGCCAGCAGGAACTCGCTGACCAGAACAGAACAGAAACCGAAGCCAGGATCAGAAAGCTGAAGCCATGGGCAGAGCGTGGTCCAATGCAAATGTGAATATTGCAATCGAATTAATCCCTTTATAAGCATTTTTGTGCACTCCATTGGGCGACGTCAGTGTCGACGTGCTGTGAATGCCGATAAGTGCGTGTGCGGCTGCCACGCCCATTTCGGAATGCGGCTTTTATGCATATCAGTTGCGGAGCACTCAGCGGGCAGCAGGCCAGGACATCACCAGGCAGGCCAACAATTGCAATGGTGTTGGCCATGACCGAGTCGTGCGGAATTGAATGCCTTGTGTTGGGTACTGTTCGCTTATGAATGTACTTGTGGTTGTGTGTGTGTGTCTGTACTTGTGTGTGGGTGCTGTGCAACCAAATAATCAATTTAACGGAATCCGAATGAGAATGGCAACAGGCTGGCCAGGATTTGTGCTGTGTTAATTTGCTGCTGTGCCCGCAATTTTGTGCCATAAATACACAAAGTTGCTGTCGCTCGTGCTGTTATTGTCATTCTTATTGTTGCTACTACTACTGCAGGCCTCGCCTGGCCATGTCAGCCTTGCTGACTGTTTTTCAGCTGATACTGAAACAGCAGTAACAGCAGCAGCAGCAGCAGCAACAGCAGCGAGCAACTAACACATGCTAAATCATGCTCACACCTATCTAGTCTTCCAAATGGTAGAGAGGAGTGCTAGTCGTGCGTGACACGATTGATGCAGAATTCATTAATCGGCTACGTGTTCTATATGTATAAATTGTGTATCTTGCTTAGGCATAAGTTTCTTAATAACACGAAAATATTATTGTGAAACACGAAAGACTATTAAAAATACGACTTAATATGAGCAGGCTGATGTTCTTGAGCTGAGACAATATGCTTAAGGCTAAAGAGTAAATATCTAAGATTTAAAACTAATTATCTAAGTCAAAGAGGACAACTTAAACCAAGATAAAAGAGTAGAGACATGGCTTAAAGAAAATCTAATGACGAATAAAGTGCGACTTGGTTCTGTTGAGAACTCGGCTTAACACACCTATAACAATTGGAGAAGACTAGATACTTAGTGAAGCCAATATGACAAACGATATTTATATCGTGGCTAACACGAATTGATACAACTTTATCAAATTTAATATGAGTTGACTTAGCAGGGACACGGCTTGAGAAAACACAAGAAGACACAATTGAACACGAGCTCGTGATGTGGATTGTATTTAGTAATAGCTCATGCAATACACGCTCATCTCTGATATTTCATCTACGGGCGGTCCACGTTTTTGGCCCGCTGTCAAAGAAAGTTAACAATATGACGGAGCAACTGCAGCTGCGACTGCAACTGCAACTGCAACAGCGACTGCCAAATGCCCCACATTTGCCGTTTGCCAAGCAGCTGACGCCACCGCAGCGTCTCACACCCGCCCCACACACACACACACACTCGCACACACAGTTAACCACACCCACCGCCCCTTCTCACAGTTCATGGGCTGCTCATCGTTCTTCTGGCTGTGGTGTAAATGGGTTTACTTTTATTTCATTTGTTTGTTGCTCTTGTTGTCGCTGTTGTTGTTGTTGTTGTTGTTGTTGCCAAGTCGACACACTTTTGCGCACAGTTTTTACTACACTTTTGTCTACCTCCCTTGGCCCCTAGCCCCCAGCCCCCAAGCCCCAGCTTCTCGCTTGGCCAGGACTCTCTGCGTCTCAGTTTCAGTTTCATGCCGCCTTTTTTCCTTTTTTGCATGTCGCTTGTCACAGCGATTGTTGTTGTTGTTGTTGTTATTGTTATTGTTGTTTCTGGTGCTGCTGCTGCTGCTGCTGCTGCTGTTGTTGCTCTTGGCTACAAGTTGAATGAACGCCCAGCACAAAAGGCTCTGTGGACAATATTAATGGGCAGCAAAAAGATATATAGAGTTGGGTCTTACATGGATGGACAGTCAATGGGTTCACAGCAGGGTTGCCAATTGCTGCTGGTCCGCTTACATTATCTATTTATAGAAATAAAATTGCTTCTAAATTTAAGTGAATTGTTGAGAATTGTTTGCCTGTTTGTTGCTGTTGCTGGAGAGGCTACTTGACTGAGTTATGAGCAAATGTAGATAATTTAATAGGAATATTTAGCATAGTAGTTCATTATATCGTGGAAAAAGCTTAAAGTTGTTATCTAAGCAAGACTTGAAACTTTGCTATGAAAATTTAATGAGTCGAAGCACCAGATCGTATAGCTGCCATGGAAACCATAGATCAATGCAAGCTCTTGTCTGAGAAGCTCTTTCATAAATGTATATTGGTATGAATGTTTCAGGAATGCTATTCTCAGTCTCCCACAACATATAGCTCTGTGGAAAGAACTTGTGGAAATATAATAATATATATTAATTTCGTTTTATATACGTATTGAACAGGCTTAGCAACTACGAGCTTGACTTTACTTTAGTCAGAGATAATAAAATATAGTTCTTGCATACGAAAAGTATTTCGGAATAAATCTATGCTGTAGAGCATGGAGGATATGGCTTCTGCTTAAGTATTTAATCACATGTTAGGAAACGGAAATACTTTGGTTCTCTCTAAAGCCTTGAAGTGTTGTATAGCACTCGTCGTAGGGGTTTCAAGGCTCTAATATTTGATGGCCCAGACGTAATTGTTGGTCACAGCAAAAGGACTTTATTAAAGCAACAGAAATGCTTTCTGCTTGCTAAGCTAAAATACTGAGCCGGCAATGAGGAAGTGCTGCATATGGCTTAGGGCATTATTCCGGCAATAATTTCGCAAATGCTGGAATATCAGGGCCTTCTGTTTGGTCTACCCTTTTTCCGGTTTATTTTCGGAGTCTTGAAGTAGGGGAAGAGTATGAAAGGGACAGGCGGGGAAGCTGGGCTTAAGGCGTCAGCAGAAGGCAGCGTTGATTTCGTGCAGTGCTTCGTAGCTCTGCCAAATAGCATGTTGAGTGTGTTGAGCATGCACACACGCACACACACACACACCACACACACATACAGTTAAGCACTCATACAGCTGTACATGTGTACGCGTTTGTATATAAGTATTTATTTTTTTTCATTTTATGCCGCTCAGCGGCGCTTGTAGCTCGTTATGTTGATTGGATTTTGTGCCGCCCGCTTGTATAACGGCGAGAAAGTAGTCCACACACACATATAGATAAATACACACGCACACTCACACATAGCACGCTCACGCACACTATTACGGCACTTGCGTTGCTGGCAACGGAATAAAGTCAAGTATTGCGTTTGTGTGTTACTCTTTCTCTCTGTCTCTCTCTCTCTCCCTCTCTCTCTCTGCCTCTGTTTGTGAGCGTGCCATAAAGCTGGATTCATTTTTTTCTCGCCCTTCTCTTTATGTATGCAAAAAATTTTACACTCTCGTTTTCGCAGTATTCTGTATTTTTTTTGTTGTTTGTTTTTTTTATGATTTTCCCATCCATTTTTTTTCTTGCTAAATTGTAAGTAAGTGGGCTTAGTAGCATTTTGCAGTTTAGTTGTGTGTGCGTGTGTGTATGACATTTTGTGGCGCAAGGATTTACATAAAGCCCACCTCAGCCGCAGACTTAACTTTAACATTTATGCCGGCTGCCATTTAATAAACATTTCCAATTGGCAGTCAACAACAAATGAAATTTGCTGCGAGTGTGTCTCTATCTGTGTGTGTGTGTGTCTGCCGGAAGTGAAAGATATGCAGTAAAGAATTCGCGTAAAGGCAAAGGTCAAAGTGCAATACAGAAAACAGCGAGACAAAGACCTTGAAGGTATTTACCTTGGTGCGCCTTGGAATTGCAATTTTGAAAAAATATTCAATATTTAATCAAACTATATTTCAGAAAAGAAATTTAGTTACAGTCGAGTCTCGATAATTTGTACCCCGCTAAATCGATAATCGCGATAAATCGAAACAAATTCTATCCCCTTGAAAAAAATTCGTTACAGTCGAGTCTCGATAATTTGAATTTCCGTCTAATTCGTAAAAAACCTGATCCCCTTGCCATTTCGAATTATCGAGACTCGACTGTATTTGGTATCTGATTAATATCGAAAATAATGTACTAAATAATAACAATATACAAAATAATAAAATAATATACAAAATATGCTAGCTAAAATTATATTAATATATATTAATAAATAAAAAATAAAATAAATAAAATAAAATAAACAATAAATGCTTTTCATTATAAATAGCAAAGCTAATTAACTATGTGTATTCCTGTGTTTGCTATCGTTTGCTTTATATTGCAATTTGACATTTTTACTATATTTAAGCCAAGCACGAATCAAAATGCGCTCGATCAGGCTCTAGAAATTTGTTAATTCATTAGAAAGCTGATTTAAAGCATTTTGTCTTGTAATTAATTCATTACGTGCAGGTCCTGACCTTTTCCGAAAACAATTTTTCTTATTTAGAGAGAATTCAGGCTAAATAAATGTGCACATAATAGTATTATTCATGTTGTTGTTGTAGTTTGTCAAAGTTTGGGCCCCATCTCGACGGTGGCCAAAGGTCAGACTATGCAACGAGTAGCGATGTTTGCAGGCTCTTAATTAATTGAAATGTCAATACATTGTTTGCGTCCAGGCGAAAATTTTAATGAAATGGACGACAGGGCACCCGAGGGATGCAGGAGGTCCAATAATGAAGAGCTATTATTAGACCCAAAAAGCAAAATCATCTATCATGGCGTGTGTGTATGTATGTAATGAAGAGAGAGAGAGATAAAGACCGAAACAGATAAAGAGAGACAGGTTGAGAGAGAGAGAGAGAGAGAGAGAGAGAGAGAGAGAGAGAGAGAGAGAGAGAGAGAGAGAGAGAGAGAGAGAGAGAGAGAGAGAGAGAGAGAGAGAGAGACAGACATAGAGTACGTGCTATATTTAGGGACAGCTGAATCGAATCTCAACCTTAACTCAAAATTAGCTCGCATGAAAATTGAGGCTCCCCTGCGCATCCACAAAATACACTGACAGAATTTATGACCCATCGACACGGGTAACAAATTGCCAGCCTGTTACTTTACCTAGTTGGCGTCTGTCCTGTTGGGTCAATAAACTAAACTAGCCCCCGAAGGCGGACCGATAAAAATTATACACATTTTGCCAGCCATAGAGCAAAGGAGTCGCGTGATAAGCGCGATAAGCAGTCGCTTGCATGTTAGTCTGGCGAGTCCTGTATACACAAACAGGATCTGGTCACGCTTCTAACCCCAAAAATGGACACAGTGCGTGCCAAAAGTGTATACACATAAATATATATATACACACACAAACACACACACACAGAGCTTCTACACATCTACTATATCAGGAATTCCAAACGTTCTGCTGCTGCCATTTAATGACTGTCAAGATAAGCTGCCAGCGTACCGGACTTCGAGGCAAAATAAATAATTGCCTTAAATTGTGTGACAATGCTTTAGTGTTGGCTAATGCCAACATTTATTGGCCAACTGTACGAGAAAAGTGCATTTTGTTGTACATCGCAATAACACATCTAGCTGTAATAGCTTCACATGTTGTAATTGCGTAAAAGGTGGGTTTTTTATTTTATTATGTGTATACATTTTAGCTTTACATTTATGCATTTATATTCCTAGTGATTCCATTAAAGACATTCCATAGATTTGACATTGAATAAATTTCAAAGAGTATGTTATTTATGGGTATACTAACTTTAAAATATTTATAAATGTTTTTACAATTTACTATGTTATGGCAATCATTTATTGTATGTGGGTTTCATTTTTCTAAGAAAAACTTTAAAACCTGTAATACATATTTGTAGAGAGCGTTGCAGAAATGGTAATAAAGAACAAACAAAAACTTAATAATATTTTGTTTTATATAAAAGATAGCTTTAATTGAAATCTATTATACTTTCGAGCTAATTATAGTAAACATTTATTTTATCAATTGACATATTTCTATAAATTTTAATTTATTTTAATTATATTAAATATGTTTTTTCCTTTTGTGTGCATTACTAAATTTTAAAAAATTTATATTTTTTATTAAATATTGTTATTATTTGTTATATGTTAGAGGCATATATACCTATAGCATATAATAACTAGAATATTTTCATGGCATTAAAATCAATATTCTTCTTAAATGTTTTATTACATATATTACATATAGTCTGATTTTTATTTTTACGAAAGAATATTTACTTTTTGTTATATATATATTTGATTCACTTATTATTTTATTTATTTTTGTCATGCTATTTTTATTTTTCATCTCATAACCCATATTTTTTCCATTTCATATACGCGATTCATTTACGTAAAATGTTTTCAATAAATTCCATCTGTGTTTAAGCGCTTGTGTATTTAAGCTACTGGCGTATTAATATTGTATGCGTTTTCCCGGAAAATCCAGCATTGAACTGCCGTAAGCTTTTTTGTTGCAAGCCAAATTGAAACTCTCATATATTTACCAAAGAAAAACGTATTTATTGAAAAAAGCTAGCGAAACTTCATAGCGATTCGTTTGAAAATCGCTTTTTTACAGTGGCCGCCATAAATATGTGTACACTCAAACTGTTGTCTTATGCGAACTTTTATGTAATACGCACTTGCTTTTCATTATTTAACCCGTTTTTTATATATAAATATATCGCTTGCTGTTGACTTGACTTGATATTGACTTGCATATTTGGCCAGGTGGCCTGGTCTCCATTCCATTTGTGTAATTAATAATCCGCGGGCGATGGGGATGCAAAAGTTTTGATGGCGTTTGGCCTGTTTCCCCAGGCAAAGCGTCCACATTCATTGTTTTTGCCTTGTCAACTTGTGCGACCCGCTTAAATGATTAATGAAGCTAAAAATGTCAACATTTTCTTTATATATTTTTTGTTCACTCTGAAGTGAGGTTTGCCTTTGAGTTAACCTACCTGCCAGTCAGGCAGTCGGGCAGTCCGTCAGTCATTTAGTCATTTGGTGCAGCTGTCCGTCAATTATTCATTAATCAAGGCTAAATACATTAAAGTTAATATTAATTTCCTATGCCAATTAATTAGCGCAAGTGTTTCGCTCCAACTTTAGCGGAAGCTGCAACAAATTTCAATTTGCAGCTGTGCTCAAAAGTTGGCCCGTAAACAAAGTGGTAAAATGCATCGGGTAACGGTACACGTTGCCACATTGAAGCAAAGCGATTGCAATAAGCAGCTGCCACAGGGCCATAAAACAAACGCGCGTCCCACACGGTTGCCACAAGAGGCAAAAAGCCAGAGACAGGAGTGAGGAGCATGAGCAGGAGTAAGAGGCGCTCAATTTGACCAGCATGGCGCTGAGTGCAAGTTGCAATAGTGTCAATTGACAATGAAAACCAAAATGCGATGCGAAGATCCTAGCAGACAGCCATTCTGCAGGACAAGTCAGTCAGCCAGTCAGTCAACCAGCGAGTCAGCGAGTCAGCGATTCAGCTCGATTCTGGCCATAAAATCCTGTCCATTGAGCTGGCTGGCAAGCTGTTGAGTTGGCTCTACGTTAACGATTTGCCCATTTGCTTGAGCACTTGGCTGTGCCACCTTTTATTTTGTATTCAGGGCCAGAGAGGGGTCCGTATAAGCAATGTTAGCCATTTGGCTAGCTGTTCAACTTTGTTGAGCAACTCGGGCTTTGCCGCATTTTTGGCCATGCCGCAGCTCCCGATGGAGCGTTCAATCTTCAGCTTTAGCTAGCTGCCAGCGCAACTTAATTGAAATGCTGCATTTGTTTTCGACAACTTTCCTTGCCCAACAACAACAGCAACAACAACAACATCAACAACAAGAACTGAAATGCCGAAGTTGGCTTTAACTGTGCTTAAACTTGTTTTATATAATTCACAGCAGCCATTGAGCTGATTGCTAAGAGCACTGACGTGCGCTCGATTAATGAAACAAAGATCATTTATTCACTTGCAAATTATTAATACATTTATTAATATATGAAGTGCGTATGAAAATCCCGGAAGTATCTAAAAAAAGTATGATTTATTGATCAATTCATTAGAAATTATTGATTGAAAATTGTTATATAATTTGTCTGTGCAATGCATATTTAAAATTATAAATTATAGCAAACAGAAAAATTCTTTGTGAGTATATTGGGTTTGTTAACTTAATATATATATGTATATGTTATATATACATATATATTATCTTTTATAGCCTAAAAGCTAAATAAACTTAAAGAAAGTGAGATTAGATAGACTCTTCCAGAGATCGAATATAACATAATTGGCCATTGCTAGTAGCTTAGTCAATTACATCCCACTTGTTTCTAAACGTATTTGTACTTTTCTCATGCCACAGCAAATTCAATTTAATTTTATTGCTTAAACGAAACAATTGCAAACATTGCAATAATTACGTAGGAATCGCATATCAAATGCAATTAAATTAGCTAAATGAGCCTATTGTTTCTCTCTCTCTCTCTCTCTCTCTCTTTATCTCTGTTTTTCTTCTTTACTTTCATTCGTTCTCGCTTTAGCTGAGCTTTAAATTCGATACAAAATAAACAACACGGCGCCAACTGTAGTCAAAGTTTGCTCACGTTCCATGTCCACATGCAGCTGAATGCCCCCATGCCATTCCTATTCCACCTAACTACTCCATCTTTAATCGTACGATGTGGTGGTTCCCTGCGAGTTTTGGCTTTGTTCGCTTGCCCGTAACCAGAAAATGACAAAAGCCATGTCAACAGCATCTGCAAGGGTTCGACTCGAGTCGAGTCGAGGCGACTCGTATGGAGTGTGGGTATCCAAGGAGGCTAAGACAATGCCCCGCCTGTTACCACAACTAGTTTATACCCATGTGTCTGTGTGTGCGTGTGTGTGTGGTCTGTCAGGCTGTCCGCATCCGTGTCGCTTTTGACCAAAGTCTTGGCTTAAAGTTCTCTCAGCAGGACACTGGACAATTTCTGGTTACGTTTCAAGCAGCAAACAATGGACCGATAATTTATTCATATTTGGCAACAAAAGTGCCACACTCATCTATGTATTTGTGGGTGTGTGTGTATGAGTGTGTGCTTGTCTGAATTTTTAAATAACTATAAATTTCTAAATTTACACAAGAGACCTCACACAAAGAGAACTAAAAACTGAAGACACATTGCACTTGCGATAAGCCACAAAAATCTGCTCGTGCCAAACAATGGAAAATTTTAATGAATATTTTTTTGGGGTCGTAGCTTTTGTGTCCACAGAGTGTTGTTAATTGCCACATAAATTTGCTGGACACACCAATACACACACACACACACACACACACACACACACACACACACAGATTACTAGTGAAATGTGTATATATAGTATATTTATATATATATATATATATATATATAAATATATACATATTCTTATATAAAGTGCTCTTCACACAATTTGCTTTATATTTATGTATATTTATTTGCATAATGAATGTAATCAAAAATGTTGTTTTTGTTGCTGTCGTAGCAAGTATTAAAGGTCAGCTCTAATGTGCATTCATTTTTAACAGCACACGAGCTGTATACTCGAGTTGAGCGAGCTACTTTATTTAATAGAGCTTACACATATAGACGCATATTTTCCATTGAAATTAGACTCATTTGCATATTAAAAACTTTGGCATTTATGAAAGCTTAAATTTAAAATAATGAGATCATAAAAGAAATTTTTACGACATAGCTGTGGTGTGTTCTTTAAATATAATTAAAATAAAACTAGCAGCCCGACCCGGCTTCTCATGGATTTTGGCCTGGTGTTGGTAAAAGACTACCTATAAGATGATACACTTTTGGCACTCTATTTTAAAAGTGGGCATACAATTTTCTTCTCTAAATTTATTTGCGTCATTTGAATGAGGCTATTATACGTACGTATGTTGGTTAAAAATGTACAGATAGTGAATGAATTGGTCAAAACACTTTTTATTGTCTGTGACGGCTCATAAATATTAAGGAAACTAACTTTTCCAACAGCACACCATTAAGCAGCTCTTATTGATAGCTCTGATTTGGACCGAAGACTTTTGAGCATAAGCCATTTGTGGATCGTATCTAAAAGCCGATCTGTTACTGTGAGCTAAAACTGGATTATGAACTCTAGTCTGACGTCTGTTGTCTTTCTCTGCGACCTCGTTGGCGATGGAAATGCGCGGAGCTCGATTCCCTAGCACGAGCTTGTATATTTCAAAAAGTTTATTTTTCAAGCCCCTGTAAATGCTCCGTACTGGACTGTCGTGTGTAGACATGAGAGGTTCGCTTATGCGATCGCTCGATACTCGACTCTCTGGCAACTTTGACTTTGATTTTCCATTACGAAATATTTTTGAAGCCATCGTCTGGGAACTATTTCTAGAAAGTTGAGACTTTCATCTTTTGAGCGTCTTAAAATGATTTAAAAAATAACTTTTGTGTTATTTTTGAATAAATATTTTTGTTGAGCTTAAATGCACACTACGAATTAAAAAGAATTCAAAACATGTGTTAATTTTTGGTATTTTTTTTACACTTTTGGTTACATTATCGATGTTTTCATACGGATCCCTAACGGGGATAATGTACGATTCTAATGGTAAAATAATTTTTCAAATCGATACAGTAGCTTTGGAGCCTATGCGACACAAACCAACAATAAAATCTTTCCTCTTTATATAAGTACAGTATAGATAAAACCAGCTGATTCTGCAACAAATATATAAATAGCAACATAGAAAATATACCAAACTGAAAAATACTGAATTCGAACATGAAAGAATAAATAATAAGAAAATGTTGTTAAGTAACTTAATAAAAAAAGTATTTAAAATAATTTAATTGATAATACTAATGAGTACTGATATTGTTAATACTTAAATACTACAATTTGAAGTTGGCATCTCGTTGGGAACTCGTCATCGAACAAAACGGCGCATATTTGACTTAAATCGCATTATTATAACCAATTTTATGAACAATTGAAAATTCAATAAAAATACCGCAAGACTTTTTTGCCAACCTTATATAATCATTAAGGTAATACTTATAATAATTTAGATTAAATACAAACATTTTAGACAATATTTTTCTTTTTGTTCATTTATTTTTTAAAATTATTTTTTCATATACATTTATATAGCAACAACACACTTATAAATATATGTATGTATGTATATATCAGCATTCCGCTTGAATACCTTTCGTATCAACTGTGACATCCTATCACAGCTTACAGACAATTCAAAATTTAACTTTATAGACTGTACATTGATTTTCAGTCGGTTAGTCAATCAATTACTGTTAACTGTATTTATTTATTATAAGAACACAAAAATATTTCAATATTGTCACCAGTCCGATAAATATGGAAAAGAAAAACGAAGAGTTTCAAGTGCTCATAAATGACTGTAACAAGCTTTAAGCCGATAATAATAATAATAATTTGTAATTAACCGTTCATTATTATTGAATAATCAATCTCATTCATCCATTCAAATTGTGCATCTGTTAAATTGGCATTCATTTGCGAACTGTAGGTATACAATGCTGCCAATTAATTGGTATTCGATGTGTCTTATAGATAAATATCATTACATCGAGTGTGTTTGTTTGGGTTGAAGATGGAATATGGCGGGGTGCGCATGCAATTGCATAACGCATACGCCGCGTATACCGCACACGAAAATGCCGATGGTGTAGCCGATTGTTGTTGTGGCTGCCGTTGTCGTCGACTGTGGGGCTTGGGTTTTGGCATTAGTGCCAAGAAATTTCGTGGAGGGACGTGCCAACTAATTGCGGCTGCATAACTTGTTGCGCTTCACCTAACTGAACCGCCAGCGCCTCGCCGATGCGACTCAGCAATGCCAACAAACAAACACATGTATGTACCATGTGTGTACAATGTGTGCATGTGTGTGTGTTTGCCGCAGACAGATTGTGGGACAGCGGCTGTCGCCTGTCTAAGAACTACAGCCAACAACAACAAAACCAACAACAACTAAAACACAAGGCCAGCGGGCGAATTGCATTAGCTATAGCGCACTCACACGTATGTGTGTGTTTGTTTCTGCCACGCCCACGCTAAAAGCCGAAGGCCATATCGCTTGTTGTCTGTTTGCCATAAACAAAGTCAAAGTGTCTTTGGCAAGCAGCTTGACAGGCATTTTTGTTTGATTTGCCAGCAAAGGCTCCTCGAACAGTCGTGGTTAATTAAATAAATTGCGAGCCTGGAAGCCACGACAACCGCATACCCTTTCTCCAATTAATTGCTTATTCTGCGCTGCAGCTTGAGCCATTTGGCAGCTTGAAATGCAATTTAGCTGACCGGCAGTCAGCCTGAACGCGGCTAAGTGAACTGTCAATCAGCCAGGTGCATAATTAAAATGAGAAAATATTATTTTTAAGCTAAAAACTTTGCTGTATGGTAAATACCCTAGCAGAGCTCAGGATTAAAATGCAAGGATATAAAAAAATCAAAGAAAAAGATTTAAGCAATAAAATGTGATTAATATAAAAAGTATATAAAAAATGGAAATTAGGGGAATGGAATAATGCTTTGGTGAATGTGAATATATCAGGCAGAAAGAGACGCGACGACCTTATATGTATTCTTAATTAGGAATATCTTCTAGAGAGCTCAGACGTTAGCTTTAGATGTTAGATAAATATACAGTCGCGTCTCGATAATTCGAAATGGCAAGGGGATCAGGTTTTTTACGAATTAGACGGAAATTCAAATTATCGAGACTCGACTGTAACGAATTTTTTTCAAGGGGATAGATTTTGTTTCGATTTATCGCGATTATCGATTTAGCGGGGTACAAATTATCGAGACTCGACTGTATTTTAAAAATACAATATATGTATGTAAAGACGATGCATGTATTGTCATGGTTGGATAAATGCAGTTTGCACTTAATTATTTGTTTTAATGATGGGCAGTTTTCTATTCTCTTCTCTTTAGCCTAATTCCTATTGGACAAAATTTTATCTTATGCTTGGTCCTTAAACAAAAATATGAAAATGAACTGTGCACTTCACGAGCATGTCACAAACATGGAGCTTAAGTGTTTGGTATGTTGTCCAGCAACATCAGCGACAGCAACAACAACAGCAACAGTATGTTGCATAAGTCAGTGAACCGCAAACCGAGAGAAGAAACAGCAGCAGCAGGAGCTCAAAACCCTACCGGCTTATGGCCGCTGACTGGCTAAGAGCTTAATAAAATTATGTGACGATGATTGCTGCTGGAGCATGCCAAAGAGTGAAAGGTTGCGAAAAGACAGGGGGCAGAGGGTGAAAAAGGGGATGAACTTCAATGGCCTGTCCGGTTGCGGATGTGGATCGTTGCTCGGCTGCAAAATGGCCGCCTCGACAGCTGCTTCCGCTGTAGCAGCTGCAGCTGCTGCTGCTGCTGCTGCCACTTGAAAAACGCATTAATGCTGCAGTTTTGTGTGCCATTCGTATGGGTATTTTATATATAAATATATATACATATATATATATGTATATATTTAAGTGTACACACATAAACTTATGGCCATACATATGCACTTGTATGGCTGCCCTATATGCATGCCAGAGTGGTTTGTTGATTGCATGTTAAAAGGCTGCCGCTGCCTTTGCTGCTGCTGCCAGCTGCCTACTGCCAGCTTCGGCTGCATCGTCTGCCATGAAATTTAATTAAAAACTTGTGTGCCATGAAATTACATTTCGAGGTGCGTACTCTCTCTCTCTGTGTATGCGTGGGTGCGCTTGAGTCTGCCAGCAGCAGCATCAGGAGCACGTGCAGCGCCCAAAGGTAGGCAATGCACAAAGGCAACTGCTTGATTTTGATACTCATTCACGAAGTGAAATGAGCATATTGGTTTCGTGCAATGTCTGTCTAGCTGTTTGTTCTTCCGTCCGCCTGGCCGTCCGTCCGTCTGTCTGTATGAACGCAAGCTAATTCGCCGTTATAGAAGCCAGAGACCTGAAATTTGGAGTATACAGGTTTACTCGTATATGCCCATGTCTGAAAAAGTGATTAAGACTTTCCCGATACGCCCACTAGGGGCGTGGCAAATCGGAAAATGCTATTTCCGGTACCTGATCAACGCTGTTATTTAAAAAGTTTGGAATATGTACTCGCGTTGACAACCCAAGATCAAAAATATATGACGGATATATCTACGCCCACTAAGGGGCGTGGCAAACCGGGAAAAACAATATCTTGCCATGTTATGGAGCTGGCAGCATTTTGACAGTGAATGAGTATTGTGTAGTCGTTAGCGCCCAACTTCAACGTTTTTTCTTGCTTATATTACAAAAAAAGGAGAGTCAAAAGAGGTAGAAACAAAATACGGAACTCGTCCAAGTGCTGCCAGCAGCCATCAGGATATGGAAATGGCCGCCTTCCTGTGCACATCATTGCAATTGGCATTGTGCATATTGCAGCTATCAGGATCCACTCGAAGCTCCACTCCTGAATACGGGGCTGTGCACAGGAAATGGTCACGCCAACGAGCAGCCTGGTTCTTCAAATTATAATTATAAGAATGAAAATATAGATAAATATATAGACATATATTTGGTTGCTGGAAGGAATAAAAAGTGAAGACTGAAAAAGGATCTTAAATGATTGTGGGCATTGGAGTGGTAAGAGTTTCACTTCCCACCAATGGATTTACGCCAATTCACCTGATCATATAATTAAAAGACAATTACATGTAAAGGACTTCACAACACTACAAAAATTAGTTTTAATGAAAATTAATAGAAGGCCTCGAAATGTTTTAAGTCAGAAATAAACTTGATGATATTTGGTAATCGAATTATCATAACCTAGATATGTATAAATATATCATGAGCTATGAGAGTCCGTTCAGCATGTAAAATATTTGCATCAACTCAGAAAATATTCGTCTAAACAAAATTTGTATTTAATAAAACATTCCCCAGTTTGTTCGTGTCTGCCAACAGTGAGTCATAAATTCCGCTCGATGCAAATTAAGCTCAAATATTTATGTGGAGTCAGCGCTAATCCAATAGCTGGACGCCAATTATGCTAAGCTTGACGTTCTCGCCTCATAACCCTTTTATGAATGCGCATTTTGAATGCAAATCTCCCTGGGGGATGGGCATGCAATCAAATTGCAGCACCTCGCTTCTCTTTGTGCGTTGAATGTGTTGTTGTTGTCATTTGTTATTCAAAAATCACGCTGGACTGTGAGCGCCGAATCCTGGACGCAGTTAGAGAATTTCAATTAAGTGTTGCACATACGCCGTGTGACACAAAGACAGCAACAGCTGCCTGCCAGCGAAATCCGCTTAAAACTTATTCAATTAAACTTCTAGGCGAAGCAAACACCAACAGACGACAAATTCGAGTCGTAAAAATGCAAAGCAAATGGCATACAGCCATTGCTATAAAGCGAGCAGGTTCCATTATTTTACTATGATAAGGAGCAGCAACTTGAAAAGTGGTCAAACTTTAAATGCCCTTTCTGAATGATTCGATAGGCAATATAATTCAAAACTTAGTTTATGATACAATAATAAAAGTATTGATGTTTGAGCGAAAGATATGACACTTTCGTGGTATTCTGCTAAAGAATCGTTTTCATATAAAGTAAAGTAAAATATGAATAATCTATTTTAGACTTCTAAAGGTAGGTTTCTATCAAGAAATATTGAATATTCAACTGAAGAAAAAGTTCAATTTAATCATAATAGGCATTGAGAATATCGTTTAAGACATTTGCCTTTTTTTTTATAGATAACAACATAAAATAATCGCCGAGTTTAGCGTTTTTAATTTAATGTGCTCTATGAAAGCTAAATCAATAGATATATCAAATTTTAGTGGTATAGAGTTTTGATATCACAGTGATAGTCTGGAAGATACATAAAAATAAATAAATACTATTTATTTTATTTTATGACTGCAGTGGTGCACAGAATGCGTGACTAAATTATGATACCCGTCCGCAAAGCGTATATAAAAATATGCACATAAAGCATGTATAATAAATTCCAAGCAGTGGGTGGGTATGTGTGTGGGTGGGTGTGTGGGTGGGCAGTGTATGCAGCACAATAAACTCTGTGAATGGTAAAATAAAAATGTGGTGCATAAAAATAAGCTGTCAGTTGTCTGTTGCTGTGGCGTCTGCTGGGTGAATGGCCAGGTGTGCATATAGATTCTATTTACAGGGTATATGAGGCATGCTGACGCAAGACGAATAGCTTAATTGACTCTGTTAATTTAATGATAAGATAACAATGACCTAATATATGAGAGCGATAAGAGATTTGAGATTAGATCATATCGATTTACAAAACTGTTTTCATTGATATCTATGCAAGTTGAACTCGATTTTCATAAATTCCAATAATCTTTGCGGATGTTCTCAAAAATTGCACCCTTATTGTCTAATACAATTAAATATTTGCTGAAAATGGATTATTTCGATTGATAGTCGCAGCAGAAGGTACTGGCAACAAAAATGAAGGCAATTTAATTTATCTAGAGATTATTTGGTATCTTTACACTGTTGTTCAAGTAATGAAAGCTAATGAAATTCAAATTTCTTGTGTCATGCATTCAATTTCGTGCAAGCACAACAACAGATGGCGTCAGTTAAAATATGCGAGTTCTCTTACTAGCGTCTAGAGTTCGGGCAGAAAGGGTATTTATGTAGTACATTATTTTTAACGACTCTCGAGCCATTGTTGTTGGCGCTGCTCGTGCTGCTGCTGCTGCTGCTGCTGTTTCTGTTGCTGCTGATAATAATCTGCAAATCAGCTTAAAAGGTACGGTGAAAATATCACAGTTCCACAAACAACTTGAACCGTACAACTTTACAAATCAAAAACTTTTTGAATACGGACCAGTTGCCCAATCCAGCGAGCCTCCCATTCAACCCCCGCGCCACTTGAGCGTTTGTTGTTGTTTTTATTTATTTTATTTTTTTTGGGCTGCTTTTATTTAACATTCATTTTAGCATTTTGTTTTCTATAGTCCGTGGCTTTCGCTTGACTATTTATATATATAGAGTGTAAGTATATGTATGTATATAAATATGTGTTGTTCTCGCTGCCCACAGACGCCACAACAAAGCCCATTTTTTTTTTGGCAGCGTGAGTGTTTTGGTGTGGGTGTGTGTATTGTGGGCTGGTGCTAGAATGCCGGAAACGTGACTTATTTGATATTTATGTACTTTTTAGCCAGCGACAAAACTAAAATCCTCGCATTTTGTTTATGCAATAAAAGGCAAAGCGTCGCCTCGCCTCGCCCGTTCCAAAGCCACAAATTTATAAAACACAAAACAACTAGAGAAGAGAATGGGAAGAAGAAACCCTAGCACACACAAACACATACACAGTCATGTGTCAGGCATTTTATGTTTTTTAATTTCTAGCTGGCGCTTAATTAGAAAGAATTTTTTGTTGTTCCTTTTTGTCCAAGTACGTGCTGAGGCCTGTGCCACATGGCGTATGTGCAATATGCAAATGCGACTGCATTTTACATTCAGAAATTGAAATCAACGAGCTTACAACTTGATAGGTTTTTATGCCCCGCTGTAGTTGCCACGCCGCCTAGCTTTTCTCGTTCTCTCTCCCTCTCCCTCTCCCTTTCCCTGCCCATTTGTTACGTTTCGTTGCGCTTGTCGTTTCGTTTTTTTTTCCAGCACATTTGCCACACACACACACACACACACACATACACACACACACACACATTCACACATGTCATGCAGTTGTTGTGCTTGCTGTTTGACATGCATCGATTACATAAATGGAAAACAGCGAGAGGAGTACAGCTGCGGGGTAGTTGTATAGTACGACATAAGTCACGAAGCTCTTGCTAATGATGAGGACCATCATGATTTTTCAATTAACCAAATGCGCAGAAGGTTGTCACAGTGCAGCAGCTTGTCATTCTTGCTCATTCCATGTGGCGTAACAATGAGAGATGGCGCATATGTGACAATCACAGCATTGACACATAACTAATCAGTAAAAGGGGGAGAGAGTGAGAGAAGGAACTAACAAGGATTGACAACAGCAATCAGAATCACTGACTGAAGTGTTGCAGCAAAAGAACACAAATTATTAAGATTGTGGAAGATAATACGAAATGAGTCAAAGAGCAAGAAGAAAACTTTTGATGATAAATCCAAAAACAGATCTGATGACAAACAATTAGTAACTTAAACTTGATTGAAAACTACTTTTTGCTTACAAATTTAAATGAAAATATACAAAAAGATAAGGTAAAGGAAATAATGTTGCAAACTTCAACTAAAACTTTGTCTTTGAGTAAAGTAATACGAATTCCTTTAGTAGTTCAGAAAAGTATTCAAGCTTTTGTCTTATATCAAAAAAGAAATTAGATGGCATTCAATATAAAAACTTTAAACTCAACAAATAGTTTAAAAATCAATTATTAAACACTTTGTAGGACAAATCAAATTTAAGTCCAATTAAATTCTTACTTTGGTCTTTACCAAATTGAAATTGAGTCACCCTAAAATTTCAAAAAGAAACTTATCGAGTAGGCTTTGTTGTAATAACTGAGATCTCTTTTGCAAATTGCAGAACTTTATAGCTGTAAGTTTGAAATTTAGTTTCACTTAATACATTTCTTTAGATTAGTGTTAAATAAGCCTTGGAGTGAAACAGAGCCATGTCTAGCAAAAATAATATCATTAAGATCTTTCCGGAAACGGATCTAACCGACATTCATCGCATCGAGCTGAATGCCGTACGTGAACTGCTGCTGCGTAACACCTGGCAAAAGGAGATGTCGGCCAAGATGAATCGCAAACGCCAATCCCTAATTGCGGCCATGGATCAGCTGCTGCCCCGGGAAGATGAAAATGTGGCAGAACCATTTGGGAAGACACCCACAGTCTTAACATCCTGGGATCATTTGATGCCCCTTGCCGAGCAAGCAGAGATGACGGCCAAGATGAATCGCAAACGCCAATCCCTAATTGCGGCCATGGATCAGCTGCTGCCTCGGGAAGATGAAAATGTGGCAGAACCATTTAGGAAGAAACCCACAGTCTTAACATCCTGGGATCATTTGATGCCCCTTGCCGAGCAACCAGAGATGTCGGCCAAGATGAATCGCAAACGCCAATCCCTAATTGCGGCCATGGATCAGCTGCTGCTCCGGGAAGATGAAAATGTGGCAGAACCACTTAGGAAGAAGCCCACAGTCTTAACATCCTGGGATCATTTGATGCCCCTTGCCAAGCAAGTTGAGTGACTAGGCAGCGTACATCAAAGTGAAGGCAACAAAGTGTGTCTAAATTGCTGACCAGTAGCAATAACAACAAGCAGCACATAGAGTACATTATACTCGTAGTGCTGAAATGGGGAAAATGCCCAACTAAGCGTCTAATGCAAACAAAGTGCCAACATTTGACTCTTGATGAATGTGCAGCCAATAAATCCATTTATGCTAAGCACTTGCTTATTATTATAATCCACTATGCTGCACACACTCAACACACACACACACACACACACACACACGTATACACATGCAGTCAACACATCAACATTTAACCCTAATTTGCATTTATGTGCACATGAAAGCTATTTGGTTTATGATGGAGACCCGAACCCGCACCGAAGCCCAGCCTCGGCGATTACCTGGTGAGCTCTTTTGTGTCTTTAGCTCTGCATAAAAGCAATAAAAGCAATTCGCAAAAAAAGTAGTTACACACACACACACACTCACATTATTGTACAGGCGGCCCTAATACACACAACTACTTATAAACTCACCTCAATTAAACGTGATTAAGTAGATTTCCTCGTTTTTCTGCTCAACGAACTGTTTAGTTGTCGATGTGTTTGTTGTTTAATTTTTTTTTGGTTTTTCTCGTTTTGTTCTGTGTATGTTTGTGTGTGTGTGTGTATATGGGGCCAGCGCTTATTAGTATATGTACATATATATTATGCACTAATATGACAGCCGGCATAACACATTTGATCAACTAGTTGGCAACACACCATATTAGATCTATGAGAAAAGTTTATAGCACTTCGAGTTAATTGTGCTATAGCGAAAGGTGGAAAATAATTTATAACTATTTAAAAATTTGTTAAACTGAGAAAACTGCGATTTGGATGTATCAGAGTTTCGCTGTGTGTACTATGCCATATGACTAATTATTTATAGAAATAGAATATCGTAGTCAAATTATATGTTGAGATCGCTTAGAAATTTGTATTTTTGTATCAGTATATGAATTAGTGTTGGTGTTTTGATTATTATCCATATTACGATCATTATTAAATATTCTATATCTATCTATCATAGTTATTATCATAACCATTTCTAATTTCATTGTCATTATCACAGTCATTATCATTATTATATGTATTGAATGTATTAAAGTTAGTCCCTTTTAAAATCATTGTTTGATTTCATTGCCATTATCATCCTTGTCATTGTCATTGTCATTGTCATTGTCATTGTCATTGTCATTGTCGTTGTCATTGTCATTGTCATTGTCATTGTCATTGTCATTGTCATTGTCATTGTCATTGTCTCTGTCATTGTCATTGTCATTGTCAGTGTCATTGTGACAGTCAAGTAATAATGAGTCGATATCGTGGTCATTTTCATGGTAATATTCATAGTCAGTACCTTTATTATTATAAATATCTTATCTCAGCTATTATCATTGCCATTATCAATATTATTTTGAATTTTACTGTCATTGTTCAACAAGCAGTAATGACTTTTATCGGCAATGCATTGGTTGACAAATATTGGAATTTAATGTTCGGAATTTCTATTTAACATTTTAAAGTTTAACTATGAACTTACTGTGTTTCTTTTGTGTTTAAATATGATTAAGCAAGACATAAGTAACATTAGCTCGCAAGCGTATTAGTGTGTAATTCTATTCGACATTGGCGGTCAAGGCGTTTACTGGGGGAATCTAGCTACTTATTGTTGGCGGCGCACGTTGTTGTAATTTAGTTTCATTTGTGCATGAAAATGAATTTGTATTATTGTTTGCATTAATTTGCCTTATTAATTACATTTATGTCCATTGCCGACTACGACGATTGTTTCTATTTCTTCATATATATATATATACTTATACAGTATATATATATATATATATATATATATATATATGCTTTTTCGTGCGCTCTGGCTGTGGTACAGCTCTCCCTGGGGGTAATTTGAGCACTGGCTGTGCGGGCAATCAAATAAATAATGAGGCTGCTGCTGCCACAGTCGCTGGCTCCGCCGCCTACTTCAAGTTTGTTTAATATGCGAAAAACGTTGCAGAACTTTTGCAGCTACTTGTCGTCGGCGGCGACGCCAACAACATTATTATTGTTGTACTTGTTGTTGTTGTTGTTGTTGCTGTTGCTGTTGTGATTGTCTATGGCAACTTGCTTTTATTATTTGTTGCTGCTCGTCTGTATATTTCTATAATTGCCTTTTGCCTTTGTCTGCGCTCAGCGCCAAGCATCTGTATCAGTGTATCTATGTATCTCCATCTGCAGCTGGCTCGAGTATCTCAACATTTTTGTAAAATTGTTGATTGCTCTACCCAATTCACTTTACTGGTTGCTGTTGTCCTTTTTTTTGACATTTTCCACTAGGGACAAAGTTCAGTGGCTTTTTATATTTATTTTGTATTTTCCGAATTTTCTTTCATTCCGCTAAATGCATTTGATGCCCTTTGACGATTTCGCGTGCATTTCAAATTGAATTCAATTTGCGTATGAGCAATGTAATTATGAGCTTATTCAATTTCGAATGAAAGCTGCTTGTATTACGACCAGTCACAGTTAGCTTTGAAGTGGTTTTCGTGATTTGTGTTTCTTGATTGCGAATTTCGAGGTGATGAATAAAACCTCATCAATATACATTGATGCTAAAAGCTTTCTCTTTTACTTTATTCAAAAAGAAGAATCTACAAAAGTTTAAACTTGAACTCATTTTAGTGACAAGATTGCAAGTGAAATAATTTTGAACTTAAGCTAGATAAGTCATATATAGCGAAGGCATATAATATATATAATAATATATATATAATTATATGGAAAATACTTTTTGTCATTTTTCAATATTTGCTAGTTTGCTCAGTTTTGAACTTACGAGTAACGAGGTAACCGCTTGGACACCTTCCCGGAATCAAAGCTTGACCGGCATTTCAAAAGACTTAAGTGCGATATGTGATTACGATATAAGCTATAAATCAGACAATAAATATATTCAAACTGCTAAAAGGCAACATTCTTTACAGCTTGGAAGTGGAAAAGAATTATTCACATAGATTTAAAATATTCATAAAATTCATTTCGAAAAGTGAGTTCCATAAAACATAGCCACAAAGTTATGTTTTTGGCCAGTCACTTAGGTCGACTACTTGCGAAACTCTCTAGCTGAACGGGGCGGGAACTTGGGAGCACTGAAGTGAAGTAAGAAAAATAAAATAAAAAAAACTTAAATGTCAACTCGCAAAAGCTAAAACACTTCACAATCAACTTGTGCATAAAACTCGCAGCGCTGGAAGAAAAAAAAAATCGTCGTACACACAAAAGCCCGCGCACGTCAACCTCAAGCAGCGCACTAGGCCACGTTGATTTACACACACATACACACACATATATAAATACATAGAGAGAGGGAAAGAGAGAGAGAGTGAGTCACACACACGCTGAGCGCAATAACAACAATAAAAAAGTAAAATGGAAGAAAGAAAGAGAATAACAACAAGCAAACAACGAAAAAAGACTTCCGTGTTGATTGTTTTGTTTTGCTTGTGCGAACGGAGACGACGTCAACGTCAACGACAAGCGCCATAAAAAGCGACTACGTCTGCGAAAATCACTTTAAAAACAAGTGAAAGGCGAACAGAGTGTACGCCACACACACACACACACAGCAACATGGAGCAGGCACTGGGCTCAAACCTGTCCATCAACAAAACTATTGCAACAATAAACAAGAACAATTTGACAATTGAAGTGCTGCCCCAAGACAGCAGCAAAAAAAGCAACAACAACAACAAAAAGAGAAGCAAAGAGCCAAGAACTCAGCCAGGACTACTGACAAGTAGCCTACGACGCGTTGGTAGTAGGGTTTGGGAGGCTGGTCTAGGCACTTGAGCACAGTTTCCGGTCATTTACACGTACACATGCCGCACATGGCATGCCAATCTCAGAATGCCTGTGTGTGTGTGTGTGTGTGAGTGAGCGTGTATTTTGCTGACACACTATCCTACATTTTTATTGGCTTTGCCCATCAAGCAGCCGCCCATTGCTCTAATTGTGGCACAGCTTCATGCTGTTATCGTTATCTGAATGGCCGCAAGGTCAGTTGTTCAAGAAAATTCAATTTCAATTCACGTAATTGTTTAGTTTTGTTTACACATTGTATCAATTTTCGCCAAAAGGGAGCCAACGCTCAAAAATTGGCCAACACAATTAGCACACATACACAAACGCACACACACTGGGGCAATAAACAGCGACAGCAGCTAAGAAATTGCTGAGCCAGCAGCCGCAGCATAAAAGTATGCTACGAAAAATTACAAAAGGCAACTGAACCAAAAGCGTAGCACAACTGGGATGCCAATTGCTCTGCACAGACTCCACGTGCAGACCAGCTGAGAGTAGAGTACGTGAGAGAAAGAGAAAGTGTAGTAGAAGAGAGCGCATGCTGCTCTTTGCGCAACTGCCGCGTGTTGTTCTTGTTGTTGGTGCTGCTGTCGCTGTCTCCTGCAGGATCAGGGTGTGGTGAGTATGCTGTTGGCACTTGGTTATGCTCTTGCTGTAAAATTAATGCTGCGCCCTACCTGCTGCTTGCGTCTCTGCCGGCGTCGCTGCTGTTATTACTGCTGCTGCTGCTGCTGCTGCTGCTGCGGCGGCGGCGGCTGGTGTTGAACAAATATTTCTGCCGCTGCGCTGCGCGTTTTCCACCGAATTTTTGTATGCTTTCTTTCGTTTTAGCTGATATGTGACACGCAGCGCTCACACACACACACACATGCACACATACACACAGACACACACACAGACACACACACACACACACAGAGACACACGCGCGCGAGACTTTTGACGTATTGTTGTTATTGTCACTGCTGCTGTTATTGCTGTTGTTTGTATTTCACATTTTATCACACACTATTGTTACATGTGCTTTGCTCTTCTTCTTCCTCTTGTTGTTGTTCTTCTTCTTCTTCTTCGAAATGTGCGCTCTGCAAGCAACTTGTATATTTGTCTGTTTTTGACTATCTCGAAACGTTGCTTTTGCGCTTAGCCGCTGCACAAACCGTACACGTCAACTGTCTGCACCTGACTGACTGACTGAGCAAACCAAAGAGTCCAGCGCGTCCACAAATGCTGCTGCTGCTGCTGCTGCTGCTGCTGCTGCTGCTGCTGCTGCCGCTGCCTTTGCTGCTGCTGCTACTGCGAGTGAGACAGAGAGACAGAGAGAGAGAGAGAGAGAGAGACAAATCGTGAGCGGGAGCAAAATCGATGTCAGCGCCGACGCCGTCGGCATGTGGATGCTGCAAAGCGACAACGAGAGCAACGACAACAGTGGCAACATCTTCGTGTGCTCTTCGTATATTTTTCTTTTTAGTCTAGTTTGGTACACGCCTCAGTCGCTGCTGGCGTCGCTGCCCGCTGTTTTGATTTATTTTTGTGGTAGGTTCTGCTGAGATTGTCAAAGAGCAAAAGCTAAGAGCAACTAACAGCAGAACAGCAGCATCATCAGCAGCCACAGCCTCGAAAATTTCGCATAACTACGGCTATTTTGAGAATTGCCTTTCATTTGCAATTCATAGCCAACGGCGTTGACCCAGAAACTCCCCAAGGAACACACGCACATACCCATACCCACACAGACAGACAGACAGACAGACAGACAGTGCCTGCTAACTCATGTTGACAACTATAAATAAAACAAGACCCAGTACAAAATTGATGTTACTTGTAGCATCTTCTTCCTTTTCATATTATCATTGGCCTTATTGAAATCAACAAATTTGAAATCAAATACGCTGCATATATAATTTTCAAGCATCAAACAAACGACCAGAGCCCCCACCGTAAACAAATATCATAAAAATGTATTTGCACATACATACACATATTTATATATGAACAAAATAAATAAACATTTATAAATATTTGGCCAGCTACAGTTACAGAGCTTAACAAAAGGTCTCAACTTTTCTGGGGCTGGGCTATTCGAATTGGGAGTTGTTTCTGTTTTTTCTTTTAAGCGTCGGCTGCTCTTTATGCAAACTGTGCTCCTTGCCATTGTTGTTGTTGCTGCTGCCGTGTTTTCACTGTGTTTGTGTGCGTAAGCGGCTCATGAATATGTAAATTGTTATTATTGCATATTGTTCAGCGGCAGCAGCAGCAGTCGCAGCAGCAGCCGCAGCAGCCGCAGCAGCAGGAACAGCAGGAGCTTTGCCAGCTCTGATCTGTGTGTGGCCTAAACAATGGCATCAAAAACGGAAGCAGGTAAAGAATAAAAATAAAGAAAACTTTACTTAAATATCTGCCGTGGAAATGTACTCGAGCTTTTCTTTTATAATTACTTGAGCATAGCGGCGCGTAATAGGAATTTACCTCTATTTAAATTCATGTTTATTCAACGAATTCCTTTGGCTTATTTAAATAAATTTGGGGGGCCATCAAAATTAATGTTAATTGCACGAATTGTATTATTATATTTTAAAGTAATTTCTTGTATTGCATTTGAGCTGAGGCTGTTTCGAGCTCACGGAATATCCTATTTGCTAACCAGACTTTTATTTCGTTGACCTTTCAATCCCTCTTCAGCAGCAGCTCTAAGCGAATGGGCAAAGTGGAAGCATACCTTTTTACTTTTTACCTCAGGCTTTTATTAGAAAAGCGGTTCAATACCTTGCCAGCCAATTTTCTAGCCAATATCCTTAATCAAATTACAAAATAAAGTGGGTAACAGAAGTGGCTGCTGCTCTATTTTGAAAGAATGGACGGGATAAGTCGCCGACCTACTAATATAAAATCAGCTTCCAATAGACTTTACTTTGCATTTGATAAAACTTCAAAATATTCTTCATCAATATTTATTAATAATATATTTTTATATTTATGAATAAAAATGAAATTACGTTTCCTTATTCTACATTAAGCTATCAAAATTGTTTTCAATTTTATATTATTTATTTTATGTCTTTAATGTTAATGCTTCGATTTATATTTAGATGCAATAAATAGACATATATTTTTTGTTCAATTACTCAAAAAATTTTGCTGCGTGTACTTAATATTATTGTCTTAAAACATTATTTTCATTACTTATTTTTTTGGTGTTAGCTCAAATTGTAATTTGTTATACATAAATATATGCATATATATATATATATATATATATATATATATATATAGTATATATATAAATTATGAGAGGCAGATGCAGACTTGTTGAGATTTATGGCCTGAAACAGACAGCGTCAAGTTAACTTACCTGGAATTATTGTCAATAGCAATGCCTAGGCAACAAAGTAATGGCCAAAACACACACACACACATACACACATGCCCGTGCTGGTGCTTGACGCCGTCTTGACAACCTGAAACATGCGATAGAACAAGAAGACATTTGCCGCGTCGTCTCTGATTGGCAGCTCTCCGAGTCAGTCAAAGTTGATACCGAAGAAGAAGGCAAAAATCATCATTGACTTCTTTCGCTGTATGTGTGTGTGTGTGTGTGTGTGTGTGTGTGTATGTGTGTGTGGGCCACACGCTGTCGTCATCGCCATCATCGTCATCTATAATAACATCAAACAGCGCTGTCCAGAGCAGCATAGCCCAGCCAAGCTGAAAACCCAGTGCCCATGTCTATCCAGCTCTAGTACCCAGTCTCAGTCTCAGTCCCAATCCCATTCCCATTTCTACGCAACTCCCCGCTTGTTATCACGCGCAATAAAAACCAAGTTGGATTTTTTTCTCTACTTGATTTTTTTGTTGTTTTTTCTTTCGTTTTTTTATTTGCTTCTACATACTCTGCTAAAGGATACTCTGAATCTCACTTGAAGATGGCAATGTGTCAATGGGAGTGGCTATGAAAGGAAGTAGCTCGAAGCTTCTTGACTTCGTTTAATTTTGTATTTCTTTGGGTAATTTATTTGAAACTGTAAAGTCGTGGACTATAGAAAGGAGTTTACTTTTGTAATTCATATACTGAATTTTAATATGTACATAAAAATTTGTTTGCACTAGTATTAATTGGCATTAGTACTCACATTAATATAGATACAAGTTTTAGTATTATTTTTAGTATTGGTACTATGAATAGTATTATTATAATAATTACTAGTATAATTTTAAAAAAATAATCAAAGACTCCATGAAACACAAGTTAATTCTCAAAGTCTCATTGTGTTTTTTCTTCTCAAATTCTCACTCCAAGCTATTTTTCTTAAGTACAACCCACCCAGCATAATCTTTAGGTGAAAAATTAGATAAATAAATCAATTTCAGTTAGTTAAAATATGAGCAAAAGCTAATCGCAAATCAATGATATATATTTCCAGTGCCTTGAAACCGAAATGATATATAGAATTTTTATGCAGGCGAAAATGTTATCGTTGGTTAATAGCAAATCATAAATTTTGCGACGTGCATTCGGTAAATGCTCAATCATTTTAATAGACCCACCGTCAAGGGCATATAATCTTCGTCAAAGATAAATATCCTTTTTTTTCACTCGCTTTTCTTTCCTTTTTTTTTGATGCTTACTTGATTTTTCCTTCCTTACGATTTTCAAACATTTACTTTCGCTTTTCGCAAACGAAAACATAGACAAACACACACACACACACACATGCATACATACAGCCAGGCACACACCAATGCACACGTATTCAAATTGTTAAGGTTTGGGTTTGTGTGTAGGTCGATGCGGGGGTGGGAGAGGAGTGTGGGGGCGAGGTAAGGTAGTTAGAACCCAGAGGCTGTCAGTTGGCGCATAAAAAACGCCGTGTACGCAGGCGAAAATTGTTGTTGTAGTGGGAGATTTGTGGGGTGGTTGTAGGCGGTCTGTTTGGCTTTGTGTGGGGTGTGGCACGCCCAAGAACTGTGCTGCCGGCAGGCGACGTCGTCGCCTGAATGCGCGTTTAGTTTCAAGTGTTATTTTTGTGCTAGAAGCAGCCGCCAACGAGGACATCTCGTCGTCTCGTCCTTATGAAAGCGGCTACTGCTTCGTTTTTCTACGTCTTCGGCGTTGCCAACGCTGTCGTCGTCGTCGTTGTCGTCTGTTTTGGCTGAAGTGCGTAATTGATGTGAAAAGTGGCAACAAACTGTTTTTTATTTGCGCTTGCTTTCAATTTGTTTAAATTGCTGGGCGCTGTCGTCGTTGCTGGGCGTGTCAATGTGTACACACGTACAGCCACACTTACTCACACACACACACACACACACACATACACACTAATACACACATTCAAAAACGCTGATTGAAGTTTTATTGAATTTTAAATTGTACTGTCCGCGTCGGGTTCAGTTTCTGTTTCCGTTTGTCTAGCAATATCTGCTGCCCTCGCTCTTTCTCTCTCTCATCTTCTGTCTTTCCGTATTACTCGCTCTCTCTCTCTCTCGCTCTCTTTCTCTCACATACACACTGTCTCACTTTGACTAACATGTTTTTTGAGTGTTTTATTGTTGACACAAATAATGTCACTCAAATGTCGAAAAGAGGCCGCTGTTTTTTGTGGTTGCTGTGACGCTACCTACCAAACATCTTCTTCTTCTCGCACACTGAGGTTTGACATACATTAAAGTAAGTTTGTCAGGTGCGTTAGGCAGCTTGTCTGCACAAAGTTGTTGCCACAAAATAGCCAAATAGCTATTGGTATTGCTAAAAAGATAAAAATAAATGTCACATTCTGCTCGCCGACGCTTGAGCGGAAGAAATTGAGATACTTTCTTAAGTACTTCTGACATTTACATCTGTAACTAATAGATTACATCAATTGACTTCAAATTTGTGTTTCTGTTTGTCTGTGTGCTTGTGCCAACACGTTTCCAGCGTTTAAAGCAATCAAATCGTGGAGTATTATAGAAATTGGCTGCACGTTTTAAGCTGTTGTTCGGTAGAAAGTGAAAAGTGATTTGATTCAACGGAAAAACGTCTGTGGGGTGTTATTTTGTGGAAGGTAGTTCGTTCTTAAGACGGTAATTGTAAAGTAGACAGAAAATATGCAGCTACGTTCACAGTAACTAAATAGTAGCTGGTGTGATTCTAAGGAACTGGTTTAGGAAGATTCTTAAGTATTAATAATTACTAATAAAGACGAGCTCCAAAGACCTTTGATCAGAGTAAGCGCTAACAGTTTTTCCAACACAAAATAAACAACTTGAATAATTTACCTTCCTTATCTACTGCCAATAACATTATTGGATGCTCAAAGATATATTTATAGATTTATAAATATTGCATTTGCCCTCAAACTCTGACCCATAATCGACCTATAAGCTGTCGCTGTCCTTGCGCCTTGAGTATTCAAATTAATGTAGCTAACCCAAGCAAATTTGTTTAACCTCGCTAAGTACTATGGGGCCACATGGGCCATTAACACTTTAGATGCGGCGCACTCATGCCAGCCAAGCTGAAGACGAACTGAAACTGGCACTGACCCACAGAGACAATAAAGTTCAATATTAATGCACCCTTTGACACACACACACACACACACACAGAGAAAGAGAGACAGCGCAAAAGCGAACAGCAACAGTTCGAGCCCCCAAATCGGGCGCCATAAATATAAGACAAACAGGCTGCTTAAACGTACAACAACACAACAAAAACCAAAAAAAAGGAGGAGCAGAAATTTTAATGATCTGTCATAAAAGTGTGTAGCCGAAGACAACAAAAATCCCAGAGGCAGTTGCTGAAAATTGAGCGCGGGTTCGACTCAAACTCTGCCACACATAAAACTGAATTTATTAGCATTGCATACTTTTGAGGGCAATCAAGTAACCGAAGAAGATGCCCACCCATACACCCACACACACACACACAGAAACACACTCTGCCGAAATGGTCAGAAGTGTTGCTGAACGAGAGGAGGGAGGGAGAGAAAGAGAGAGATATATATACAGAGAGGGTGGGTGGTGAGGGGCTGGTGTACAAATCCTTTTAAGCACTGTGGCGCCACCTAGCGGGCGCCATTTATGTGTCGCAGCGGCAGCAATTAATTCCGAAATCACAATAGCCATAAAGATGATGATGCGACTACAATTTGAATGGCAGGCCACAGGGCAGCATACCCCACGAGTACCCTCGCCACAGTCCCTTCTTCAACTAACCCCTGCCACGCTTAGCAGACTAGTGGATGGGGGGATTGTCACTGTCAAAGACACGACCAAATTGACAACAATGGCGACAAGCGGCGGCCGTAATAAGTAGTGCTACTCCCGAACGCCCCTATTCTACACCCCTGGCTTAGCCTTGGGGTTGCCGGCCATTAAATCAACGCAGGACATTGGCAGGACTCGGCCGCTGCCAATGCGGCACAATATATCAAACTTTATGTTGATTTGAGTGGCCCGCCAAAAACTTTGCGCCCCGCAGACTGTAACTGAAGCCGGGTTCGGGCTGTGGGTCCGGGTCCGGGTCCGGGTCCGGGCTAAGGTCCGCATATTTTTTTGTGTCATTGTCTCCTTTTATTGATTTATTTTGGCTGTCTCTTCTTTTGCAGTGCTGGTTTTTTTATTTTTATTTTATCATTTGTGGATTTTATTTGTGTGCTTATTTTTGATTAGATTTATTTATTTTTATTTGTGCTGAGCCGTCGTTACGTTTCCGTTTGCGGCCGCCTTCGATGCCGATGAAATTTAATAATTCCACTTAATGCAATAATAATTTCGTCGCCTTTTGTTGTGCCGCAGCACAGGCAAAGACACGGGCACGGGCATGGACTCGGGCGCAGACTGAGGACATCGTCCTGCTCTCCTGCTTACTAACCTCATCCTCCACAACTGTCATCATGGTCGTCATCGTTTTGTGGTGTTCGCCGCATAATTTGTGCGAAATTTGTCAGATTGCTGGCACATCTCGAGGCGCTTAAGTCTGAGTAATAGTGCCCAGATGCTGGAGAAAAGGGGGCTGGCCGTGGCATTTGTAATATGTTTTATTTGACTTGTAGCAGCTGCAGGCATTCTTCTTCTTTTCTTCTTCTATCCACGGGTAATAAACACAAAAACTTCAAGTAATTGACGCGCTTTACTCCAGGGATACAGTCAGCAGAGAGTAAAGCAGCGAGGGCCCATCGCTGATTACAATTGGATGCTTTGGTAATTGCGACTAAATGACTGCCAAATAGGTAAATAAATAGTATATTTAAGTGCGCGGTGTGAGTAATGGATCCAAGTTACAGATACAAATGCCATTGACTTGAGTTTGAGTTGAGAAAAGCAACAAACAGCGGTTGACATTTCAAAATGATTTTATCGCTTGACATCGCGGATAGAAGTATGTCAACTATGAAAGATACTTGAATTGAAACTTGAAATAGAGAAAGAGCGCTAAACACCAACTGCAATTGCTGACTTCACTCTTTGCAACAGCTGCAATCAGAGAATTCTCAACTGGTAAAAGCTTAACAGAAATATCTAGGCGTAGACGATAGCTAATACTGAAAATATAATTATTGTTGATTAGTTATAATCAGTTAATACATGATCTTCGAGTCACTAAAATTTCCCATGATTCAAAATACTTTCTTAAAAGTCAACAAACCATGATGTTATGACATTTATGAACAATCCATCTTGGTCATTTCCTTTTCTGACCAATCTAAGTACTTTTAAACTATTTTTATATACTCTTGAAATTAAAGTTGATATTTGAAATCATGAAAGCGCAAAGTATGTCATACGAAAGTATTTAAGTGATTTTAGATTTTTTGGCAAAATACGCCGTATTTGATATAATGTTTCTTTTTCTATGTATACGAAGACTGGCTATTAAATAACGAGACTGCTTATGAAAAAGAGTTTTATTTTAAAAATTATTCTACAATCGAATGCTCCCCTTCAATATACTCCCCTTCCCTCGCCACACACCGTTCCATTCGTTTTTTCCATTGGTCAAAGCAATGCTGGAAGTCTTCTTTTGTAAGAGCATTTAGGAGCTCCGCCGATTTTCGCTTCACCTCTTCCATCGAACTCGACCTACCCCTCTAGGACGCCTTTGCGCGCGCAGTCTCGTTTTTTAATAGCCAGACCTCGTATTCTATTCAATTCAATTCTCTAATCTAGTTCTTCTTCAGTTTATTTAAATTTGTTTCTTTTGAAAAAGAGATATTTTTTATTTATTACTTTTTTTCAGCTTCTTGAATCGTTAATACAATATCTCAAATGGTTTTTTTTCGCATTTCGGCATAAGCCGCCCAAATGCTGTTGCTTTGCCTGGCCACGCCCTCAATATTCTTATATAAAAACTCACACGCACTTGATCTATATGGGTGAACGCCCCTCTTCAAGTTGCGTGCGTCGATTATTGTAATTGATTTGCACAATTGAATAGCAGGCGAGGACACGCATAAATCAAACACACACACGTGCACACACGCACAACACATGTGCATCAATTATTGAAGTCTGTCGTCATTTCTGCTGTGCATCAGATAGAAAATAAAAGTGAAACAAAACATGTATATATATATATATATTTATATATTTATATGTAGAGTGTTTTGTATGTTCCTCTGTTTCTCAGTCCCTCTATGGGCAATGTGAGGGCTGTCACGCACTGAAGTTTTATTGTTTAACAAATGCTCAAATCGAATGCCTGTCAGCCGATTACTGCCTACAATTTTCCCGTTTCTGCGATTCGCGCATCGTTGCCGATCAATTATGCAAATGGGCACGGCAACATATTCAATAATAAAGTGACGTCGTCGTCAGCAGCGACATCGGCAGCGTCGCACGCATGCCACAGCATTTATTAAAAGCACACACATTTCACGTATTACGTATACGCAATGTGCGTCTGTCAGCCTAAAAACAACAGCAGCACAAATATCTGAAAATAAAAGACAAAAAGGGAGTCAAAGCGTATGTGCATAAAGACCCTATCACACACACACACACACACACACGCTGGCATATGCGAACAGCTGTTTGAATGGCGAAATATGAGCTCAGTCCATATGAAGCTGTAAGTGTCGCTGTAAGTGTGTCCAATTATGCCATCGAATTGACAGAATTGTCGCCAAAAATCCAACCAACTGGTTGGAAGCAATTGAAATGTTGCGTATACGAAGCTTTGGCTAGGATGCGATTTGGACGAATTGGAGACAAGAATTATTGTAGTTGCTTAGTAGGAAAACATACGAAGCTTAGAAACTGCATGAGTGAGAGATTATAGTGAAAGATTTCTACATTGAATATTTATAATATAGAAAAATTAGAAAAAATAGTAACATGCTAAGTACAATAAAAGGAAAATTGGGCTTTGAGGGACAGAAAGTAAATACGTTGAAAAATTAAAATTAAATTAAAACGAACTTTAATTCTGAGTTCTGAGTTATGCTGTAATTGGGGCAGTAGATTGCCTTTCAATATATTTTAAGAATATAAAGGATATTTTTAAATTCATATAAAATACATTTTGTAATTTGAAGTCAACTCGCTTAATTATAGAATCTGCAGAAGTGTGCTGCCACCATATTTATTTTTTGTTTGCTTTTTTCTTTCTTTTTTTTGGCTTGTCTTCAGAATTATGTCCAACAAAAACATATGCAAATATTTTTGAATTGAGATGAGGATATGGAAGCTGGAAAGAGAGTAGGAGGAGAGGTTTGGAGGGTGGTAGGCTGGCAACTTTAAAGCCTTCTTCGAGCATAAAATGTTTCTACTAATGACTGAAAGTCAACAGCGCGTGGAGCTCGCCCACACGCAGACACTGACACAGAGAACCTTCTGCTCAGAAAAGTGCCACACACACACATACGCACTCACATACACACACACACACACACACACACGTATGTGCCTCACCACCGGCAATCAGTCAGCCTCAAATTGTTTCTAATTAAGACTCTGGGTCTTGCTTCTGGGGCTGTGTTTGGGTGTCCTCTTCAAAATGGGCTCTCGCCTCCTGCGCAGTCAAGTGTTGTCTATGGAGCTGCTCCGGACGCAGCTACACGGCCTGTTTACATGCACAGCTTGTTGCACACACATACCCACACACTGACAAACTCTCATACAGACTGACAGTGGTACATGCAGGTCCTGTTTGTCCGTTACTCGAAGGAATTTAATTATAACTTCTGTAACTAATTTCCGTTTTTGGCAATTTGGCAAGCGGATGTGTGCCCACATGTGTATGCATAAAGCATTGCAAGAGGCAGAGAGCTGGTGGCCCCATCACTGGGAATTGAGCTGCACAAATTAATATTTAATGCAACCAGACGCACAGTTTCAACTGCTGTTGCCAACTACTCATTGAATATAACGCATACGCAACGATGGACGCTGGCCAGAGACAAAAACACACAAAAGAAGACGTGGTGTGGAGTGGGTTGGGGTGCAAAAAGTTAGAGCCTGCTGTGACAGCAATGAACACGTAGCTGGCATAAACATCATCATCAGCGGCATCAACATTATCATCAGCGTCATTTACGTGACTTGCCGTGTCCATTAGGCCGGCAACAGGATGGCAAGATGGCAGCATGGCAGGATGGCCAAACAACGTGACCCAAAGGATTACAGCGACCCGGGGAGTTATTAGACCTATCAGCAGCAAGGTACACCAACAACATAAATATATATGCATATATATTATATATATAATAAAAAAATTAATAAAAAAAAAACAACAAACTTTTTTCTGCCCTCAGAACTTTGGCCTTGGCTTAACCCGCGCCACGCAGCTTAACCCCACTTAGGCGTGCGGTGGCGGGAGCTAATTTAAAGTTTGTTTTATTTAAAATAAAATAAAATATTAAACAAGAAGAGCAAAAAATACCACCGCGCTTTCAAAGGGACACTCGAATTTGAGCGCTGCGCGAACAATTTTTATTTGCACTTTTGATAAATTAATTAAAAGCGAAAAAGGGCGGCAAATCTTTAAAATAATTAATTAAATAAACGGGGCGACATGGCAAACAAATAGCCCACAAAAGCAAAAGTTGAAAATACAAAAAAAAAAGACAAAAACAAAAATAGCAGTGGATGAAGGAGGAAAACTGAATGCCAAATGATGAATGCGCCTCAAAGCGAATTCTGAGGCTGAGTCAAAGCTTGAAACGAACTGAAATTATGGCAACCAACTGACACAGAAATCCATTTTTCATTTTCAACCATAAGCATAGGGAGGCGGCCGTCGCTAGGCGTGGCATACGAACCGAGTTAAGGTGGGTTGGGGTTTGGCTATATGTGTATGTGTGTGTGTGTGTGTGTGTGTGAGGGGCCTGGCCAAACAGGACCCAAGCCTTTGCCTACTTATTTATGAGCTTGTATGTTGGTAGTTGGTCAAACAAAAAATGACGCAACAACAACAGGAACAACAGCAACACCATCTACCAAAAAAAGGGTTAGAGATTACAAACGAAAAATAAATAAAAAGAAGCAGCAGCAAACATGCTACTGATTTTTGTTGTTGGCTATTGTAGATGCTGTCGCTGTTGTTGTTGTTGTTGTTGTTGTTGTTGTTGCTGTTGCTGTTGTTATCGTTATTTTTCTTGCTGCTGCTGGCGTGTCTAAAATATAGAAAACAAGAAGAGAGGAGAGGAAAAGAGGGATAATTTTTTTAAACACAGGGGGGGGGGGGTGATTTTTGTTTGTTTATTGGGGGGGGGGGGGGGTAATAATAAAGAAAAGTAGAAAGAAGAAGTATTGGGGGGGGGGGGGGGGGGATATAAAAAGAAACACTGCGTACATAATGCAAAGTATAGTCGACTCTAAAATACCCTAACTGTAGGAAAATAAATTAGTTGGAGAGAAGTAAGTCCTAAAGAAATTGATTTGTTAAGAGTTCAATTGTGAACTAATGTCTACAGAGGTTTTTGATATTATAATGATTATGATATTAATATTAACAAATAAATATATATGAATTTATTTTATAAGAAATAACATATGTAAAGCAAAGAAATTATAGTAATAAAAAAATATATAAATTAATTTTATAAGAAATGACATACATGAAGCAAATATTATTTGCTTATTATTATTATTATTATTATTATTGCCAAATATTTTTTATTCAATTTTCTCTATCAAATGCTTCATCTTTATATATTTATTTTGGATTAAGTCTTATTTTTAGTTTTGTATCATTTTTTCTATATATTGTGTAATTTAAGATTTATTTAAAATTTATTTTTGACAAAATATCTCCGATTTGTTTTGTTTTTTGTGGTCAGATATTTGAGACTTTTATAAATATCAAAATATGAGGCATGATAATAACTTGAACTTACATCATATAGATCATTTAAATTTGTATTGTGCAAAAATATGTATAGACTTTTTGAAAAGATATTGTATATAATTCGTGGAAGGCTTACAGATGGGATAAAAGCAGATTTTATTATCTCATTTGTATTCCATGATTATAAACTTTTAAAAAATATTATTTAGTATAACTTGAAACCAATCAATTAATCAAAATATTTGAATGCCCTAAGTTCCTTGCTGCTTGTAGCTTTCAACCTATTAAAGAATACAAAAATGTAACTTGCCTATCCGCCATAATATCCAAATATAAACACAACAGATCCGGTTTCTATTGTGTTTATAATTAACCCTATAGATGCCCAACAGATTGACAAAAATAGCATGTTGCTCCTACGACTAGGGCATCAGAGATGCTCAGCGAAAGACCTTTTCTTATTCTATTTTATTCGCCCTTTTTTTGCATTCGGGGTTTCGTCTTGGGCGGCTTTTGTCTGGGAAATTGCGTATACGCCTGGTAGCGCACAGCAGCATGTGCGTATGTGTGTGTGTGTGTGTGTGTGTGTGTGTGTGTGTGACATGCAAACAAAAGGCGCTTGTCTGTCAGCTTCGAACTTGAAAAATAAAAAAAGGAGCGTAGAGATTTCACAAAAATGAGTTGTAAATGTCGAAAGTGCTTGATATGCCGTCGACAATTTTCAAATGTCGGCAATCTGCAAAGCAATTTGAGAAAACAGAAAAAAGAAATGGGGCAAATATGCGCTATAATTTACACACCAGGCCAGTTCCTTTTTTGCAACATATTTTGGTGTTGTTGTTCTTTCTCTTTATATGTATGTATATTTATATATTTTTGCCATGACAACTCTTAGGGGAAAGGCAGTGGCAGCCCGGCCGCTGAGCCCGACTCTGCGGCTCTGTGGCCTGGGCCATGTTTGTGTGTTTTGGCTGTAAGCAGCTGTCACTGATTTCTGACAAATTGATTTGACAGTCGACAGGCGACCAGATGAACGGCTCTGAGGGGGGGATAGCCTGGCAGCCCTGGCAGCAAGTCAGGCGCGTGTGCTAAAAAAAAGATGAAAGCTGGCTGTTGCCGTGACTGTTGCCATGGTCTATGCAATGCGTGAGAGTCTTGTGACAAGGCTGCCCAACTGAACTGAACGCTGTAAGAGAGCCAAAGAGTTGCTGTTGTCAAAGAGCAGAAGCGTGGTGAGTATTTTCAGTATGTGTGTGTGTGTGTGTGTGTGTGTGTGTGGATGTGTGAATGTGCTAGTGTGCACATGTCCATTGTTATTGTTTTGTTGTGCGACATGGCAGAAGTCTTACAATTTAGTTGCAGCCAGTTACCTGCTTGATTGACATACAACAAACGTTTGACTGGCTAAACGCATGCAGGCAAACTTCAGCCAAAGCACACAAAAGAAAAAGATGTTAAAACCAAATCGAAAAGAAAAACGTTGAGCTGCTGGGAAAACTCCATCCGAGTGGCAGCTGCCAGGCCACGTCTGTCAGCTTTTTATTTATAAACTGTGCAAATAAAATCAGTAAATCAGCAGCAAAAACCCACGCAGCTGACCTAGTTGTATGTCCTAGTACATATATATGTATGTAGTCGTCGCTACCCACAAATCAAACAATTAATTTTGCTGTCTGAAATTCCAGCAGTAAATCAACAGTCAAACAATTGAACCATTTAACTATGTAAATAAAATTAATACGAGCAAAGAAAACAGCTGAAACTGGGAGAGAGAGGTCAGCCATGGTCACCTTATGGTCCAGAGTCCACGAAAAATCCATTAAAAAGCAATCAATATATGGAAAACAAATGCCAGTCACTTTTGAGCCGCCTGCCCTTACAAATCTACATCTCTCTCTCTCACACACACTCTCTCTCTCTCTCTCTCTTCTTACAAGTAATTCACCCAACACAGCAAAAATTGAAACAAAAATGCCAAAAAAAAAAAAAAAATGCTTGCAAAACATAAAAATTTGAAGCCTGCGAGCAGCGGGTGGTGCAGCTAAAAAAGCTAAAAAAAAAAGGACTATTAATGACCAAGACCCCCAAGACAAGGTGAGTGCGAGAGAGGTGGGCAGAGCATGAACTAGGTAGGGAGAGAGCGAGAGAGTGAGCTAAGACTAGGTACAAGGCTACGCTCAGACCCAAAAAAATGCGAAAATTGCAAAGGAAGTTTAAGCGACTGCGTAATACTCTTCACTAGATACTGAGAAGCCTAATAGAAGTAGGGCAAAAAACATAAGATGCTACAGACTTTAAAATTATACAAATATTTCAATATGGATCAAGATATAGTTACAAAATACATAAGAAAGGCACGCAATATTTTGGTTATATATTCTTAAAATTTATTTTGTTCATTTTTATAAAAAGTAGTTTCCTTTCAGGAGTCTGCTTGGCTATTGAGCTGCTGTCTTTAAATCTGTAATTACCCAAACAAAGACATTTAAAATGTGACTAGAAAATGAGATAAAGCTTTTAACATAATATAAAGAGTTAATAGCGGTAAACTTTAACTGCTAAGGCTGTAGAAACTTTTCCGATTTGCTTTGGTCGCAATTAAAGAAGTTAGATTAAAGCCATACTGCGTCAAGTCTTAACTCTCTGACAACAGGCAGCAAGACTAGACTAAGAAAATATGCCCTTTCACATTTGTTAAAGAGAGTATTATAATTTCATATATATATACATACATACATATATCTATACATATATATAAATGTGTGTGTGTGTGGCAGCGTAGCGGTGAGTTGCCATTTTTGCTGAAATAAAAAAAAACGCACATGGATTTTAGTTGCGCTCAGCCTGCGCCTGGTGTTGACCTGATTTTCCGTGACGTCATTTGGCCCACAATCTGCTGCTGCTGTTGCTGTTGCTGTTACTGCGCGCTCGCCTAGTCGCACATACACACAAGTGCATAGCTGGAAATGGGATGATGCTAAGCATATGATCTACAGCTAAAGCTCAAGTTGAGTCATTTATATAAGTCAGTGAGTTTAATATGCTGAAAATAGATTACAAATTTCAAAATAATCCAATTAGCTACACAAATATTTTCTTTCTCTAAAATACTAAACTTAATTTTTTCACAAAGTTACGAAAAAATTAAGAAAACTAATTTGTAAGAGCTCAAGAAACTTTCTGATTAATTGGCCTTAGGTGGCTGGAAACTTGGAAAAGGAATACAGAAAAGACTTATATGAAACTGCTGATAAAAGTCTATTGGGATAAATCCAAAAACATTTCAATTTATAAATTTTGAAACAATCTATATTAAACTCCTTTCATTTTTATGGACTGCTCTTATTGGTTAGTAAATGCAGCTGGCCTATATTATTATCAGCTGGAAGATCAACTAAGTTTAAATTTAAAGTCATTAAAATGTTTGATCTGTTTCTAACCGAAATCAATCGACTAATATCCAGTGTTGCATAATGATTAAATATTTAGATGTATAGAAGTTCCATGGTAGATTTGTCAAGATAGTTTCTAAACATGTTCACAGCTTTACTAGCTCATATTTAATTACATTTACATATTACAAGACAATATTCATTTTTGTTGTACTTATCGTAGATAGCCCTCCGATTATGTACATTCTGATCGTATTAATACCCTTTACTTAATGCCTTGACGTCAGTTCACGTTAAAAGTTTTTAAGTTTCTCTTCCTTTCGACATACAGCAAATTTTGCCTCGTAATATGCAAATGGTTTTCACCAACGATTGCCGATTTTTAGGGCAGACATTTACTTCACGGCATTTTCCGCCGTTTCTGCTGCACGAAGCCAGATCTACGATGGAATTGCAATATTAGTGAATGGCTGCTACACAAGATGTGGGCATGTATTTAAAATCTTACTTGAACTGTAAATGGGTCGACAGGCGAGGCAATCGCCAACGAGCAGCAACGAAATCAGCAGCACTGCTGCCGATGTAATCGACCCCACACTATTCGTAGACATCTGTTGACGACTTATTTTTTACAAAATGTGAAAGGCTTTAGTATTTTAATATATATCTAAACTAAACTGAAAAACAAACGTTGAAGGTTATTTCATGACCAAGTTTCTGAATACAACTAACTCCATCCAGGCAGAGCCGCTAAGTGAGCGAGTAAATAAAATTATTATGATAGTCCGGACTGAGCGACTGGTATAGATGGGTGGGTACAGCATTAAATTCAAACTTCTTAATTAAAAACTTGCAGCAGAGCAAAATAAAACAAGTAAGAGTGCTCTAGCTGAGACTGCTCGACTAGGAGATACCCTGACCCCTGCAAAGATCAGATATTCCATTCATTTTACACCTCTCTTATATATACATTACATGCAACACATGCACACATACACAAGCACGCGCGCTGCTAACTGCGAAGTTTACGCAGCGAATGCGCTTGGGCTGCAGTATGGGCTATACTATGAAATTTTTGTTGAATAAGTTTTCTTCTAAATGAAACTTCGTAATCAAGCTTTTAGAACACGATAATGACATTAAGATGTATGTATTTGCCAAAGCACAAGTCTCTAGTATTTGAAATAGATTTTGGATATCCAGAATCCAGGAATTACAAAATGTCTGTTTTCACTACACAGGTATACACAGTAAATCTAAATTCTCCAGCTATAATACCGATTCAAGTTACGCTTAAAAAACGAATCAAAATTATCAATTTTCATCGATAATAAGGAAATCTATTTGTTGTGGTTTACGAGGTCCTTCATACAGATGGAGTATGGCTATATCGACTAAGCTCGTCCAGCTGATCATGAATATACATATATACTTTATGGGGTCTGCCACTCCTCCTTCTGCCTGTTACATACATTTTCACAAAACCATCATACCCTGATTTCCCATTTTCAATGGGTTTAGGGTACAAAGAAAAAAAAGATATGGAAAGCATGTCAGCACGCTAGGGACGGGTATGCTCGACTATGTGATGTGCCTGTAAATGATGTTTTAACTAATTAACCAGCATGATTTTATATTTCAGTTGATCAAGGCTATCGATCGATATCGACTGTAGCCATTGAACTATCGATAGTATTATATGTCAAATACTCATTAGTCTTGACAAAATAAATCTGTTTTCATATTAAATTACTGAAATGTAAGTGATAGATCTACTCAAGCATACGCTTTGCTATCGACTATCAACCATCGATCACATGTCTCTGTGCTCTCTAGTAGGCGTATATTTAATACGCTTTGGCTTACAAATCAATATGAAAAGACTTTTTTATATGCCTAGATTACCATATTTATCGATATCAGTTTTCTTATTGATATCCAAAAATTGCCGGACTTAATCAATAAAGTGTGTGGTAAATCCTATTTGCATATGAGCCCTTAAGCTGCACTTCATTGCTACATTGTCGCTTGTTCATTTGTATGGCTGCAGGGTATACGAGCTGCAAGCTGCCCGGACGTTGGGACACCTTTCAAGCTGCAAATCAGTGTGAAGGAAAATAAACCGCTTAAGGACTTGCGACTTGGCGCTTTCAAAATAACAAGAAAACTGCCTCCAGTCAGGGCTAGCACTTGGACACGAGTCCAAGTCCATGCTTTAGGTGCTGCTGGTGCTGCTGCTGCTCTCTTACGGTTGGTGTCTGAAGCCGCGGCGGAAACGCCAGACGGATACGGATGTGCTGGCCCGAGCATTGGTTCACCGCAGCGACCAGTGAGCAGCAACAGCGCCAGTCGAGGCACTGGGAAAAAAAATTCAATTAAAAGCAACAGCACGTAACTGAAACTTTTTTTGCTGCTTCTTTTTATTTTTACTTAATTCTTTTTTTTTCTGCTCGCAAGTTTTGTATCTTTTGGACTGTGTGTTTGTGTGTGTGTGTGTGTATATTTCTTGGGATAGCAGCTGCCCTTAGGGCATAGACAGCACAGCTCCAGTTGGGCAAACTCCAGCCCCTCTATATAAGTTGGTGCCAGCTGTCAGTCGCTCTCTGTGCTGCTTCAAAGTTGCAGCGGTTTATTTTCTTTGCGCCTCGCCCTCGCGTCAGTCCATAGCGTTCTTTCTATTTTTTCGCCTTAGTTTTAGCTGTGTTTTTTGGTCGAAAATTGAATGGCTGCAGCTGTAAATGGTGGCTATCAGTTATTGGTAGTACATGTCCAATAAAAGCCAAAAGTTCATATTGGCTCGTTGTCCACTGCTGCCAACTTGATGCTTCAGTTCAAGTTTCTCTCTTCCCTTACACTCCAGCAGCATATTAAATATTTGACAGGCTGCAATCGACGGCAATCAATAAATGTGAATTGAGATAGACTCGAATTGCTTTATCTTAATCAGAAGAGTTTTATATTGAAATAGCTATCTGCTTTCTAAAGTTGGTATAAAGTAGGGCAGCTAAAACTTACGCTCTGCGTTACTATTTATTTTTTTTAGCAAAGGCAATAAATTTCACTTACATTTACATTTAATGACTATTGCTGAATGTGAAAATAAGAATTTGGATGGATCCAAGTGTTTTATTCAGAATTCAAACTTACTCTTTGCAAATACGTATTATAGTTTTAAAATATTTTTTATAGACAAGATTTACATTTGCATGATTTATTATAATAGTATTTCCCCCAGGGATTCCAGGAATATATGTGAATGTAAATATTGAATCGATATAATTATTTATTTAACCAAAAGCCCATTTTCATCTTGTACCATAGATATTTAATTATGTATAATTTGTCTATAGCAACCACATGAAAGCTGTTAACAACAGATTACAACTATCCAAATTTGCATTATAATTTGCTACAAAGTTTTCGACGTTTCACTTTCGGCTAGTGTAATTGGATATAAAATATTTATTTCAAAAAGTTTAAAAGCGCATAAATGGTGTCAGAAACTAGGTCATTAATGCTCAACAAAACCGCATAAAAAATAGTTTTACTTGCAACTCGTGCTTGTGCATCCCACATAATTATTATTTTAGTTGAAATGAAACCTGGTAAACTTTGCTACGTTGAAAATTATAAAAAAGAATCCTAGAATTCATGAACTATTTACACGTGGCTTAAATATACATAATACACTTTAACTATGCGCTTTAAATATGCAACGTGTTAACTACCTTTTTCGCAAAAGCCCGCTTCACATGAAGTTCGCTTGAACTCTGTCCTGCTTCAGGAATATGTAATTATGCGTCTGCTCGTTCAGCTCTGCAACTATTTCTACTGCTTGGCATTTGTTTTTCGAGAAAATTTATATATATGTACATTCGTAACTACATGCTTGTGACTATGATATGAGAATGGTTTGGCTCAACACCTCTGCTTGGGCTAATTTACTGGCCCCCCGCCTGCCATTTCCCACCATAACACTCAACTCATTTATCTGTACTGCCTGCTTATCTCGCTGCCTGTGTGCGTGTCTGCGTGTGTCCCATAGGCGAGCACTCGAGTGGCCTCTCAGCATGGAAGCAACACTTGGCATTATAGCGCCTCGGCCCTTACCTCTAATGAAGCGCAAATGTTGATGTAAAAATTTAATTTAGTTCCTAATCCGAGCCACACACGATTGTGCCACGCCCCTGCCATAGCGTCTTCCTTTTTGCTGTTGTTGTTGTTGTTGTTGTTGGTATGTCCAAATGTTTATGCAACGTGTGCGTGGCCAGATGCGTGCTAACCTAGCTAATGTGTGCGTGACATGGACCCGGGGGCCAATGGGCAACGGCCAATGCTTCGATGCTGTGGCCAATGCTGTGTATGCGTCATATTGCGTATACGCAGGGTGAACTGCTGCTGCTGCTGCTGCTGAGGATTCTGCTCTCTCTGTTGCTGTGGTAAAAATAATAAATGATGCGCCACGTACATGTATTAAAAACAATGCGCAGAAAAACGCTGACAGGCAGCCGGTCCCACTCTTCACCCTTCACCATAAAAACAGCGACACAAAGCAAAGCTAACAAACTGAGGCGACCGGCGACCGGAATGAAGCGTCAACCCCATTGAATGTTGCCCGCCTGTTTGCCAGTTGTTGTTAGCGTTTTATGTTTGGCTGCCACAATGCAACAGCAGCAGCAGCAGGCAAAACTAACAAACGACAGGCAGCAACGTCAGCGTGTCCTGGACTAGAGAACGATGGGCGCTTGGATTGAGCGAGGGGGTTTTGGCTGCTTGTTTATGGCTTTGTTTGCACTTTTGTTTATGGGGTGTACATTTTAAATGCCAGGTGACATGTGCATGTCTCTGTGTGTGAGTTTTGTGGAAGTGTGCTTGCATGTGTGACGGCTTGGACATGGCCATGGAGTAGCTGGCAGCTCCTGCCTGCCAGTTGCGCTGATTTTAAGCGTCCATCAGAAGCGCCTGTTTGACATTTAATTGCGGCACATTGTTGTTGTCCTTTGCTTGCTGACCACCACCGTCATCATCATCACCATCATCATCATCATCATCATCATCATGGGAAAAACCAGCAGCATTATCATTATCGTGATCAACCCCATCAACAGGCTCGCCCTTGTTTTGTTTGCCCTGGTCTGATGTTTTTAAGCTCTGCGGCCAACTTTTGACACGCAGCGCTAAAGCCGAAAGCCAAAGTCATGCGACTTTATTGCACATTTCACGGCAATGCGACAAAGATTACACAGAAACCAACACACACACGCACACCTTTGCATGCATTGCCGTTGTCTGCGTGTGCAAAGTGCGCAGCTAGGGCTGGGCAGCGATGCGTATCTTGTGTAAACGCATTTACAAGCTTAAATTGTTTTTCGATTTATTGTGTTAACTGCGAGGAGCTCATTGAAATCAAGCTGCAAGCTGTTTGAAAAATCGCAATACAAAAGAAAAACAATTGACTGCATAATACAAAAGAAAATAGAAATAATTTTCGCATTTTGCTAGAAAGTTTGAAATTTTGATGTTACTGCTGCTTTCCTTGGAGTTTCACAGACTTCGGTATGTGAAGCTATATTGTCGTGGCTTGTTAATCGAAGAATATCTATGAACGATTATATACTTAAGTCAGCTAAACGATTTGCCAAACTATTTTCAATTTTTAAGAGCTAAAATCTTGATTAGAAACAGATGCATAATAGACAATATACGATTACAATATATATGGATTATATTTTGCTTTACGATTGCCATTAAGGTGGAAAAGAATAAAAGAGTCCTTGGAACCCTCCACATACATCTAAATTATTGCTCAGTCGATTACTAACCAACTCGACCTAGGTGAGCCTGTCTGGTTGTCTCTGTATCCATCACTTAGTCCTGTCTGTCTGCCTGCGGGTTGCTATGAACCTCTGCTTATGCTTGTCTGCAACTCTAAGATTATTTTTTCTGTGCTAGATAATTTAATAATGTGTATTCCACTTTAACTTTGAAGCGTTCGCCCATATGTAAACTCTATGGGTTTATTTCGTTGATGTTAAAAGTTTTTCCTTTGACAAATCTATACATTTTCCGGCAAACTTTATTATTACTTTATAAATTGATTTAAAATCTCTTGAAAATAAATGACTTTACGAGATTTTGAAGTGTAATTCGTGCCTAAATCACTTTGGCTAAACGATAATTACTGTCACCGAGAAGTTGTTCAACCCTGTGACAGATGCGAGCACATTTACACTCACTCACACACACACAAATATACGGACAGGTAAAACTTTAAAAAGTTTACACGTGTTGGCAAACGTTTTGCGGTTACATTTGGCAAAGCTTTGCACCAAAAAAAACTTTGTTTTTGGCGCATTTTCTGTTCCTTTTTTATTTTTGGATCTGTTTTGCTTAATTTCAGCTGTCGCAGTAGCTGCCTTTGCGACTTAGCGTTGAAGCTCACACACACACGCATACACACACACATGCTGACCGTTTTCTAATGGCCCTTTCGTGGTCAAGCATTTAAGCTACAACCCTGACCATAACCTCAACCTCCACCCCAATCTCCTTTGGCTCGCTCGACCCGGTTCGCCTTGTTCTGCTTTTGTGCAACCGCAAAAGTCGCAATATCCACACACTCACACACACACACACTCACACACACACACACACACATATTGTACACCTTTTTCGACCATTTTGCACACGATGTTTTGCGGTCGTGTTGACATTTTAAATGGCTTTTCATTTGTCTGCGTTCTCTCTCACTCTCAATCTTGCTCTCTGTCAGCCGTCGCTAATTTCCTGCCATTTGCGCTTAAATGCCACAAAATTTGACTTGACATTAAATTGAATAGTGCTAGCTGTGACTTGACCTCTGACCCCTGGCTGTCATTTTGCCATTTACCATTTGCATATTTGCTTTTGATTAGCGCCAAAAAGTTTTGAAAGCCAGCTCGAAGAGTTTTGGTAACATCTTTTAGCGCTTTCGCTAATGATTCCATAGCGACACTTAAGCTCTAGCATAAGCACACACATACACACACACACAGAGATATACACACTCACACAAATACACATATCTGCAGTATCCGTGAAACTTTTGACTGCAACTACAAAATATTTCCCATATTCGTTTGGCATTTTCTCATATGGATTTTATTTTCAAGTTTTGCTTGTTTTTTGCACTTTGGTTTTGCTTTGGGGTTTCGCGTGGGGCTTTGGGATTAGGGTTTTTTGGCTTTTGGCTGGAGTTCGCATTAATTAAATTCGCATTTTCCTTTTGCGATTGCGTACAACGTTTTTTCTTTGGGTTAGTTTTATCTTTGCCCGTGGCGGCGGGCAAAGAGGAGGTGGGGGCAATTAAAACGACATTTTTCACACGCACAGCGAAAAGCATTTTGTAATGTAATTAAAAAATATCACGTATACAACGCATGTTGCCCCGCGGGTGCGATTTGTTGCCTATTTATGAGCCCCATTTTCAAGCGAAAGCCAAACTTATTTTATACTCGATTGAAATATAAACACACGCACACGCACACGCACAAAGTACGCTATTTATGCGCCATTTTATGGCTTATGATGGGGGAGAAGATTCATTTGAAGCGAAGCTGGGGCACCCAACACAATTCTCCATTGAATAATTATATCCAGGGGCTTCACACAGCTGCGACTCAAGCATATTTGTTTGCTTCATTAAGCCAACAATATTCGAAGATTTCGTTTTTCGTTTTCGTTTTTCTTCTGTACTGATGTCATTTGTAATTCCTCCCATTCTCTCTGAGAGTTGATTGTTCGACAAAGAGTTTTATTTTGGTCACCAATTTCAAATAAGTTATTATATAAGAATTTAAAATAAAGTTGTGTAATTAACTGAGCTAAGCATAAAGCATATCTCAAATAATTATTAAATATTTGTATTATTATAATTATTATTATATAGCAACATAAACAGAGCTACGTAAGAGTATGAATATTGCTCAAATATTTTAGAAATTTGTAAGTACACACCTAAGGAAATTTCAAACAATTGGAAATTGTCGAATTATGGAAATATGTAAAATTATTTTCCTTTGTCAATTAATAACATTTTGCCAGTATTCTCTTACATTTAATAGTTATTACCTTTGATTATAAAATTTCTCAATTACATAGGCAATGGTGCAGTGACAAGCCACAGTTGGATTTTCCACCTAGAGCCATTCAAGCTGTATTTTGTGTAACTTAATTCACAGCCTTTCATAGCAAATGGTACATTCCTTTTTGGCATTTAGAAAATAAATTAAATCGAATATTTAGCTTCATTATCCATTTACAAAGAGAGCTAAATGCAATTTTGAGCTCATTTGGATTTGTCATAAATGTTTTGCGAAAATGTTTTATTGAATTTGCATTGAAACTGCTGACAAATACGAGCTGTCAGCACTGAGAAAACAGACTCTCAAAAACACAACGTTTCAGCAAATATTTAGGAAATTCTAAACTATAATCAAAGCATTTGTTGACTAAGGGGTGAGGATTGGACGGCTTGGAGAGGCGTCAAGTGTGCTAAATGACAAAACTTTGCAAATCAGTAAAGCATTTTATTGCCACAGACGCACACATCAAAGAGTAGTTAGATGACACACATATTATATATGAAAATCTCATAATCGCTCCCTGCACAAAATACTCACATGACAGCGGGAGGGCGGCCTACCAGGATGTGGGTGTGGCAGCGACAAGCCAAAAACTTCATATCTTGTGTGCAGCCAGGACAAACTCATTTGACTGCATTAAAATTAACACAGGCTAGCACACAGCGGGAGATAGACAGAAAGCAAGAGATAAAGAGAGAGAGGGAGAGAGAGTGAGAGAGAGAGAGAGAGAGAGAACGGCTATTAGAGCGAGACAGTAACAGTTGTTACTGCCATTGTTTTGTGGCATGCGGCTTGACAACTTCCTGCTGCATTTCCGCAGCTGCCGCAAAACACGCATAAAAAGATGTGTTGGCATATTACGCATACGCCGCGTGGTACGCCAAAAGTTCTCTCTTTTTCTGGCGCAAGCCTTTGCCTATCTGTGACTTAATCAACAGCAACAACAGCGATACCAGGTACTAAATGTCCCAATTCCACCTCTCTCTCTCTCTCTCTCTCTCTCTCTCTGTCCAACAGACAATTTCACTATTTTTGGTACTATATATACATATAGATAATTTATATATATATATATATATATATATATGTTTTTGACATAATTAAAAACTTGTGGCCGTGACAGCGATATAATCAGCGCTGAAAATTAACGCTGAAAATTGCTTTGACAGTTTTATTTAGGCAACTGCCACGCCCACACGCCTGCTGCTAATAAACAAATTATAATTTCAATAAGCTTGTCGCACGTAAAACTAATTTCCTACGCCCCGTTGGCCCCGTTGCCTTGCAACATCAAAATCAACAGCAGCAGCAACAGCAGCAAAATTGTTGTTTGTTTATTTATTGTTGCTATTTTAGCTGTTGTTATTTTTGTAGCTTATTTAGCTGATGCCAAAGTGGCAGCTGCAGCTGACGCTGCAATGTTGCAAAGTCAACAGCAATTTTCGTAAGCAAATAAATAGATTTGTGCTTGAGATAGATTCGCGATGCGCCCTAAATGAGTTTTTAATCTTTAACTAATTTCTGTTGGCAAAATATGGTGGATTCATAAATTATAAATTCATTTAAATAATGTATATATATATATATATATATATATATATATATATATATATATATATATATATACATTATTTTATAAATATAATTTAAATAATGTATATATATATATATATATATATATATATATGCATGTATGTCTTTAAATTATTGATAATTGATTAAAATTCATAAATATATAGAGCAAAATAATGAGAAATGAAAACTTAGATAATCTTGCATAAAAAAAAAATCTATTTCGCATAACACTGGAGATATTAAAGTAATATTTATAGCACAGCTCAAATCGCAGATGCTTCATAATACTCTAACTCCCTTAAAATCTCTTTTCTCTATTTTATTAACAGTCTCTTTTCAACTGTTCGCCACAAAGTCAGTTCTTTCTCTCTCGCGATTTCTGTTATCGACGCATTTATGCCACAGGCATTAGCTAATCGAGGAACTGCATTAGCACCTAATGGCTGTGCAGCTGCTTACTTTGGTGTTTACAGTGCAAACGCTATGGGGCAGTTGCAAAACCTGCGATAGGCAGTTCACCAAAACGTGCCACCAAACATGCCCATTTTCCACTCAAGCCACCCTGCCGCCAACCTCAACAACATGCCGCAAACAATGAAGCTTAGCGCCCAGTTACACGCTGCAAGTCAAGCAGCTGCCGGGCAAATGGCAGCTGTTGCCACAACTTACACACACACACACATATTTTATGTGAGCGCGTGCACAACTCCAACTGCAGCCCATCGAATTCAGTTGCAGGCCAGGGACAAATGTGGCGACGCCTACGTTGAGAAAAATATGCGAAAATTTGCCGAAGCAAACGCGACTTTCCTTGTCCCATGTCCGGGGCAAAGTTTTTCCCGGCTGGCACATGGCCAGCCCACATGTGTATGTGTGTGTGTGAGTGTGTGTATGTATGTGTGTGTGTGTGTGTGCGTGTTGGGCTGACAATAATCCAAAAGTTTTACAAGCAAAACGAGCGACCATTACATGGGCGGACGGGCAGAAACAGAAACCACTTGCAAGCAATTTTCATCAGCGACTTTTCCTCCTCTTCATTTTGCTTCTTTTTTGCATTTTACCAGGCTCTGCCACAGCTGCTGCTGACAGGCAGGACGAACATTTTGCTTAGTGCCTGACCACAGCTCGCTGCAAATCCCACACACACAAAGTCTGCAGAGAAATCTCTGGGCAAACGCATTTAGCATTTGGCTGCAGTGCGGCTCATGTCCAGTTCTACATCCGGGGGCTAAAACTTCATTGTCTCTACCAGGCATAAGGTAAACGATTCGATAAGAAACCAAAGCCAGTGCAACCGCAGCTAGCATGCATAGTTCCCCACCTTAGCTAAGTCCATTTGGCAGTACTTACCATAAAGCTTAACCAGCTCTAGGGATTGAGCACTATATGGAGCGAGAGCTAGCTGCAAGCACAGTGGGCCAAGCGCAGGATATAACTGCTTACACATTTACCCAATGCTGACTGAAAACAAAACATACAAATAAACAGTCTTATAGTTATGTGTAGTCGACTTTGAGATACCCTGGCCTTGAGATGAGATCAGAAATAACTATTTCAGCCAAATGGGAAATCAGGGTACAATGACAGGGTACATTGATGAGTAGATGCTGGTTCGAGTACAGGTGCTCTGATGTCGGGTTATCTTTTTTTTCGGCAAGCTCGCAACTGTTATTTAACTTTGTATAACTTTATGCTAAATACAAGCTGGACTAATACTTTTATTGTGTTTTATTGTTTCATTTTAGTATTCATAATTGATAATAAATTAAAGGTATTATAAATTATGTAAAGTACAAAAATCTATAAGATATTTGTAAGATCTGTAGAGCATACCTAAAAATTTTTCTGCCAAAGCTTTTTTAATCAAATTTATTTATAATTTTGAATAAAGTTTTGATGTCGAATTCCCTAGAATCTAAAGTGAAACAAACTCATTCAAATATTTCAACCATTATGGTCTTTATTATCTAAATTATCTTTAAAGCCAATTGGCTTCAAGTGTGTCCTATGGAAACAAAGATATGTCATCAAAAAAGTAAACAATCTAACATACCCGATTTCCATTAAAAAAATAAGAGTTTTTAAAAAGAAAGCAAAGGGAAAATATGGTAAGAAGTGAAAAATAGCAGTTTACACTTTACACTTGCCACAATGCAGATGTAAATGGCCACGCCCACATATCACGCCCGCTGGTCAGACGCTTCGGTTACTTTCTCCAGCTGTTAATAAATTTAAAGTTTTGCTTTTACTCGCTTGGCTAAAAGGAAACTCGGACCAGCAAAATAAAAATGGAGTAGACAACTGTGCCAGCAGACGATTCACACACACAAATACATCTCTCCGCGCCCGCGCGTGTGTGTGTGTATGTGTGAGTGAGAAAGTCTAAACTTTCTTTAAACGTTGCATGAATTGTTTCTCATGTTTTTCCTCTTCTACTTGTTCGTGTTGTTGTCGAAGCTGCTGTTGTCCAGCTTTCAATATGAGACGCTAAAAAAACGTTTTACAGTCTGTGCACAAAATATACGTCCGTGTATGTGAGCTTTTGGCAGGACATTTATTTGCTTTGTTTTGAAGTTTTTGCTTATGTAATTGTCAAGCTATACATATCGATATATGCATTTATTTACAGGTCGATTGAGCTTGGCATCTAGATGAAAGCAAACCGGATTAAAATTCATATTTCTTAGTCCGACATTTATTACAGTGTTACATATATGCGAGACTTTGTAGCTTTGTCTGCAACTGACTAATAATAATAAAGATTTTAGTATGGGAACATCTATTGTCTTAGAAAGATACTTGAAAATAAAAGAAGTTTATTAATTTTTCAATTTTATTTTCCATTTATGCATTTTGTTTTTTTAAGTACTTTTACAATAGAAGCTCAACATTTCATAGATTTCTACATAATATTAACTTGGGGAGTTTTAAAAGGATTTCATATGTCTTTTACTTGAAACAGGTGCCATATACAACATTTGCCATTGAGGTGCGAGAGTTAAGAGAGTAATACTTAAGCTGTCAATAGACGAAAACTGTTAGGCAACTATTGATATTTAGAGGCTATTGAGTACGCTGTCAAAAAATTGTTAAAAACTTTACCAAATTCTACTTTTATTTATTAAAAATTGCAATGTTTAGCAAAAGCTAGCTGAACTACGTTAAGAAAACATATTAGTTAGCTCATTTTGTTTATTATATTTTAACTAAAACGCACTAAAGTTTAACTAACTATTTAAACTAATTGTCATGTTTTGAAAATCCGGAGCAGCTGTTCCTGTTGTGATTGCTTAGCTTGTGTGGTTTGTGATGTCTTGAATTATTCCGTTAGCACTTTAGAAGCTGGGTCTGAAGCCGTTGCGCTGCGATAACACTGAATCGGGACTCTTGAGCTCCATGGCCAGTTTGTAGCCCAGTTCGGGGCGACGATCCCGACCCTCAGCCATTGCCTTGACCTGATCAAGAGCAAAAGGTTATCCAATTTCATATTCAATTCTCTAACTGTCCTGCCTTTTCACTCACCTCATTGGTGTGCACAATGACTCCATCACTGGTAACCACCTTCTCCTTGGTATGCTCAATGTCATGGAAATCGGTGCCGCGGCAGCAGTCATCTATCAAGATGGTGCGATAGCCAGCGGATAGAGCGTCCACAGCCGTGGCGCCCACACACACATCGTAGGCCAGGCCGCACACATAGATGTCCGTTGCCCCTTTCATTTTGAGCTGTGCATTCAGCGTGGTGTCCGACAGCTTTTTGTTGTCCCAGAATACGGAATAGGAGTCCACCTCCGGATTGGTGCCCTTGTACACCTTGATGCCATGATCAACCACCTTCAGATCCTTGTGCAGCTCAGCACCCCAAGAGTCCTGCACACAGTGACGCGGCCACAGCCGCTGCTTCATCGGCGGCGGACCGGCAAAGATGACCGTATCAAAGACCTTGGCCGAATCGGCATCCAGCTGTGAGCATATATATTTACGGAAGGATATTACAAAGTTGCCAGTATTAGTATTAAAATTTAATATCATTGAAATAGAAATGAGAACTTAAATATTTCAAAATGTTATGTAAGAAAGGTAAATTAAGTGGAATATTAGCTGTTTCAGATTTAGGATTCAGATTTTATTTTAGATTTCGCCTGACGTGGAATATGTATCAACTTTTTAGTTTTTTTCCAAGAGTAGTTTATAAAATTTGTCAACTATGTGGATAGTCCACAAATTAAACTTTTTAAGTTAATATTTTCGCAAAGCAACTGTAGATAAACATA